>JBBBDQ010001859.1:217500-495000 GCA_037127315.1 Ascarosepion bandense | reverse complement strand
TGGGGGCCAGATCTGGAGAATAGAGTGGATGTGAAAGCAATTTGAAGTACAATTCATGTAGTTTTGCCATTGTTGTGATTGACTTGTGAGATGGTGCAGTGTCTTGGTGAAGATCACTTTTTCTTCTTCATTTGTGGCTGATTTTTGGTGATTTTTTTCCTTCAAATGCACCAATAATGTTATATAATATTTGCTATTGACGGTTCTTCCTTTCTCAAGGTAATCAATGAATAAAATACCTTGCGTATCCAAAAATACGGAAGCCAAAATCTTGCCTGCTGACGTTTGCATCTTTGGTCACTTTGGACGGCTTTCACCTGCTGTTGTCCACTCAGCTGATTGCCAATTTAACTTTGAAGTAAAATGGTAGATCCATGTTACATCCATTGTCACTTATTTATGCAAAAACTCTTTGTTACATTGAAACAGTTGCAAACAACAATTAGAATCGTCAATGCGTTGTTCTTTTTTATTGACTGTGAGCAAATGTGGCACCCACTTTAAATGCAGCTTTCTCATTGACAAATCTTCATGCAAAATGGAGAATACACCACCTTCTGATATGTTCAACTCCTGTTTGCAACTTTAATTTATGATCAGCCAAAACTATGTGGATTTTTTTGGTGTTTTCCGGGACAACTGGTGATTTCGGGCGACCTGAGCATTCAGCATCATTTGTGTCTGTATGACTGCATTTAAAGTCAGCATACAACCTCTTAACTGTTGTTTCCAACAAAGCCGAGTTCAAATAACACTTATCAAGCCATTGCTTTGCTTGAACAGTATTTTTTTCCCATCAGGAAACAACACTTTATCAACACACGAAATTCAGATTTTTCCATTGCTTTGAAAATTTGCAACAGTAGCTTTGTGAAGAACACTGAATTAAAAGCAACTCTCTTCCCTTCTTCACTTTTACAAAAATTCACAATTACATGTGAAATCCTAATTTTGACAGATAGGAAAAGGATTGACTGAAAGAAAAAGATGAATCTAGATTTCATGATCAGATGTTGAATTAATTTTCTAACCACTGGAAGGAAGCGATTTGCAAAACTGAGAGAAAAGTTAGCAATCTAGTATGAACAATTAAATGGCTATAAAAACAGAAAGAAAGCTGAAGCAGTCAGTGAGATGGAAGCAGCAATATCATACACCAGCAAAATATGACAAAAACTTCAAACACTGACCAGAACAAAGTTCCGTCACACATTCGTTCTCCTTCTTCACTCATGCTATTTTCTTTTACCTCTTCTTCTCCATCCTCAACATTCTCGTAGTCAACAAAGAAGAAGACAACAATAAGATACTTCAACTGACTCCTAAAAATTAACTCCAATAAGTACAATTTCCTTTATTGCTTCACCTTCCTTTTCACTTTCTCGCCAGCCATAAAAAAGCAAAGGAACACAGACTTTATTAAACACATTCTGCTACTTACGACTACAAGCTCTGGATATTCTTTACATACGTACATTTTCTCATTAAACATTTAACTCTTACAAATTGATTAACTATGTACATTTTCTATTTTGAGCATTTTACTTCTTACAAATTTGTTATTCTGTTTAGTTAATAAAATTTTACTTTAATGTTCAAAACGAAATATTTTATTTTTCCACTTTCCAAAATCCACATTTCAGCCTTCTGATAATTCTGAGAACTCTGATAATTATGATAATTCTAATGATTACAAAAATCCGTAAGTTGTGGAAAGTGTCGGCTAAGTTTGTGAATTGGCTTTGTACTGAACATAGATGATGGTCCCTGCTACAGCTTCACTTCAAATTGTAAACTAATAATACGATTAGGCCCAAACTTTGTCATGTGCCATTTGAAGATTAGTAATTCATAAAAATCACATGGAATTTTTATTAGTGGCGCCATCTATATGTCAGGCCCAGGACTTAATGAGTGAGGTGTTAGTATAGTTATAAATATATATTTTTAAATTTAATACATATATAAAATGACATGTGTTTTTAGAAAGTTACAACTTCAAAAGAGAATAAAAATAGTAAAATGTTATTGAGTGATGGAGACAATGATTGAAATTGCAAAAGAAATTAAGTGATATAGAACAATTAAAAAAATAAATTGAAAACTGTCATAATAAGTAAAAACTTGCTTTAAGAATATCACAAAAAGTATTTAAGAAAAGATTTACAAGGTAATAAGCAATAAAGAACTCTTCCATTATAAAAGAAGGAAACCTACGATATTCAAAAGCATGGAAGAAGCTGATATATTAGTTCGAAGTAATACTGGCACTGGACAATATGAAAAAAAAAAAATTAAGAAACAGATGAGAATATATGCTATCAGCCTTAGAAGTGTTTGATATTGACAAGATTACAGAAATGATAAATGAAGTATATGACAGTGGCAATATATTAGGAATCCTTAATAGTTCCATCTTTGCAGGACAAGAACAGTATGGCTTTAAAGAAAAGTGTGGTTCTGAAGATCACACTGAGACACAAAACTGATAGTAATTGTGTAGTGTTGATTCCTATCCTATGTCCACACTGTCTATAATTTTCAGGAATTAAAAACATATTTATATATCAACAAACAACACACCATTTACAAAAAAAAACAAACAAACAAAAATCCTTGAAAATGGCTAATAGTTAAGTAAAAATAACTCAGAACAAATGAACATTTAAACAATTTCTACATCAGTCAGTCTGTTAAGTGCCATATGTGATAGATACTTAGGCAATCATGTCTCAAAAGAAACATGAATGTCTTGGCAGAAGATTATCCCATGGTAGGTTGCCATTACTTTCTGCAGTAGACAGATTGCCAGCCAAGGCTATAGAACCCAATCTGTCCAGTTATTTAACCCATAGCTGGAGGAAAGAGACAGATTAATACCTTTTCCAAGTAAGTGAATGCAAGGAATTTGAACTTAACTTTGCGCTTTCTTGACTCCTAGTTTCTACATAGAATGTCTAAAAAAGAAATCTCTTGTTCATGCACCAGAAAAGCACAATAAAAAAACAGAAGTATCTTGTTAGTCATTTTCAACAAAACATATATATATATTGCAAAGAGATTAACATATTAGTTATGCAACTAATTTATGTACAGTGTGCTTTTCAAATATGAGCAGTCATGTCTCTCCATAGCTTCCTGCAATTCTTAGTTCTAAGTGACATTTGTCATTCTACTATTTCACCCAGACCCTTTTACCATTCATCTGCAAAACCACTTTAGACAGGCTAATTGCTGTTTTCCTTTCAGCTTGCCCTTTGAGTGTTAAACTCTCCAGACTCTTCTTACTTATTATGTGTCCCAGAAATATTAATGGTTTCTTTCTGATTGTGATGATAATTGTTCCTTTTATTCCCATTTTTCTTAAAACTTTCTTGTTGCTCACTTCTCTCATTAGTGATATTATAGCATCTTCCTGTAGAACAACACTGCTGTTGCTTCAAGTTTCATCTTCCTCTACAGGATGAATGAAAAGTAATTATTATTTATATATGAGTGGCTAGTCAGGAGTCCTGACTCAACACCTTGTGACTTTTTTTGAAGGAGTTAAAGGAGCAAGTCTACTATACAAAACCAAGAATTTGGAAGAACTTGAAGGGCAAATACAAGAAGTTATGTCTTCCACACCACAAGAGTCCCTGGTAAAATCAGTTTACATGATTCCTGGGTAGCTTGAGATACTGGTAGTGAAATCTTATGCCCATATTGAATTTTAAATAAAACCTAATTCTAAATGTTTTGCACTCATATCCATTTCTTGTAAAAGTATTTTAAAACACTCATTAGTATTTTATTGAATAAATTTACTCTTTAGTATTTCAAGATATTTTGGTGTAATTTTGATAAATATATCTGTTAAAATGAGATATCTGTTATTACTTTTTATTTTTCTGTAATTTAGATGACAATTCATCCATCGTACGCTGTATTTTGTTTTGTGTTTCATTAGTAAAAGTTACCATGAATACAATTAGGTTAAAATCTGTTTTTTTTTTCTTTTTTGTCTAATGTAGAGGTTCTCAACCAGAGTCCATATGAACTCCATGTAACAGTACTGAGGTTTGCACACAAAATAAAAAATAGCAAATTAGGAATCCACAGTAATATTCAGTGATCTATAGAGTAAATTTTCTTTGGAACAGTTGTTACAACTAAGAATTGGAATTTCTACAGTAATTTGTGCCATATTTAAATACTAAAAATAGAAAAGCAACTCTAAAACTAGCAGAAAACAAGATTAAGTGATGTAAGTTAGCGCCCATTTTACTCCACTATTGATTGTAAAAATTGAATAAAAACTGAGAAGGATATAAGGCGTGTATAAATGTTTCATAGAATTTTATTATTAAATACAAGTTTATTTTCATTAAATTAGTTTTACATCAAAATAAAGCATATATATATATATATATATATATATTATTTCTATAATACAATTCAGTTAAGTGCCATATGTGATACATGTTTGGACATGATATTTTCCTGCAGTAGGTTGCCATTACTTTTTGCAGTAGACTGGCTGCTAACCAAGGATATAAAACCCAATCTGTTGAGCTATTTAACCCATAGCTGGAGGGAGAAGAGACAGATTAATATCTTTCTCAAGGGTATTTATATGTAAGTGAATACAACAAATTCAACTGGAATTTAAACTCAACCCTCCGATTTCTTGTTCCAAGCCAATATCCACTGTACCACAATGCAGGTCATAATACAATTACTAAACTTATTTATTAATAAAAAATAAAATAACCTTTTTTTTATCATTGAATGGCCATGGGGGTCTACAAAAATAAAATTAAGAGTAAAAGTGATCCCTGGGTAAAAAAAAAAGTGGAGAATGACTGGTCTAATGGAATAAAGTGAAATAATATTTAAAAAAAACAAAAAAGATTACAACAAAAAAAGAATAAACAGAACCCAAACAAAACTTTTCTAAGAGTGAAATTAAAAAAAAACAAACTTGACAAGCATCACTTCTTTATTGACAATAGATCATTGACAGACATTTAATTTATTCTGATCACAAATCTGATGGCTTTAAATAGTAAAATCGACCAGTCTTAACATCTTTTCCTTTCCTCATTTAAAGGTTTGTTTCAGATAGCAATGGCTGCTCACTGCAATGACATCTCTGCTGACAATATTTTATTTTAAATGTCACTCATCAGCCCACGGCTGGTTTATGATTTTGCAGTTGAATGTTTGCTGAAGACTGGCTGTTTCATTTTAGTGCTGGGAATGTTTATTCAATCTTTTCAATCAAATTAAAGACAGATTTTTGTCTTGTTTATTTGTAAGTTGAATAACTGGTGTTATAGTTCTGCCTGTCATCAGTTTCTAACCTTAAGAGATTCATAGATTGAAATTTAAATTTTTTACATTCTTTCCTTTTAATTTAAATTTTTATATGCTCTTTTTTCACCTATCATTTATATATTTTTCAACATAAACACAGATTCTCCCCTAGATGTATAAGGGTGAACCAATGAATTCATAGCCTGATTATATTTATCAGAGGAATTGTGGGTAAAGTTTGAATACAATGGGATGGCAAATTTATAAGATAATTTGGAAAACTATTTTAATATATTTTTCTGATGGATCAGCTTCATTAGAAAAATGATTTTATTATAACAAAATCAAAAGGCAAAACATGATTACTGTTAAGCATAAAAACAGATGAAAGATAGATGATTAGTTTCAACTTTTTATTTTTATTTATTGATACATTCATTTGTTTTAAGTTTTTTGTATCTTGTGTTGTTTCAATACTAATTTATTAAAAACCGGTAATAAATTAAAATAGCCTGGTTGTATATTAATTTTTTTTGTTTTTTATAATAATTTCAGGTGCTGTATAAATTAATATGACTTAAAACTGAGAAATATGAAAGTAAGCATTTAAAGTAACTGCAAACTTTATAATTATTTTGCAATGGATTAAAGCAATGGTTTATAAGTTCGAAGACATAGTAATTGTAAGTTCACTTTCTGGGCTAGGAAGTGCAGACTTAGACTCAATGGAAACAGAGTGTGCAGTACTAAATATGAATAAAATTAAATATTTTAGACATAAGCAGCAGAATGGAAACAATTCATTTTTGTTGATTAAGTGAAAGGTTCATTTTGAAATTCCCTAAAAGAATCTAAAAAAGGAACTCTTTACTTAATCAACAGAAATAGCACCTGATGAAGGCTTGAGGGCATAATGTCTTAAACACTGTGATAAAGAGGAAGATAATCCAGGTGTAACTCCTCATCCAAGAAATTCAGACATAAATTCTCTGGTAAGAAAAAAAAAAAAAAATTACCAATTTCTTAATGAGTTGTACTATGTCAATCTCTTGAATAGAAGATAATTTTGAATTTTCTATGAACAATGCTATGTCAGTACATTTGTATGCTCATAAAATCTGAAAAAACCAAACAAGAATAAATATCATAATTTTTTATCATTTTTAGCTATTATCTTATATGGTTTCAACTTTTGAAATATCAATGCTATAATGTTCTCAAATCATTTTTCAACATCTGTAATATTGGATGGAATATTGAAGCTGTGGCTTATTATTTGATTCAAATTGAGTACAATGCTACATATTTTTGTTATAGATTTAAATTTTGAAATTTTCTTTTTAAACATGAATTTTATTAATCAAGAGTTAGTGATTAGATCATGCCTCATACATTTGCCAGTTCCATGTTCTAAACCTTCAAGACAATATACATGTGCAGAAAAGTAATGTTCAATGACTAAGTTTACAACTATTCAACTATATTTTTGGTTTACTTTCACAGATTTAGTTGTTTGAGATACAAGGCATTTTGATTTTAAATTTCATACACGAAAACATTAATTTCTGAGTGAGAATTTACCTTTGATTCTTTTGAAACTCAAATACCTTTTCATTAAAGAAGAGGATCAGAATATTCCTTGATGTATGCAGTTAGTACTGTGACAGAGAGAGAGAGAGAGAGAGAGAGAGAGTCAAACACATACACACGTTTAAAAGGTTCAAAATTCCTAGCACCTGAAGAAGGCAGAAATGGCCAAAACGTTATTCGCAATCTTTCTTTTTAATTTTTATTAAGAATTTTTTAAAAAAGAATTTCTACTTCCTGTAACGTGGCAATGTTAAATTTGGATGGAATTGAACATTGAGAATAAACCAGCGTAATTGTTTACCAGTAGTGAAATTTGATCTAAACAGTAGCTAGGCCGTTATACTTGGGTCATCAGAAAACAATGGAGGTAAATGAAATAATAATTTTTGATAAAGAGAATTTTGGAGTAGATTGAACATTGAAACATATTTGTTTACCAGCGGTGAAATCTAAACAAGGCATAAGATATACCTGTTTAATTTGGAAGTCACCTGATTTTTTGCAGTGGTAACTAACACTCGTCATCACTTATGATAAGTGCGTGGATGATCTTGCTTAATAGCTTGCTGATTTTCTATATACGTGGGTTGCAATGTTGAAGTAAGGGAGCTGGACATTGACCATGAAAGTGCATGGACGTATGTGACTTCCCCACGTCGCTGAAGCAAGTGTGTGGACGAGTTAGAAATGAGAATTTTGAGAAATATTATCATTGCAGCAGTCACATTGAAAAACCGCTGAATATATGAAACTTTACGTTCGTCACTAGCACAACAACAATTGAAATTGCATCATCCATTCCACACCTTTGCAAGACTCGTGGTCCCAGTATTTTATTTAAGAAGAATTGACTCCATCAAAAGAATCTGGAGAACATTGTTGAAAGGAGTTATATCTATCTTCTGGGACGATTTAACAACAAGTGAACCATACACACTCTCTATCTGTCTAGAATCTCATGTGTGAATTGTTATGCTAAAAATTTTTACTTTCTGTAACCTTTTCCTTTTTTTATTCTTTTCTTGTATATAAAAGACATTAACAATGCAACCATCAAACAGTTGTTTGTTTGGCTTTCTACGGACATTTTTTTTTCTTATTTCTATTTCTTTTTACTGTATTCTAAATGTTTAACACCGGCTTCCCCAGCCATGTCTACATCTTCAGTTGACCATGAACGAACAACAGGTCTGCTTTCTGGATCTAATAATCACAATGTGGACAGGAAGCAGATTTAAACCAGTGAGCTGGTTGACTGACCTGCAGATGCCCTGAGACCTATGGCCAACCCCTTGAGTTTGGTTAAGGCCAAATAGACACCTCAACCCGAAGAGGAAGATGCCGAAGGTTGAGGGGCCAGAGTGGAAGAGTTAGGTCTGGTGCACGTTGACCCGTGGGAATAGACTGAGGGGCGAGAGTGTTGAAGGTGGTGTCATCGTGACCAGGATTTGACTCGTAGGGACCAAAGTGTTAAAGTACTAAGGCATTGCTGGGATAATTTTTTTTCATTCAGTGTGAGCAAACAAAGCGTGGATTTTGCATAAATGCATTTAATTTTCAAATCTTTTGTTGACATTTTATGGAATGAATTCCTAGAAAAATTAATCACCTAAATATCTTATTAAGTCTTCAAGACTAATAATTATTAAATTCTATCAGTATTTTTATTATGTTAGTTTTCTAAAGGTCAGTTAGATCATGATTGATCTTCAAGTGAGATTTTGCCACATTTGAAGGTAAATGTCACTCATATATTTGTGTTTTACTTAGAGTTTATTTTATGAATAATTCTTACAACAGATTTTGTCAACAATTTTCTGTTAAAAAGAAAATAGAAGTTCATGCATATTCTGTTCTTTTTTTATCAGCCACTGTAGAAAAAATAAATAACCAAGTCTGAAAAATGCTTCATGAAACAAATCATTCAATTTCCACCATATGGCAGATTAGCTGAAAACATCTTTGATCCATGACAGCTTGTGGTACAATGTACAACTATGTCCAGTCTATGCAAAACATTTGAATCTTTTTTTTTTTGTACACTTTTGTTTATGCTGCATGATTGAAAAGGCACAGAAAGGTGACAGGATATCAGATTTATGTCATATACAACAATAAAGTTGAAAACTCTAGAGAAATCACTTTTAACAAGACATTGTACATATCAAGTTCATTATATTGCAAATAGTTCACAATTACTGTGGAGTCAAACAAAAACTTATACATTACCAAAACTGGTTCAAACAAAGAATCTGCTAAAATCAGTTGTGTAATGATGTTACAAGTTAGATCAGTTTTAAGTTCTAATCGCAACAGTTTACAGCTTGTAAGTTTTCATCTAAGAAACTTATCCTTTTTGCTACACACCTGAACACCTTCTTGACATGATCAAATAATGGCAAAGATCAACAAAAATTCAACTAATTAATTATTCATGCAAGAAATTGGATAGACAGCAAGACTATCATGTCACTGAGCTGTTAATAAATAAACAAGCAAGAACTAATGAATGATGAAGTAATGTGGTAAAAAGGAAATGGTATAAGAATCTGGGAAGAGAACAGATGTAAAGAAAACATGGCTAATTATCCTGACAGAAAGTTATTATTATTGTTTAGAAGTATTTCTTTTTCTTGCTTAGTAATGAAGAAATACTCATAGATAAAAAATAATGTATGAAGAATAAGAACAGGAAAGAGATAAAAAGAAAGGTTTCCAAATTACACTTATTCAGTATTTCTGACCAAACTGAACTGTTGAAGAAAAAAAAATATCTCAAGATTGTTGACAAAATTCCAGAGAAGGGTCTGTAATACAAATGGTCGTAACCGGGAATCTTATCTTCAGTCTCTTTCTCACTGATGTTTCTCTCTGTTCGACAAGTATTTTCAAGAAAACTGCTCAGATGAGCTTCTTTTCCTGGTGACCCAACTACATGAATTTAAGTATGCTGGTACATTGGCAACTAGGTTTCATTATTTTACTGTTGAACTAGCTAGATGCAAATGCCATCTACTATAACAGTTTTTCTTTGCATTTCCCACCTGTAGAACTCCCATCTTATTTCTTGCTTCCATGATAACTACAATCTTTTCATTCTTTTTCATTCTCTGTAACTCCCTGTATTCTAGTGGTATTGTCACCTTGCTTTGGGGTGAAATGATTAGGAAAAATAACATACATATTTCTTTTTTGGACTACAAACCCGATTTTGAAATTAATTGCCCTACCAAGGGTTATCAACTAGATCGTGCCCAGAAATTGGTAGAATTAGCAAGATTATCCTAGACAGAATTAACACATTATAAATCACCTTGGATTCACACAATGGATTAATACCACAGATGTCATCAATTGGTTTAACAATATTAATAAGAAAACGAATTGTTCTTTGATCCAATTCAATATTGTGGATTATTACTTCTCCATCTGCAATAACCTATTTACTTTGACTTTGAAATTCACCAATGTGTAATTCGATCTTTCCAATGAGGAACTGATCATCATTCTTCTTCTATGTACCATGTTCCTTCAGGATGTAGGCAATAATGGCCTTCCACATTGCCATATCCCTAAAGGATAGTTAAAAATTGCTATAAAAACAATCATGTACCTCAATTAGATAGCCATTGTTTCATTGATATATAAGGGGCCACCATCCACTGATAATAACTTTATTTGTTTTACTTAAATAATGCTATGATTTGGCATCTAGTATTATAAGCATCCTATGTAGATATTCCACAGTTCTAATTATATCAACAAACCCTTTAAAAACATATCTGGGTAAAAAGAAAAAAAGAAAAAAAAAACCACTTGTACAAAGAGATCACCACAGTCTGAAACACACCTGACACATTTAATGTAGCCACATCACCAACAAATGTAACTAATGTTGACAACATCAAAAACTGGATTATCATGACCTCTTAAAATAACTCACCCACCGTCACCCTCTAACCTTATTCTACCATCCAATATAGACTTAACTTTTTATTGGTCAATTGAGACTTACCCAACAAACCTAAAACACAGTATTGCTCCCATATCTGGTCTGCAGTTACCCAATTCTTACTTTCCAAAATTGTTTGTACAGTCTTATAGGAGATGATCTTTCACCAAGACAACAAATTATCTCAAAAGTTGATCGCAACGATGGCAAAATTACATGAATTGCACTTCGAATTGCTTCTGCATCCACCCTATAACCCTGCTGTGAGACAGAAACTCATTCTATAGATTGATAACATTACTTTAAATATCTAAGCTCACATGAATCATTCATTAATTATTGTCAGTAAAAGTTGAAAATTGTAGTGAGTTTCAATAAATATAAAAATAAAATATATATAAAAATAAAAAGAATTCAAATTAAAATAAGGTCTTTGCACTTTCCTTTAAAACCCTTATCTCTCTCTCTCACTAAAGATCTCTATATATACTTCTCTCTCAACCTAAGAGAAGGCAATCCTTAACTAAAAAAAAAGGAAGGAAAAAGAAAAGACTGAACCTGGCCAAAAACACTGGAAGTTTGTAGAAGTAGAGCCTACATATTTGTGACTGAAAAATACCAAAACTCAAGGAGGCTTTATGCATAACTTCTGTTATGAATAAAGGAAAAAGAAGGGAACACTAGGAAATAAAATAATTTGCCCATTCAAAAAAATTGACACAAAGAGACTTTTCGATGTTAGCTGAACCAATGTTCACACCAAATTCTTGAGCCTGGTGAAAAGGATATAAATCTGATGCCATGGTCTAAGGGCAGATGTAGCGGTAATAGAGGATGGAACAAAAAAAAAACGCTACGGTGGAGAGACCAACCGTGAATGACACGTAAAGAAGAAGCAATTAAGAAGTCATCTGGAAATTAAATTTGCACCCTAGGGCCAAGAAAAAACAGTAAATTGACATTGATTTATTTCTGACATTACTGATACAACTATCTTGGTCTGTCTTCAAAACAACCACTAATG
Organism: Ascarosepion bandense; assembly: GCA_037127315.1. Lineage (NCBI taxonomy): Eukaryota > Metazoa > Mollusca > Cephalopoda > Sepiida > Sepiidae > Ascarosepion > Ascarosepion bandense. The sequence continues at coordinate 483,136 of JBBBDQ010001859.1, read as the reverse complement.
AGCATTTCTCCAGACTGATACCATTATCCACCTTATTAAACTTTTGCTATGCTGAATACTAAAGGACTTACTTCTCACTCTGAAGAAAAATAAAAATTATTTTAAATCCTTGAGTCAATTCATTTTATTCCTGAAGTTTCTGATAAAACAATTATTCTAGCACCTATTCACACTGGCAACCTTCTGATGGGAACACAAATGCCACACTGGCAACCCCAATGTGAAAACATTTTCCACAAAATAAAGTTAGTTTTTAGTTAGTTCTTTCTTTATATTTGAATAAGAGCAACTAAATACCACTTGGTCTCAAAAAAGTCTATTATCTTTGGCACATGATCTTTGTTATATGAACTTTTACTTGAACATAAGTGATTATTGGTAATGCCATTAGGTATTTGCTTGTAATTTGCTTAAACTGAAAATAACTTGATTACATGATAACTTGTCATATTGACATTTTATCAAAGTGAATTTGTTTTGTACCTCCATCTTTTGGAGGTGTAAGTCAAAAAGTAATAATATCTATTAGTGCAGTAGGACCCCAACTGACACCATTTCATTATGTGATAATTAAAAAAATAAAAATTAATTAAAAGAATTGCACAGCAAACTTAATGTATACTGGAAACAGCATCCAACCTGAATATAAGGTCCTCAACAAAGGATAAACCAACTAACTTAAATGTAGATGGAACTACTTAAAAGAAAGAGTATATGACCACCCTAAAAGGTCACTCTTCATCGTAATTACTTTAGAGAAGAATGCTCTTGTTGGATGCCAAACCAGCTGCTTGCAAGCACATCATCCACTTGTGTCTCTTTTATGCAAACTGCCCACCCACACAGCACTTATCTTCATTGAGAGGCACATTTATATTAAATACCCACAAGAGATCATACAATACTGATGTTAGCTCAACTGAAAAGAAGACAAAAACTAATTGTAAATAAATCAAAGAAAGAAGAGAGTGTGAGAACAAATAGGGGTACTATAAAATCAAAATATCATTCTTTTTAAGACTTTCCCAGTGGATTTATTTAAAAGATAAATAAACTTAATTAATAAATAAAGAACTGACTCTCTTGTGTGTGTAATGGTGACTGGTGTTTTCATTTCAAGATTAAATCCTATATATTGTAATTAGATCGCTTGATTGAAATTAGAAATGGTCCAGTGAAGAGATAATGTATTAAAAACAGAAGTAGCAAAACTTATACCAAATCCAAAATAATTTATAACAGAAGTATAATATTCATGATATACTTTGATGTCTATCAAAAGTATTTTCATTATATATATATATATATATATATATATATATATATATACACACACACACACACAAGTGTAGGGTTGGTATGGACGGAATAAAATTCTGATAGCTTAAAAAACACTATTCCTAAAAGTGTGCTTAATACAGAGTAGAGCAAATAACATTTATTTAAAATTCATAACATAAGTATGTTATGACATCATGTCAAAGTAGCTATTTCATCTCAACACTCCTTGTGTCTTGTCAAGTGATGGTGAACATATATAAAAGTCTAAATTCTCAAAATATAAGCATTGTTATTAAACTGAGGTAATAATTTGGAATACAGCAAAGTAGAACCAAACTACTTTTTAAGGAATATGGCCATTTGTGAAGTTCTTAGAAATTATGAATAATACCATCTTTCATTGTATATTTTAGCATTTATAGCTAAAACCTGCCATGCCAGGTACATTGTAGTGAATCCCCCTCATTCCTTTGGTGAGATGCAAGTTCCACTCAAGAAACTTTTTCTCACGAACCACTGCTCCCAAGAGGTTATTTCCTGATCACTACAATTTTAACCTATTCAAATCTAAGGTTAACCATTATCTTCCACATGTATCCACATAAGTTATAACTCTTAATCTGTAGCCTTCTACCTTGAGTGAGCCTTGAACAGGGTGAACATCAATGTAAAAAAATATCTAGCTCATCACAATTGATTTCCTTTAACATAATTTCAACACTTGCTACTTGTATTTGTGGAATGTATAATACTTTCAGTATTTCTATGATAACGATTTAACTTGACTGTTACAAAATACTTTACAACTCATAAATTGTTTAAAGATTCCACTGGGATGGAAAAGCACTATCTATATCTTACAATAGCAATAAAACTTTTATGAATATCATATATCTACCACAAGCAGTACTTCATCATTAACAGCACTGTTGGTTTATGAAAGCCAGATTAGCAGAAAATAACTTTTAAGTTAATGGATGATTTGTTTTTTGAAATTCTGGGATGAAGAACTGTTATTACTTGATGAATTATTTAGACTAACATTCTCATCTTTTCTGCTTATATTGTTTTCTGTTAGAAAAATCAATATGATTCATGTTGTATTACAAATAAACTACTCTAATTTGAGTGGCCAATGTTAAAAAACCCCAAAAAACCTAGTATGTGAAATAACTAATTTTGTTCAAAGATCCTAAAAGATTAACAGAAATGACATACACTCTTGGGTTGAAACATGATCAAAACAATATAATTAAGGATGCTAATTATAATAATTCATGAAATATTTAAGCAGAAAATATAGCAAAGTAGAACCAAATTACTTTTTCAAGGAATATGGTCATTTGTAAAGTTCTTAGAAATTATGAATAACACCATTTTTCATTGAACATTTATTTATTTGTAAATTAATAAACTGATATTGTAAACAAAATTATTTGTCTTTCTTATTAATTACTATGTTATATTCCTACGTTCCAAAGATGCATTTTGGAATTTTCAAGACTTAGTAATAACAAGAAAGGCTAAAGTACATCTAGGTTTTATATATGAAATAGCAGTATAAAGTAGACTAATGTTCTAACAGATGATGGAAAGTGCAATACAGAGATCCGAAGGTGTATTGGCATGGCCAAGGATGCATTCCAGAAGCTGGGTAGAGTTTTAAGAGACAGGAGAATTTTGCTGGAAACAAAGAAGAGAGTACTCGATTGTTATGTGAGGTCTGTTCTTCAATATGGCAAATGCTGGACAATTTCACCACAGATGAAGGAAAGCAACCAAAATGGGGTTCTACAGAAGGATGCTGAGGATATTATGGACGAAACATGAGCAATGACAAGGTTTTAAAGAGGATGAACACAAAAAAGAAAATTATACTTAACATCAGGAAAAGATAGCTGAAGTTTTTTGGACATGTAATGAGGAAGGAGTACTTGGAGAACCTGATGGGAGAGAGGGGAAAAGGGACAAGGAAAAACAACGTACCTGATGGACTTGAGCAGATGAATGATGGAGCAGGGTTTGAGTGGAATAACAAGAGAAGGGATATTAAGAGCAACAAGGGATAGGGAAATATGAAGAACCAGGATTGCCTACATCCCGAAGGGACACAGCATATAGTAGAAAAATACTAAGATGCAATAGGACTTATATCTACTCTATATGCATGATCCATATATAAATAATACAATGTGCATCCATATATATTTGTTAGTGTGATATCCTTCTGACAATGTAAATGCTATAATCTGATACTTAGCAGAAGGTGAAGAAGTGACATTTGGTCAAAGGCAGGGCATGCAGATACTGCAAAACAAGGAAAGAGCATGCAGATATCCCAATACAAAGAAAGGGCAGGTGGATACCCTGATATAAGGAAAGGGCAGGCAGGTACCCCAATACAAAGCAGAGTATGCAGGTATGCTGGTCTAAGGCAAAAGTTCTAATCTATAAATCCTGACAGGTACTACATTAGTAATGTAATATTAAACTTAAATCAGTTAAATCTTGTATGTCATCAGACATATTTAGGAGGTACAAACCCATATGCTTAATGACTCAGTAAATAGAACTAAATTCAAATGGTAAGTGTTTATGTCTGTTGAGGCTGAAGAAGGCATGAATCTATCTTACTTTGCATTATAATTAATTCTCTTTATATGCATTTCTTATTCGAAAATGATCACCAAAGCAGGTAAGAGTGAGGAAGACAAGACTATGTAAGTCACTTTAATATATGTACAAATTTTAATTCTCAAAATATAAACATTGGTATGAAACTGAGGTAATAATATTGAATTTAGAAAAAAAATATGTAAATATGTTGAAAACTCAAGAAAAAAAACATTGACATTTTCATTATCAGGATATGGTTTAATGACATTAACTTCACTACATTTTGGGAATTTTGTAGAAATTAAATTTATTAAATTTAATAAAGAAGTGAATTTCCTAATAAAACTCTTCAGGAAGACAAAAGTTTAATTTGTACCTACAAAGAGTCTAAAGTGGAAAACTCTAAATCTTTACAAACTATTATTCACTCACTATTATCAGAATGTGAAATAACTGATATTTTCTGGACTCTGTTAAGAACAGAATATGTATTTGTATTTCTTGCACATAGTGCAGTAATAAATCTGCAATCTAACAAAGAAAAAACATTTATTTTATACAACAAATATTATTTTGCTACATAATTAAGTGCATTTGTTGGTCAAGTATTAAATCATTTTGTGCTATAAAAAACAACTTTTAAGATGCTTATTTTGTTTAATGCAAGTTATAAAGAAATCAGAAAGGATTTCTGCTCACATGTTCAATTTCATAACTCCACTTTTGGAAAGGACAGAATCTTTTTTTTGTGTTTTCAGCATGCCTTCTGATGAAGTATAGATTCAGCCATCCCAACTCAGTGTGTGCCTGACTTGAGCTTGACCATCTTTAACCATTCTAATACTTCCCATAAATTATTTCTGAACCAAAAAGGAAAACAGATATACTCAAGAGACATTTGACTTTGTTTCATTACAACCAACATAAAAGAAATAAATGCCATAGCAGAAACTCAAGCTTTTTTTTAGATGTTTCTATCTTTTTTGTTTATATATTGAACATGTACCATCACCTTAAAAATATACACAAAATTCATAATCTTGTTAACATCCACACTTTTCCAGCTTCTTGATTTTCTAGAAATCCCCCAAAATTTAAATACAATGTCAATTTTATTTTCTGTTTTCTTAATTCTTATTCTTTTAATGTTTTCTTTCATTTATAATGCTTCCTTTTTCTCATTCTCTCTCACACATTCACCCCCTTGCATCTTTGTGGCATTATTGCCTTTCTTGGGGAGAAAGGATTAAAGAAATCTACTTGCATGTTTGATAATAATTAACACCAGAATTTTGGCACACCCAGATGATACATTGATAGAGAGCTTATAATTTGACAAAAATCTCAGGTGAAGCCAAGCCTAATTGCAAGAACAAAGAGTATAAAATATGAAAATTTATTTGTATTTTTTTTTCATAAATAATTAATATGAATGCAGTTGACTGTAAAAACAAAAATTCTTCTTTAATATACATTTAAAATATTACATATTTCCATTTTAATTTTTCCTTAGTGTAAAATGTTATGTTGATATAATATTTTTAATAAATTGCTGCAAGTGAATATTGATTTTACTAAAGTTAAATATATAATTCTAGCATTAGTAATTTTTATTCCTATTGCAGTAGGTACATGTTGAAATCCTGTCAGGTTTATAAAATGTTGAAACACTACTTCTAGTTAGACTGAAAGCAATGGCAATTATATTTTGTACAATTAAATGACAAGTGTAAGTGAATAGAATGAATTTAAACAAGGAGGTATTTTATATTTTTGTTTTTATATAAGTCAGTTAAATGCCATATGTGATACACACTTGGGCGATCATGTCTCTTTTGTGACATGACTGACTGGGCAGAAGATTTTCCCGAAGTAGATTGCCATTACTTTCTGTGGTAGACTGGTTGCCAGACAAGGCTATAGAACCCAATCTGCTTTGTTGTTTAACCCATAACTAGAGGGAAGAGATGGATTACTACTTTTCCCAGGGGTATTTGTGTGTAAGTGAATGCAAGGAATTCAAATGAAATTCAAACTCGAAACTGAGTAAAAAGAGAGAAAAATATGCTAGTATGCGATAAAAAGATATTGAAAGTTAAGAATTATGTGGGTGATACACATGTTATGTGTGTGAAAATTCAGTCACTAAGGAAAAAGGTATCAGCCATGTTTGGTAACAAGGTCCCATGGATGTTGCTATAACATAAGAAAAGAGAGAAGAGAACAAAGATAGGAAGTGTCCCATTTTTATAGCTGCTTTACAGAAACTTCCATGACTTCTTAGTAAAAAAAATAAACTATCGCCCGGTTCACACTCCACTCATGTCTATTGAACAGGTGTAGAGGCTCATCCCTTGTTCCCTGTTTAGGATGTGGTTTCTGGTTTTCTTTTCAATCTTTTCACTCTTATGTATCCCCCTGCACATCAGTGGTGTTACCGCCTTGCTCGGGGTGATATGATTAAAAAAAAAGACAAAAAACTGGCAAATCTAAGTGAAGATAACCCGCATTCCTTTTTTAAAAAATTCAGTTTATTTTTAATTTAAAAAATCTTTCACTGTTTCAGATTTAATCTCATATAATCTCCATTGAGAAATCTCTAGATGTTTTTTTGTGAAACAGCATATTCCTATGTTATTGTTAATTTTTTTTTTTTACTCATGATTGGAAAGACTAAATCTCATTTGTAATCATATTCAGGCAGAAAAATAACTTTGAAGAGTAAGTTTTGATAAGATTTTTTAACTGTAGTAGAGAGAGCAGGGTTATCAAAATAACATTGAATCTTTAGAAAGCTTTACTTGGGATACAAGGTCTTGTCCTTTTCAATTCCAATAATTGTCTTGTCTGTTTTTTGACAAGACTGTAGTATGACCTCTGTCAAATTATTGCTACTTAACTGTTTCTCCTTGGCAAAACCTTAGTTTCACTGACCTTTTAAAATATGGTTTATTAACAACAGGTCAATTGTTATTGGTGCCTTTTATGGTCTTAAAGCATTCTGATAAGAAACTTTCTGTCAGTTTTCCATTAAAAATGTCTCCTGAGTTTTATGAAGCTGTTTTTAAGTAATAATAATAAAAAAAATTACCTGATTGAGAGTAGGCTAAAAAAAAAAAACCTATTAAACTCTAAAGTATGGACTAGGGTTGGAGCTAGATGAAAAAAATTCCAATGTTTAAATTGCTTATATAGTTATAAAATTTAAAGAAACTTGTATAATTCATGAACATTTTTCATGTCTCTTTCATAAGAGACATGAAAAATGTTCCTATTTCAAAATGCCAATATTTATTGAAATAAATAAAAATTCACATACACAAAATACATTGAAATGTTCAAAAGACTTACTATATTATATATTATTAAACACACCAGACATTTTGTGTCAATTAATTTTAATATTGAACTTTTCCTAACAGTTCATTTAAAAAAAAAATCATTATACCATTCCAGAATTTTACTAAACTCACCAATAATTTCCACCTACCCTGATAATGACTTATTAAAGTAAAAACTTGGGCCATAATTTCTTGTATTTTTCTTATAAAATGAATTTTGTATGATTTCTATGGAATTTTCTCCTTGTCTGAATAAGGTAATAAACTTGGAAAAGTCAATCACTAAATTTAATAAACACAAAATGTCTGTCAATTTTAATAGTATTTGCCTTAAAGAAAATTAAACAGAATATATATATATATATATATAATGAATTATACTTTAGAACATGTACAAACTATGACAAAATTGTACACACACACACACACACACATATATATATATATATATATATAGGGTAAGTGTTTAACACTTTTCTATTTTACAAAAAGAATTCACTACATATAGTTGTATGAATTGCTCATCTTCATATAAAGGATTCTTCTGACAAGGTAGTGCAAATGCCAAAACATGTTTACATGAGATATAATGTTTCAGTAAAAATCTTAAATTGTGATTATACCTACAAATAAACTTTTAAAGTAAGATATATGTATCTATTAAAAATTAATGTATTATAATTGTTTTCAATTATTACTTGTGGGAAAAGCAGTTCATGATTTTTTTGAAATCAGTATCAGCCAATACAAGACAGTAAAGCCACTAAGATACAATGGGTTACAGAGTGTGGAAGAATTAGGAACAGAAACATTAATAAATAGTGGGAAGAGGAAAGTAATCAGGAGGACAGTAGATAGCAATTAACATTGCATTTAAATTTTTGCAGATTAAGATTGGTTGGAGGAGAGTTCCACAAGTGAAAAGTGTAAGAAAAGAAACTGCTAGTATAGAATTTATGGTTACATTTAGCCAGCTCAACTCTAAATTGATGAGATTTGTGGAGATTAAATTAAAACACAAAATAAAATGAAATAAAAACACAAAATAAAATGAAATAAAAACACAAAATAAAATGAAATAAAAACACAAGAAAATGACAAGAAAAAGAATAATAGTCTCCCAGGAGGCTTCTAACAGGAAAGACTGTCTACACATGTGCAAGAAAAAGGAAGCTTCCTGGCACTAAATAGAAACTGAGGAGTTTCAGTCTTTTTAGCTGAGACTCTCAGCAAAACAAGATGTACCTTTTTGCTTGGGAAGATTTTTCCCCTTCAAAACAATCATCACCATCTCGTGAATAAAAACCAGTCCTAAAATATTTCTAGTGTCTCAGTCTCCTTTTTCTTTTGCCTATTCATTTTTCAGTGATGAAAGTAATTCACTATGTTTTAGGGTGTTTAAGGGAAAGAACCAAAAAAACCAACCCGGCAATAATAACCATCACATCCATAGATTTTGATACCATTCTAGTACTGCACTTAAATTTATAAAGTCTAGGTACCATAGAAAAGAGCTAATCTAAGCAATTACCATGAAAGTATTTATAGAAAAGATGCAGAGAGACAACCATACAACAGGGGGAAAGTGCCTGAAGCTGAGCTACAAGATCAGGACCAATAATATTGCTGATTCTTCTTTGAATTTTATCAAGGAACTCAGGGTAAATAGCAGAGGTACCAGACAATAAGTAGCAGAAATATTCGAAGCATGAATGAATGGTAGACTTGTAAATATGCAAGATAGATTCTGGAGAGAAAAATTGTCTCACATGCCACAGTTAACCAACTTTAGCAGCTGATCTAGCAATGGATTGAATATAGTCTTTTCACTTCAGGTCAGCTGAGAATGTTAGCCTGAGAAGGCACAATAATCCAAAAGTTTTTACACAATTTGTGTTCAGAAAAATAAAAATAAAAGACTCAGTCACTGAAACCTTGTTCTTGCCATGGGTCTTTAATAAAACATGAATAAAAGAAGGGTGGCTTCTCAAATACCCTATATATATATATATATATATATATATATATATATATATATATATATTTCAAGAAAAAAAAGAGGGATCATATTTTACTAATAAAACAAGATACCGAAGTATCAACACTTAAGATATATTAGGCACCTTTCGACTGACCCTTCTTTAGAAATTTATACAAATATAAAGTTTTGTGTTACCTGGATGGATTTATATATATATATATATAAGCAAAAACTTGTATTTGTATGAATGCATTTAATAATTTACTAACCTATCAGGCATTAAGATGCACAGTATTATCTAATATTCATACATTAGATGTTTAAATAAAAACAGATTTTATTAGTCACTTAATTGTTTCTGTATAATATCATTGGTACTCAGTAAGTAATGATTAATCTAGTTTAAAGAGATAATCCACAATGACATAATCCCAAATGAACAAATAAGGAAAAATAAAAAAATGATGAATTATCAATTATCTGGGATTATCAAACATTTTTCCTCAACACATTCTTTTATTAATTAAAAAGAGATTTAAAACGAGAAAAACAATAGGGAACTTATCATTTAGCTATTGATTTTAAAAGACTCAGAAATCACTAGAAAACCATATATATATATATATTTTTTTTTTAAATCCAAAAGGATGCTCAGATAGGCAAATCCCAAAAACCCGATCTTAATTAATATTAATTTCATTAATATTAAAATTGATCAAGGTGGAGGGCTCGATGCAAATATTATATTCTATTTACAGAGCCAAATATAAAAAATAAAATAAAAATTTTGATATTTAAATCTGTTGAATAGCCATTTTTACGAGGAAATCCTCACTTCTTCAGCAATGGCGAAACAAAAATTTTATTTACTCAAATTCAATTAAATTTGAGTAAATAAAATTTTTGTTTGAGTGAATAAAATTTTTGTTTTGCCATTGCTGAAGAAGTGAGGATTTCCTCGTAGAAATGGCTATTCAACGGATTTCAATATCAAAATTTTTATTTTATTTTATATATATCTATATATATCTATATATATATATATATATATATATATATACACACACAGCGAGTGATGGGCAAATTGTTAACATTTTATATTTTTAACTTTGTGCATGTGTGCTGTTAGTTTTCGATTTTATCCATTGCAAAGTATAGTAGGTTCTGTTGGACACTGACAAAAAGAGCACCATGACACAATTCCCTCAACTAGAAATTTGTAAATGCCATGCTGTACTGCTTGGCATTCACATTGAATGCTCCAATACAAGCATTTCAGAGTGTTTGGGTGTCAATCTGAAAACAGTACAGAAAATTTGTAAAGAGTTGGATTAATCTCATGGTGATTACAAAGTGACCACTATTGATGATGATATTGTACTTCATCTTTTCACAGAGCCTCAGAATCAACATGGATGTCTACATCAAGTGCCTTGAAGAGGTGGTGTTTCCCTGGTTCAAGAGGTTGGGTGCTGGAAGACCCTATGTCTGCAATAGGACTCTGCACCATGCCACACATGCATGAGAACCCAGTCATGGCTTTCAGATAATTTGTGTACTCATATCACCCCTTACATCTGGCCACCTATGTGTATTATGTGAGACACAGTTGTGTGAGGGACCAACAAAACTCTTTATCACCAATGATGAACTGAATGCAAAGATTATAGTAACATTCACCAACTTAAACAAAGAGACCATCTGGAAGAGTTGTAGGAGATTCTGAAGTTATCTGGAGGCTGTGGTTGAAGCCAATGGTGATTTTATTGAATAAATTTACTTTTTGTTTTTTTGTTTTTTAATCATTTCACCCCAAGCAAGGCGGAAATGCCACTGATGTGCAGGGGGGGGGCTACATAATTGTAAAAAGATTAATTAGAAGAGAGTGAAGAGTACAGACCAGTTAGAAAAGAGCAATAGAAAGATGATAATGCAGGAGTGATGACAGTTACATAGGTGGAGGGAAAGGGAAGGATATACGGGATGGGGAGAGAGCTAGAATCCAGTGGTTAATAGATGAGTATTGACATTGCATTTAAATTCTTGGAGGTTGTAGCCATCAGGAAAGCAAGAATATGGGAGAGAGTTCCACAGGCGGGAAGTGTGAGAGAAGAAGCCGCAGGAGTAGACTTGTCGTCTGCATTTGGCTAACCTAACTGTGAATGGGTGGGACCCAGTTGCCAATCTGGTTGCATGAGTAAACACCTGTTGTGGAGGCACCAGTGACTTAAGTTTGTCTGAGCAGAAGCCATGAAAGTATTTATAGAACAGACAAAGGGAGGCTACATTTCGTCGATGGGGAAGTGGCTGCAGTCGAGCCGCCAAGTCAGTACCTATCACATTACAGACTCTCTTTTGGAGCCTGTCGAGAACACTGAAGGTGAATGGCAGGGGCGCCTGACCATAAATGGCAGCAGTACTCCATGCACGGACGGATGGTTGACTTGTATATATACAGGATGGATTCAGGCGGAAAAAACATCCTGGATTGACCTAATGACCCAACCTTCTTAGCAGTGGATTTAGCTATGGATTTGATATAGTGGTTCCATTTGAGGTCTGAAGAGAGGTTAAGACCGAGGAGGTGCAGTGTATTACTCTCATGGAGAATCGCTCGGTCCATGCTTATGGGAGGCAGGAGAGGTTGCCTGTGATGGTTGACAGACAACAGCTTGGTCTTAGACGCATTGAAGTTAACAAGCCACTTCTTGCCCCAATTCACCACAGAGTGTAGATCCTGTTCAAGGTCAGTAGCAAGATTATGTCTATCCGCTGTGACAGGTTTCTTACTGGTGCGGGACCAGTATTTCAAAATATTTTTGTGTAATTTTACTAAATACATCTGTTAATATTAATATTTTAATTTTTGCCTAATCTAGATGACAGTTTGTTTATCACACCATATACAAGCACATACACATACATACACACATGTATATATCCAGGTGAAGAGAACTAACAGTTTTAGAATTCCAAATTCTCCGGCATTTACGTTTTTTAAAAATTGCTCAATGCAACAAATATTGTAGAGTATTAAATTTGTTTTTCATTTAAAATTAATATAGTTTACATTGCTACACAGAAATTTCTGTTTCGAGATTTTACCTCGTCATCAGGCAATGTTAGTTTATTGTTGTGAAAATGAAACTAACATTGCCTGATGACAAGGTAAAATCTCTAAACAGAAATTTCTGTGTAGCAATGTAAACTATATTAATTTTAAATGAAAAACAAATTTAATTATATATATATAGTATGTGTGTGAGAACAGACATATATATGATGTCTACCTGTACATTACTAAGTAGATCCAGTCTTCTAGAGTGGCTAGATGCCCACTTAGACATGTTTTTTTGTTTCTTCAATATCTACAGAGCCAACCTGTGATAATGCTAAACCCTTGGTCATGATGACTTGTGACTTTCAGCTAGCACAACTACTAAGCTGTTTTGTCCACCTAAATTCCTTCACTATGCTTGGGTTAATCAGTGGTGTGGTTTCCATTTAATAATACCACATGCTGGGATTGACCCTCCAAGTTGATATTATCAAGAAGACACCTCAACTGTGGTGAGATTCAAACTTGGGTCTCATGGGGACATGTGGTTGTGGTGGTGAAAAGTTCTTGATTTAACTGCCTTTCCCAAAACTGAGCAAATGCCTAAATATATTATTGAAGGGGAGGACTTTTTGGTTGGGCTAGCCACTTCCTTTTATATATCTTTTTAATTTATGTCTGTATGTATATATGTATGTATGTGTGTGTGTGTATTTTCAAATAAACAAATCCACAGTGGTTTTACAAAATCATAATTAATTCACACACTCATATTATCCTTTCTTTAAATATTTGTAAATGTCATGAATCACATCAGGATCCATATTTGCCAGGTTTAGCTTTCATGAATTGGAACTCCGCCAAAACAGTGACATCCAACAGAAATTATTTCATAAGGAATAAAGTAATAATAATAGTAAACCAAGTAAAGAACAAGCTTCAATTTAGGCTTAACCCTTTACCTCATCAGGAGTCAGCAATTAGCCAGTCATAAGTGCTTCCCATTAAGATTAAGCCAAATCATGCACACAGTTCACAAGCATACTTTGTTCATCTGCTTGTTTAGGTTCTATTAAAACTATTATATTCCGTTACTTACAGGAGCGAGAAAGCAGAATTGTTTTCTTTAGCAAACATTAAAAAGAAAGTTTAAAATAAATATATTATAGGCAAAATCAAAAAGAACAGCTTCTCAGTCACTAAATTATTGGCAAAACCAGATTTATTTACAAAGGGGAATTGAAAAAGAAACATTTTTTAAAAATTAACTGGCAGAAACAATATTATTAGGTTGTAATACATGAAATGATACATTTTAAAGGAAATGAATAAAATGCTTCTGAAATGCTAAGTAACTAATTTATTTAGTTAAAATAGGCACCATGTTGATGAATGTGACTGTTCTCTAATGTATCTCTAAATTCTTAAATCCCATCTTTAGAAATATTTTTCTCCTTTGATGTGATAAATGTTTAAATGTTTCAATTACCTCTTCCTTTTTGGAAATTGTGTATGGAAGATATCAGGTGATTATGGAGGATGAGCCAAAATTTTATATATCAGGCTTTGCAGCTTTCAGACAGTTGATTGAGAAGTGTGCAATTGTGCATTGTCATTCAGCAAAATTGGGCCATCCCTATTCACAAGTCTAGTATGTTTCTTTTTTAAATTTTTCGTGAATACACTCAATTTTTCCACAAAACAAGGTTGCCGTTATTGTTTTCTCTTGAGGCAAAAATGAACAATAAATAACCCTTTTGAAAGACCGCTCTATAGTAACCATTAACTTTTTAGGGTGCAATGGAGATTTTGCATAGTGTTTTGGTAATTACTCTCTTACAGTTGTCAAAGAATATGATTGTACGTCATGATTTGATGCAAAAATGGTTCTTTTTTCAAGTTTGTACTCATACAGTAAGATTACTCAACATTGTTTCATTGTAATTATTTTCATTGGGCTTATGAGTTAACAATATATTGAAAGAAAAATTATCTGGAAAGAAAGAGTCAGGAATAAGTCAAGATTTTTTATATGTTAAAGAGGTTACTTTATTAGAAAACCAACCAAAAATGGAATCATTTCATGTGTGACAACCTAATATCATACACTGATTTATTCAAACAAATTTCTTCATCTTTATTGCTAACTGAAATTTTCAACTATCGTACCGTCTTCTTCAGGTGCCTGTCATATTTGGTAAGTCCTCGGAATTTTGTACTAAATCTTCATTCAATTCTTAGAAATAAACTGCTTGTATTCTATTGTCCATATTAAATAATAACTTGATTAATTCTGTTATTTTATCCTTTGTTAGAATTGTAAGCCAGAGTAAATCGACTCAACTACATAATTCAAGAAATAAGCTTATGGCCACCAAGTAATATGCATCAATTAGCTAATATTTATATCTACTAAACTATTGTCTACAAGAATAATCATCTTGTGTAATTTTGGAGCCTTAAATTTAATATCTTGTTTTCTGAGGAAAAGCTTTGATGTGATATTTGTTTCTATGCTACATCTACTGAGTAGGTTATCTGAAATTAACAAACATTGATTCTTTCATTCACCAATGTTGTACTTATATGAAAGTTTCTTTAAGTCTAACAGTATTAATATTTTGATTTTTACTCAACTGTAAATCTCTTAACAGATTAAATATTACTCTATTCAATATTGAACTAATATTTTGGATCCTAAATTCTGAACAGCTCCAGATTTTAAAAAAAAGAAAGGCAGTATATTATTTTATAAGTTTAAATTTCTCCATAATATCTTTCAAATTACCTACATTTGGCTGAAAAAGATCAATTCTGTTCATATTATGCATGTGGTGATAAGCCAATGAGTAGATTAATGATGAAAAAAAAAACAAACATTCATTTTACACAAACATTTATTTTTCAGCATAATCTTTTCCTTGTCAACTCACTTCACCCAGTGTTTTTCCATTAATCATATAAATCAAACATTAAAGTTAAAAATATTCCAGATCAAAATTCAGTTAATAACTGTTTCAAATTACATATTTATTGATCTATATGTATAGGTTAATTTCAATGATTTAAACTGGAAAAAAAATGAAAGGAATAGAGATAATATTTCAGCATTTGTAGATGATCAATTGAGTGTGCTAGTGGAAGAAATACAACTACCTGATGAATACCATATGTGTTACAAGTTGGTAGAAGAACAAATGTCTGACATTTAAAATATTTTATAAAAATTGAAAAGCTTAAAAAAAAAAAAAAAAAAAAAAAAAAAAAAAGAGATTCTTAATTCATTTAAAATACCAAGTTTTATTTTTTTACTGATAAAAAGAAAAAAATCTTGCCAAACTCTATATGGTGCAGTTTTGAAATTAAAAGCATTTTGTAAAAGACTAGTGCTTGCTATTCCTTTTTCATATATGGAGAATAGATAAAAGCTATTATTTTGTTGAATGTTTCTCTTGAATTTTTAAAAGACTTTAGTGAATGTACGAGTAGTGTAATGGTTAGCAGCTTGAAGAGTAGAGTTTTGATTAAATTCTTTACATTCATTTTTGCACAAATAGCTTTGGAAAAGTTATTATGCCATTTCTTGTCCCCCAGCTATGGATTAAATAGCAGAAGAGACTGGGTTCTCTAGCCAATGTTGGCAACCAGACTAGTTGAAAGATAACTTTGAATTCAAAACCCAATCACTTGAAGCTGTGTAAACATGGTTAAATATACGGTCCTGATACAATGACTGTCAACCAAAAACATGATTACCAAAAGATTTTTTTGTTTGTTTTAATCATTTCACCCCAAGCAAGGCATACCACTGCCACTATTGCGCTTGGGGCTACATAGGGGAAGGTAAATAGAAAGAGTGGTCAGATATAGGAAATGTCAGAAGGGGGTGATAGCTAGTTGGGTGGGTGGGAAGAGTGTTTGAAAGAATGGAAGCGAGTTAGTTTGTTAGGAGGTGTCTATTGACCTTACATTTAAACTCCTGGAGATTGTAGCCGTTGGGGAAGCAGTCATGTGGAAGGGAATTCCACAGTCAGGAAGTGCAAGAAAAGAAACTGTTGGAGTAGAAGTTGCGGTTGCATTTTATCGATTTCACTGTAAAAGGGTGGGATCTAGTTACTAATCTAGTATCTCGTGCAGATTTGAACCTAGGGGGCACCAGTGATCTAAGTTCATCAGAGCAGAAGCAATGAAAGTATTTATAGAAGAGACACAGGGAAGCCACATCAAGCCAGTGAGAGAGAGACTGCAGGTGGTCTGCTAAGTCGGTATCGATCACATTACAGACCCACTGCTGTACCTTGTCGAGAAGCCCAAGGAGAGTAGCAGGGGCACCCGACCAGATATGGCAACAGTATTCAATGCACGGGCGGATGGTAGATTTATAAATGTGCAGGATAGATTCAGATGGAAAAAACCTCCGGGCCCTGCACAGAGAACCAACTTTCAGAGCAGCAGATTTAGCAATGGATTTGATATAGTCATTCCACTTTAGGTCCGCTGAAAGTGTTAGACCAAGGAGGTGTAGTGTTTTACTCTCTGGGAGGCAAGCCAGGTCCATGCTTATAGGAGGTAGGTGCAATTGTCTATGATGATTAATTGATAGTAGCTTCGTTTTAGAAGCATTAAAATTTATGAGCCATTTCTTACCCCAGTCCACTACGGATTGGAGGTCCTTTCCAAGCTCGGCTGCAAGGTTAGCTTTAACCTCACTAAAAAATAAGCATGTGGTTTACCCAATGAAAGTGTTATATATATGTACATGTGTGTAAGTGAGAGAGGGAGAGAGTGATATTGTGGATATAGGAATCAACATTCACCATACAGTGATGATTTCTATGTCCACACATTCTACCTTTTATAAACTTTTGTTAAAACAACTGACAAGGTACTGTCATTAAGCTTGTTATTTAATTTTTATGCAAGTTTTGTTATAGATGACGAACAATAAACTGCAATTAAGCTTTTTATTTAATTTTTCTTATTTTTGTATAAAACAGGGAATACACTATTGTCAAATTACATGATCTGGCAACCAACAAGGAAAGTAACACAACATTCAGAAAAAACTTTGTCTTACACCAATTAAAAATAGCTAAAATAACGTTCAACATTTACACAAGAAAAATCAAATAAAAAGCTTAATGACAGTACTTTGTCAGTCATCTTTAACAAAACTGGGATTTCCTCTTATACTTGGAGTTTCATGTGTTATGCAATCATCAGGTGCATATTACAAACTGACAGCTTAATAGATTTGAATTTAAATTCACTCGATGTTCATGGGAGTTTAATCTTATAATGTTGGATTACTGATTTTTAATAACAAGAGTAAAAATTTAAATATACTAAGATTACATGCATATAAAAAAATTAAAATCTTAAAAGTAAAATTATAAAATTAAAATTTCAAAATTAAAAAATATTAAAATGCAGGGAGATGAAAACAAAGGGGCATAATTTGATGTACATTGATGTCGGACAATAGGTGTATTTATTAATACATATTGGATATTGGCTCGGAACGAGAAATCGGGGAGCCGAGTTCGAATTCCAGCCAAATTCATTGCATTCACTTACACGCAAATACCCTTGGGAATGGTATTAATCCGTTTATTCCTTCCAGTTATGGGTTAAATAACAAGACAGATTGGGTTCTATAGCCTTTGTTGGCAACCAGTCTACCACAGAAAGCAATGGCAACCTACTGCGGGATAATCTTCTGCCCAGTCAGTCATGTCTCGAAAAAGACATGATTGCCCAAAAGTGTATCATGTATGGCACTTAACTGACTGAATATATCTCTGTTTATACTAGATTGAGTAGTTTTATTAAGACCTGAATAATAATATTATACATGTGTGTACTCTCATATATATATATATATATATATAACAATATATATTGACATTTAAAAAGAAAAAATTAAATAAAATGCACCAAAAATAAGGTACATTTTTATGATGAATTAATTTTTTTGTTGTATTTGAAATATCCAATGTATATGAGAGTGCCACTTCACCTGATATTCCAGCTTTAGTCAGTGACTCTGGAGACTGTGAGTGTCACTTTTGAATCTTTTATTTAGAATGCATTAATTTCCCACTGCTTCCACATCTCTGTCTCTGTTACTGTAAATCCAGGTAAAAAGGTCATAGACAAATTGTTATCCATGGGCTATCTTCGATCAGTTGATCAGATAAGATTATAATGGTCAAACCAATGACCGAGGCATTTCATTCATGATAGATGTGACATTTCAGCCATCAAAAGATCTTAAAGAATGGTCTGGGAATATTTGTCACATGTCAATGTATTCATGCAATATTAACAAAGTGATAAAGGTATAAACAGTTCTCTTTCTCTCTCTCTCTGCTTATAATTTGTGTTCAACCACTTGATTTAAATGCTAAGTTTCATGGTGAGCAGATAATAAGATATTGATGCTGTATAATCTCCCAAAACCTCATCCATGTATATATTTAATAACCCCTTGTATGGTCCATGGGCAGCAGCATATGTACTGCAGCTGCAGTGGTAATGTGCGTGTCTAAAGCCATACCCTAAAGAAGTTTGTCTTTCTTCAAAGTGGTTTTGAATTCAGAGCTTACTTTCTAGAAAATCTTTAGAAAATAATAACTCCTTTCACCATTCCAAATTCCAGAAAAAAGATTTTTGCAAGCCAGTGTGAAATTATTTTCTAACTAATGAAAACACTGTATTCTAAAAATTTCACACCTCTATGTAAAATTAGATTTTGGATCTCCTTTATGATATAAAGATAGAAGCCTATTGCTTGTAAGAGTTCGAAACAATTTCAGAGGCCAGTCTGATTTACACACACACACACACACACACACACACACACACACACACACACAATAGAAGATACTAAGGCCTTGTCCACACACACAATAGAAGGTAATAACCAGCAGCTGCTGACTAAGCCCTTCTCTATGAATTCACAAACACATTAGGCTAACCACTATAAAATAAGTCTGTCCCCACATTTTCCACTGCCCTAAGAACACTTAATTACTTTATAAAACAAACTTTGCATTTTATTGTTATTGTATGTTTTTAAAAAGAGTATATAAATGGTATTTTAATTGGTGTTCTGCTTCTATATTTCCTTCAAGAAATAACCCTTAGCTTCTTAATTCCAAGATCCAAACAGAACCAACAACTAAAAATAGCATTTTCATTTACTAGCCAACTGTGCTATTTTGGAGTCAATCGTTTGGTTGCATAATTTATGGCCTCCTTAGCTTGTTAATAAACAAGTCTTATATGAACACACAACTTCACAAAGAAATCCCTGCAGATATTATAGACAAAAGGATAAGTGTAGTGTCCCAAGATCAATCTCAAGAATGACATATGTTATCAGATAGGAGATTAAAGCAGATTAACTGAGCAAAAAAAGGAATTCTAGCTACAAGTATCTTAATCGTTATTCATAGCAACATTTACTTGATAAAGGCTGGAAGGTAAACCAGCTGACTTATTGTTTTAATGGCACCACAACCAAAGATACTTATTTGGATTATATCCTCAAGTCAGGGTAAACATTTATATTTGGGTGAGAATAATTAGATGCATTAAGAGATTTTTTTCCTACAGCTTGGTGAGTTCAGATCCAAGCCAGAAATTTCAAATTACAATTTTTATGGAAAGTATAGTGTAATTGATATATATGAGATTGGGACGATAAAATCTTGTATAAATCATAACTTGTATTATGAGACAATATAATTGAGCTTTTGCTGAGTCAAATAAATTTTGTGCCCAAATCAAAATTTCATAGAAAAACAAATATAAATCTCTTTTAATAAAAAGAAAAAAAAAAGATTTTTTTTATTACAATATGAAAGTATTCATCTTAATTCTGAATTTTTTTCTCATGTATTTGCTTTTGCTTTTTTTGCAAATTGTCAGTGATTTTAAAGATATTTTCTTTCAGTTGATTATTATACAGAAAATAAAATGAGTAACATTTCCTGGCCAACTGCCAAGTGTTGTTGGGGGTAGCTGATAGAAAAATAAATAAATAAATGAAAGCATTAATTTTTATTTGGTTCAGAAGAGGTCAGCTAATTATACTTTATAGGATTTTAGTAATTATGCTATTCAATTAGTATTTGCTGACTTGACTCTGCTTAGAGCATATGACTGATGTCCAAAACAGTTTCTTTAACAAAAGATTTCAAATTTAATTTATAAATTTGGTTAACCCTTTCATTACTCACATCCCTGCTGGAATAAAATATTATATTCCAACAGTGAATCCTTTCTGCCGTCATTAACAATGTTTTGGTCAAACCATTCTCCAACCCTCATCAGTACACAAAGGGGTTCAATTCTCCAAACAATAGTGGATTTGTTATAGGTAATCAAATATTATATTTTGAAATTTTTCAGTTTCTTTATTTTTTAATAACTAACCAAATACCCTTCCTATGGACAGGGAAAAGACAGAGAAAAGTTGTAATAAAAATTGTTAGCTCCATAAAATTTCTGTATAAACTACAGTTTCAACACGTAATCTATTTTCTAAAATTTTTTTTGTCCTTATGCTAACTCAACCTGAATTTCTTATTCTGGAATTTTTTACTTTATATTGAAATGATCATGAGAGAGACACATTTGAATAATTATTATCATATTATTAAAATTTACTATTTTCTTACTTAAACAATTAAGCATGGTTTTTTTAAAAATCTAATTAAATAGATTATTTTTACATATTTAGATAATTCTGTAAAAAATTTTTTTGTTCAACTATGTAGTATTCTTTTTGTTTTTTAATCATTTCATCCCAAGCAAGGTGGGACTGCCACATGTTCAGGGGGTTACAGTGAGAGAAAAGACTGGATACAGTGAGTATTAAAGAACGGATAAAAGATGAATTGGATTCAAGAAGATGGAAGATGGCAATTAATGTTGCATTTAAATTTTTGGAAATTGTAGCTATCAGAGAAACAAGTAAACAAAAGAGATTTGCACAGGTAAGAAGTGCAAGAAAAGAAGTTATTGGAGTAGAAGAGGCAGTTACATTTAACTATTTCAGTGCTAAAAGGGTGGGACCTAAATGCCAATCTAGTAGCATGCTTAAATTCACGTGGATGGGGAACCAGGAGAAAAAGCTCTACAGAGCAGTTGTCATGAAAATATTTGTAGTAATGTTAAATGTTAGATGACAACAGTGGTTACTATAAATGCTACAGGAAATAAGATTATAACTAACACTGACAGGCATAAAATTATAAAATTCTATAAAAATTTTAATATTTTAAAAAATTATTTACTTTATGTCTGCTTTAAAAAAAAGAAGTTATTTTCAGAAACGAAGATTAGATTTATTTTGTTTTTTTTTAATATGAACATATTCTTTCCTGCTAACTTACAACTGAATTTTGACAAGTCAGATATAAATTCTTTCCATAGAAACATGATGATTTAAACAAAACTTTGACAGAAACATTGTTTATATATGAAAATTTGAAAAAATGAATTAAAAATAAGTAACACTAATGAAATATTCATTAAACTATGCCTTTAAAAAAATAAATGTTGCCACTTATGTTACAAATGCAATTTGTTAATACTATATATATATATATATATATATATAAAAACTGGTATCAAAATAATGTTAATGATGTAGGCTGTTTTGTTCTATTGGCGCCAGGTGAGACACACACAAATGAAATATGTCTATGTTTATGCAAATTTCTAAAAGATTATATTGAAACAAAAAAAAGGAAATGTAAATTGTTATTTTCATGTAGAAAAGATCAAACTTATTCACTGAAAATGATAAATCTTATCAAAGATCTGAGTTTTTTTAACAAGTTCATAAACAGAAGAGAAATCAGAAAGAGTGTTGCAATATTTACTCCTAAAATAAATTAGCAAGGCTTTTATAAAATTTCAGAACACTGAATTGCTACCAGCTTTTAACATGCCAATAAGTAAACAACAGATATACAGTTATTGAAAAGGATTGCAATTAAAACATGTATGATTGGCTACAATTTTTGCCTTACTAACTAATTTTTTTTTTTAACTGGACTTCAATCCAGCAGATTGTAGTGTCATGTCCTTTTGTAAATTCAATTAATTTAGCTTCAATAGGGAGTGATTCATGGTTACTTTATAATTCTCAGATTATGTTCTGTTTTTATTGCAAATATCTGGCAATATCAATTTCTGATTCACCATCTTCTTCCTGATGAGTCATCCAAGCCTTATCTTAAACTCTCTTTCATATTACACACACACACACTGGCTGTCAACTTGTTAGACAAATATGACCATTGCTAACACTGTTTTTTTCATAGTTGATTTTCTACATGAATTCATCAGTTATGAAACCATCAGTGGTTCATGAAGCCTGGCAGGGTTTTGTATTGTTTGCTGCAGATGGCACATAAAAGCTCAATCATAAGTGGTGGTAGTGGTTGATTTTTAGTATTGGCATGTGTTTTTATGTGTCTTGTTAAACCTGACCTAGAGGTGCATACATGCTGACAATTTGGGCAACTGAGGTCTTAGCAAAATGCCTCATAGTTAACTGGTTGCTATCATTGATGAGAACTTTGATGACTGACCAGACCAACCTTAGAGATTACATTGATTACAAGACCAGGTTGTAACATCAGGGATGTTTTGGGGATGCTTTGTACAAAGACCTTCATACCATTAACAATGCTGGTTCTTCATGCACCTTGGTTGCTGGCAAGATCTTCCCAGTTGTTATCATCAGTGTAACACTTAGAGAGTGAGTCTCTGAAACATCTTTTGAAAGAGAGTTTGGACTTATGCTGTGGTCATTTGCTGATATCTTGTCTTTTGTATAGCATTCATTTGGGAATTCAGTGGTCTTCTAATTGCGAGACATATTCAGTCCATCACAGCCTGTGTATTTGTGGATACGAGCTTCAACAGAAACCAAGTTGGCTTTCTGTAAAACTTCTGAATCAGAGGTATGAGTGATCTAGTGGATTCCTTAAATAGTGTGCAGACTGCACTGGTGGAAGCACTTCAAGTGTTTAACCTGTCTAAGGTACACTACCCAGGTCTCACTGGAGTATATCAGGAATGTCAGTACACAAACATTGTAAACTTCAAGCTTCCCTGGCTTTTTAATGCATTTTGGATCCAAACTTGAACTTTGAGGCTTTCAAATGCATCAAATGTGATTTCAATCCTAAGTACTATCTCATCAAGGGAAAACACACACACACACACACACATATTTATTCACGTACACATTTCCTTATTCAAACAGCCCTGAGAGTGAGAGCACCATAATGGTGTCCTCATGAAACTTCCAAATCGACATGAATCTGCTCTATTAAAGAAATAAACTCTCTCTCTCTATACTCACTCAAACATACACACACATGCACGTGTGTGACAATTTTAACCTATTTCTTTTTTAAGAAAGTATGTATGCAATAAAATATTAAAAGTTGCGCATAAATTAAGATTTGTGACCATATTTGTAGAATAATTTTGGCAGAAAAGAGAGAGAGAGAGAGAGAGAGAGAGAGAGAGAGAGAGAGAGAGAGAGAGAGAGAGAGAGAGAAATATTCCATGAATATAGACTTGAAATTTCATTATCAAACACTATTGCTATTTCATAATAATATTTCAATATATACAGATATATTGGATTTTATTCACTTTAGTATGATATTCATAGGGTGAACACAGATTACTTAACACTAAAAAGAAAAAGTTGTATAAATGTCTTATTTTCTCTCTCTTGGGAGAAAGACAAAGAAATTTTCCCAATGCAAGACATTATTCATACCTTAGGAATTTATTGTTGTCATTTTAAAAGAAGTTAATAAATAATCAGAAAAAGTAGACACTTAGGAAGTCGCAAGAGATTGTTCTTAAGTAAGGTAATCAAAAGTATTTTTTGTGAAATTATTTTAAAAAGTTCTTATATTTAGCATGAATCATTATCTAAGAATAAGAAGCTAAATGATAGGACATAATGTGTGTGTATATTCATATATATATATATGAATTTATATATATGTGTATATATGCATGAATGCACAGATACACACACACATATCTATCTATATCTATATATATATGTGTGTGTGTCTTTGTATGAGGGGTTATTTATTGGTATTCATATGTACACAAACATCAAACATTCATAGATACTTGTAAATATATATATACATGTATATGAAATGTGTAATGGGTAAGTTGTTACCATTTTTTTTAAAAAATTTTGTGCATGTAGAAGGATTAGGATAGTATTCACCAACTTAAACAAGGAGACTTTCCTAAAGAAATACTGGAAATTCCAAAGTTGTCTGAAGGCAGTGGTTGGAGCCAATGGCAATTTTAATGAATAAATGCACTCTTTAGTATTTCAAGATAGTTTTGTGTAATTTTGGTAAATATAACTTATTTTATTTTTTGCATAATTTAGATAACAATTCATCAATTGAATCCTGTACAGGGTGATTGAAAAGTATATCCCTATTTTAAAATAATTACAAATTATTTATTGTAATTTTTTCTGTTTGATCTTTAATGTATGAGAATTTAATCCATTTGTATCTGTCTTTTCAGATTGATAATTTCGTTTGAAATTTGAAAGCCCTACAAACATGTCTTACCCTGCAGGAGCATGCCCAGCTAGCCAGCATGTTATGAACCTTAGAAATCTGTTGTTCAAGTGCAAAGATGGTGGAGAATCATTAGAAGGATAGATGCTCAATTCAATGCAAAGATAATTAAGAATTGTCATGCAAAACTCATGGCTACAGGATCTGTAGCTTATACTTGAAGAAGTGGTCACCCTTTCAAGCCCAGTAAGCAAGAGGCAGTGCAAGCAATTCAAAAAAAATTTTTAAATGTAGCCCAACAAAGTCAATTTAACAAGCAACAAGAGAAAGTGGGTTCTTCTTTCACATAACATGAATTGTAATCAAGAAGGAGTTTAACTGTCATTCACTCTCTGCTGAAGACTGCAGAATTTGCATGGAGTTTGAGAGGAATATGCTGGTTTGGTATGAAAATTGGTCAGATCTCTTTAAAAATATTCTCTAAAGTAATGAAGTAATATTTCACATTGGTGGGTTTGTGAACCATCATAACTGCCACTAATGGGCATGTGAAGATCCTTTTGTTATCTCTGAAAAATGCATAATCATCCCAAAGTAATGGTGTGGTGTGGGATGACTTTGGACAGGATTGTGGGTTTATTCATTCTTCATGATACCATGAATGTCAAAAAGGACCTTATGCTACTAAATGAATTGGGCAATTCAACATTCTCCAAGAACAGATTGGCTTTGGAGAATGAAGAATATTTGATTTTCATGTAAAACTGTACCCCTCCACATTTTCTTATTGTTGTTCTTGTATGGTTGAATGCTCACTTCCTTGGAAGATGGATGAGTTGACATGGCCAGCCAGGAGTCCTGGCTTAACACCCTGTTACTTTTTTCTTTGGGATTGGTTAAAAGAGTAAGTCTACTATACCAAACCAAAGACTTTGGAAGAACTTTAAGATATTATGTCTTCCATCCCACAAAAGTTCCTGGGGAAATCATTTGACATGATTTCCTGAATGGCTCAAGAAGCTGGAAACAAAATCTGGGGCCCATTCTAAATGCTTTCCTCTCAAATCCATTTCTTTTTTGTAAGAATTATAGTTAATAAATAAATTATAAGTATTTTAAAATGTGGAGTTACTTTTCAATCACCCTGTATATAAGTAGACTTATTCATTTTCATGGCTATATATTGATAAAGATGAAAGTAATAAGACACATTCCAAAAAGATAAATAAACAGAGTGAGAAAATGAGTAGCAATATTGAAACAAAATATTGAATCATCTTAAAATATTTTCATTAAAAAAATTGGATATTCATCATTTAAACATTTCTGCTACCATAAAATAAGATATACAGCAGTATAAAATGACTCAACACTATGAATTCAAATACAGCAGAAGATTTGAGCTTCAGATATTTTTTTGAAATTATCAAGGTTGAAAATTTTGGAAAAAGTTTTCATGTGTTCCAAGAAAAAAATATGTTTAAACTGAAATTACATAATGTATAAAAATATTACTTTTATACAAATTTTCATAATATTTACATATTGTGGGCAAACTCCCATATTTGTAATTAAACAATTTCAACATTGTTATATTGGAGTTTTTCTCACACACACACACACACACACACACACACACACATATATATATGAAGATAAATTGGATGAATTTACAAATCCATTGGAGATAATTTATTTTGTGAATATTTTATAAAAAACATTCAACTCCTCAGACCAAAATTTTTCACAAAAATGAATTGGTTAGATTTATCCAGACAAAAGGAATCATAGGGGGAAAGGGATGAAGGAAAACATTTTGATAGGAGAAAGGGCTCAGATACACAGTGTTAATCTTTAAGCACAGATGTCACACTTCTATCCCAGGTGATAAGATGACCTTGGATTGAACTTTCAGTTACCCATTCTCAAATACAGGACAGTAAATTTAGGGGCTCTAATGGGAAAGGCCTATATAAAAAATGCATATTTAATTTTTAAAGACCCCAAACCCAGCTTTGAAGATAACTTTTAAGCTAGATTAATTAATCCTTCCAAAAAAGAATTAGGCTTAATTTCTAAAAACATACTTAAAAATAATACTAACTATACAAGAAACCTATTATAATAATCTGTGGAAAGATTTTTTGAATACTATCAAACGGTTCCAACTGATTCAAAACAAAAATAATGCTACATTTATCCAATATAATATCATCGATTTCTATCCCTCCATTTCTTACAGCCTATTAGTAAAAAGTTTAAATTATGCTAAAAACTACAAAAACATTATAAAAAATGAACTTTAAACTATTTTAGTGTTTAGACAATGTTTATTAGTATATAATGATTCCACTCGGACTAAAAATTTCAATGACAGCTTTGACATCCCAGTGGGCACATATGATTCAGCCCAAATTGCTGATCTATTAGGAATATACATACTATACACTCTTAGTAGAATTATTGATCCCAATCAAGTATGACTTTGCTGAGATGATGGACTTATGTTTATCCTAAATAGCAATGACCCACTATCATCTAGAATAAAGAAAAAAAATTATAAGAACTTTCCAATTTCTAGGTTTTAAAATCAAGATCTCATCTAACCACAAAATAATAAATTTCTCAGATATCAGTTTTAACCTTTCCAACAATAAATTCAAACCATTTCATAAAAGAAATCAATCTTCTATTTATATTAATGTCAATTCCAATCACACTGAGTCAATAATTAATCAAATTCCTAACACAGTAAATACCAGAATTAATAGATTATCATCCAGCAAAAAATATTTAATGAGAACAAATCAATATATAATGAAGAACTCAAGAAACGTAATTTCAAAAAAGAATTAATCTACCAAGAAACTCTGAAAGACAAAACAACTAATTTATACAAAAACAGAAAAAGAAAAATAATGTGATTTAACCCACCATACTACAAGTTGTCTAATATAAATATTGGCCAATAATTTCTTAATCTAATAGAAAAACACTTTAACCAAAATAACCCTTGAAAAAGAATTTTCAACAGGAGAACTCTGAAAATAAGATATTCCTGCACCAAGAATATTTAAAACATTATTAACTCAGAACAACCAGTTATTAAAAACATGTTATAATAATGTACAAGAATATTAACCTCCTTGTAACTGTAATAACAAAACTATCAGCCCTGTTGAAGGCAAATACAATTCTGATAAAGCAATATATGACGCTACCATTTTTCCAGATGAAGACCCAAACAGGAAAAAGACACACATAGAGATATCCGCAGGAAGTTGAAAACATATTCTGCAATCACTGACACTACTTTTCCAATGCTTCCTTGAAACATCAAATTGAAAACTAAAAGATGGCGGACTCACCCAACAAATTAAATGGAGGATCATCGAATATGCACAAACTTATTATAACCCATTTGGTGCTAAAAGATGAAGCATTTTGTTAGTACGCTTTGATCCAACCTTACTTAAATTTTTTTTTAGAACAATCAAAAATGTATTATAAATTTCATGTATTAAAAGTTTGACAATCTTGAGATTTAACTGATGTAATTGTTAGTATGTCAGTCTGCATTTTGATCTGTTGAAATAAACTTACACTAGACCAATGTAAGCCTCAATAAATTTCTTGGTCTCTTCACCAAAATTGGTAACAAATAGAAAATGAGTCATCTTTCTGTTCTTCCTGAAAGTAAAGATTAAGCTTTCACTGTCATCAAAATTATTCTATCAAAGACTTTTCTGAGAGATCATGGTACATCCATTGAAGAAAGAACTGAACTAATTGTACACAGAATTTTTTTCTTTCAAGTCAATGATGCTGAATGCAAGATTTCATCTGATTTGCTTACAACCTACATTCCAAGAGGAATTTTGTAGAATCTGCCTCATTTTAAATGGCAAATTTATGGAAATATTATAACATACCGCTAGTGTGATTTTATTTTAGACCCTGTATAATAATAGTAACAACATTGTCTATATTTCCACAATAGACAACATAGATAATTGAGTGTCAAAAATGTATGTTAAAGATAGATAAATATAAAGTGTTTCCTCAGTCTGGGGAAATTGAACAGTATACACAAGCCATAATAGTATAATGTTTTACCACTACCTTTTGTGAGCTAGTGTGCTAACAGCAGGTAAAGAATTATTTTGAAACAGATAGTGGAAACTATGTATTCAGATGAGTGTAGAATGTATGAAAATACCAGAGATTTGAATTGAAGTTAATGTTAATAAGGAACCTTTGTTCTAAAATACTGATTATGTTCTGGATTTATCCTAAGAGATAACAAAGGAGATTTTGAACTCACTGTTATACTAGAACACCAAAGGAGCCAGGTGCATCAGTGAGTTGACCAGGAATGTAACTTCACAGCTGCCAGGTGCAAAATCACACCTCAAAAAATATCACTGGCTGCCCCCATCATATAAACAAGTGGTCAACTCTGCTGAGCTTATAATGTACACATGTGGGACAAGTGAATAACAGGAAGTTATATCAGTGCCCTATCCAAGGTCAGTTTCTCACAACTTTGCAAGGAGAGAATCCATATTTGAAGAAAGTCTCCAACAACACACACCTTCATGCCAAATTAATTGAGGAAGTCCACAAGTGAATAAGCAATAATTTTAAGTATGAAAGATTTAGTCATATTCTATCAGTCTTTAAAATTATAGTATTACATAAGTGATTTTTTCATGGTTAAATTTCTTGAACTCTTGGATAGCACCTTGTAAATACTGAGAGAGGAATGAAAATCTTAAAAGATATGATATAAAAGTAAAACAAGAGGTTTAATAACAAGAAGCTACAAGGAAGGGAAAGGAGAATGATGGATTTGTATTCAGTTAATTCTAATAGAATTCATGAATCTATATGCCTCTTTATTATGTTCCATATGCAGGAGTTAAAGGACGAAGAAATGGATAAAAAGAAAAAGAATGGGAAAGAAAATATCAAAGGAAAATTAGTGACAATGGATTAATATTTTTTTTTTTTAATCATATCACCCCGAGCAAGGCAGTAACGTCACTGATGCGCAGGGGGCTACGTAAGAGTGAGAAGATTAGAAAAGAGAAAGCCGGAAACCACATCCTAAACAGGGAACAAGGGATGAACCTCTTCACCTGTTCAATAGATGTGAGTGGAGTGTGAACCGGGTGATAGTTTAGACTATCTACTCCAATTATTCCACAAGGAAGAAAATCATTATGTAGCTATCTGTGGTATCCTATGCAAATTAGCTGAGTTGTATTTAAGGTTAAGCCGCTAACAGTTGCGGCTCCATTACATCACGTATAACGGTGTACCACATACTGAATACTGAAACTGTGAGATATATCAGACATCAAAAGGTTTTATTTTTTTGAGCAGTTGGATTACGCTTCTCTTTCAGTTATAATTGTTATATTTATTAGGAGATGGATTGTGTGTCTATAAACCAGCTCTGAATGAGAAATAAGTGAACTGAGTTTGAATTCTGGTCAGGTTTGTTACATTTACTTAGGTGCAAATACCCTTGAGGATGGTATAAAACAATCTCCTACCACTATCAGTCAGTTAAGTGCCATACGTGATACACGCTTGGGCGATCATGTCTCGAAAGAGACATGACTGACTGGGCAGAAGATTATCCCGCAGTAGGTTGCCATTGCTTTCTGCAGTAGATTGGTTGCCGACCAAGGCTATAGAACCCAATCTGTCCTGCTATTTAACCCATAACTGGAAGGAAGAGACGGATTAATACCTTTCCCAAGGGTATTTGCGCGTAAGTAAATACAATGGATTGACAACTGGAATTCGAACTCGGCTCCCCGGTTTCTCGTTCCGAGCCGATATCCACTGTACCACAACGCACATTCCCTACCACTACAGATGAATTAAATAGGTCTTGTATCTAGAAAAATCATTATTATCATCAAAAAATTTTTAATGCAATATGCCCTTGTAAACATATGCACAAAAAGAAAAAAATATATATTCTTACAATCCAAAATATGTTTTGGTTTTAAATAACCTACAAAGGGTTGAAAAGTCATCAAAGAAGTCAATCAATCAAATCTTTTATAAATAGATAAAAATCTGACCTGAAATAAACGAGCAAAGGTTGAAAATTATTAAAATCTTTGATTTAAGGCAATAAATCTGGTATCGCCTCTTGTAAAGAAAATTAAAAACCACCAGTAATAAGTAAAACTTTGTGATTTTTATTAAAAATTTGCTTCTAAATGCTGATGGTGCTTTGATATTTGTTTTAAAAGATCATATAACTGTAGTATACTGCTTAGTTCCTAATTAATTCTTAAGAGTTAATCCAATCTTATTTTAAGAACTCAACAAAACAAATAAATAAAAAGGAAAAATAAAAAGCAATAAAATCCCAAGAATGTTCAAAATTCAGATTACCAGCATAACAATCCTCTGAATTGCAACATTGATCAATCTCTACAGTCAAATTCAAAAAGCTGATACCAATAACTGTATCAGATAGGAAGACACATAACATAGTTTATGATTTTACAAAAAACATATGCAATACAATGTCTGAATAACTTGCTGCTGCTGTGACAGCCTTGCTGCATTGGTGTACAATTATTAAAAGAGTGGAAAATGAAGCATTTGGAGATGATTAGATTCTCTGATGTGAAGTGACTATTTATACTGGGTACAGAAGAGATGGCAACAGTGGGTGGGACTGCATTGAAATAAAGAGGATAAATAGTTTAATGAATAAGAGAGGATGAATACATACTGACATATCTATAGATATATAAAGCTATATACCTATACAAAGACACATACAGTTTTTCAAAAATTTGTTTTGTTCTACAAACACACATACATTATTTGTAGTGGGTATACATGTTTGTATTGACATTCCTGTTTTTCTTTTTTTTTTCTTAGTGAAATTAATGTCAACTAGCCTAGATTGTGAAGTCTTATTAAAAAAAAGTGTGACATCAGACTGGAATAAAGGTGTATTGCTTAGTTATTAATTAATTCTTAACTGTTGATCCAATATTATTTTGAACATTAAACAGAATAAATAAATAAATAAAAATGAAAAATAAAAGTAATAAAATCTCAAGAATGTTAAACATTCAGATTACCAGCGTAACAATTCTCTAAATTGCAACACTGAATAAAACCCATATTCCTTTACATTGTTTATAGTAATAAGAAACAATGTTCGATTAAAAAAATTCATTAAATTAAAAAAAAAAAACTGGATATATTTTACCCATAATTTGACATCATCAGAACAGCTTTATTTGATGAAACAGAAATCATGTAAAGAAAGTGTTTTACATTAAGCATGTAAACAATTTTATAAATCATTTCACTTTTTTTCTTTTTAATCATTTCACCCCAAGCAAGGCGTTAATGCCACTTATGTGCAGAGGATTACATAAGAGAGTTGAAGTATTAGGCAGAAGAAGAGTGAAGACAAAGAAGAACTAGCTACAGGGTGTAAAAGAGAAATGGCAAGAGAAGGATGTGAACATAGAAGTGAAGACAGTTGCGAAGGTAGAGAGAAAGAAAAAGAATAAGATACACAGGGTGATCTAGAAAAGGCTGGAGTTAAGTGGATAAGAGATAGGAATTGACTTTGCATTTAAATTCCTGGAGGTTATAGCTGTCAGGAAAGCAAATATATGGAAGGGAGTTCCACAGGCAGGAAGTGTGAGAAAAGAAGCTGATGGAATAGAATTTTCACCTGCATTTCGTTGATTTAACTGTAAAAGGGTGAGACCTTGTTGCCAGTCTGGCTGCCTGAGTAAATTCTTGTGGAGGGGGCACCAGTGACCCAAGTTTGTCAGAGCAGAAACCATGAAAATATTTATAGAAGAGACAGAGGGAAGCCACAACCTGACAATGAGAAAGTGGCTGGAGTTGAGCTGCCAGGTTGAGACCAATCACATTACAGATTCTCCTCTGGAGCCTGTCGAGAACACTGAGATGAACAGCATGGGGCTCCTTGACCAGATATGACAACAGTATTCCATGCATGGTCAGATGGTTGATTTGTATATATGCACAATGGATTCAGGTGGAAAACTTCCTGACACAGCACAGTGAACCAACCTTCCTAGCAGTGGATTTAGCTATTGATTCAATGTAATTATTCCACTTGAGGTTGGAAAATAGGGTAAGTTTGAGGAGGTGCAATGTATTGCTTTCAGGGAGACTTGCTTGGTCCACATTTATGGTTGGCAGGAGTGATTGCCTGTGATTCAAGCAAGGTGGGACTGCCACTAGTAAACAGTGGGTTACAGTGAGAGTAAAGACTGCATATAGAGCTTATTGAAGAAAGGATAAAAGGTGAACTGAATTCAAGAAGAGAGAAGATGGCAATTGATGTTGCATTTAAATTTTTGAAGATAAGCAATAAATGAAAGGGAGTTCCACAGATGGGAAGTGTGAGAAAAAAAACTGGTGAAGTAATAGTGGCAGTTACATTTAACTATTTCAGCAGTAAAAAGGTGGGACCTAGATGCCAATCCAGTATTACATTTATATTCATGGAGTTGGGGCAATATGGAAAAAAGATTGTCAGAGCAGTTGCTATGAATATATTTGAAGAAAAGACAGAGGGAAGCCACATCATGTTAGTGGGGAAAGTGATGAAGTTGAGATGCTAATCAGGATGGATTCCATTGCAGATCCTTCTTTGGATTTTGTCGAGAACCTTGAACTGGATAGCAGGATCAGCCTGACCAGATATGGCAACAGTATTTAATGCACGGATGAATGGTAGATTTATAAATGTACAAGATAGACTCTGCCGAAAAAATCTTTCTGGCCTGACACAGAGACTCGACTTTCCTAGCATTAGATGCAGCTATAGATTCGATTTAGTCATTCCATGAGATTTTAACTAAGTTTGCTCAGTTTATAATTATCCTACATTGTTTTAGTTCTAGAGTTGGGTTGGTTCAAATAAAATAGGGGAGTGTTCCATTTTAAAATGGAACACTTCCCTGTTTTATTTGACATCATTTATATGCAGGGCCAGATTTAGGCCTTAAGATGCCTCTGGCTTATAGAACTTGGGGGTCATTTCATTACACATGTTACCCCCACCTTTAAATTTTTTTCAAAGGAGCCCCATTTAATCTGAAAATAAACAAATCTATTCTGTTCTTATCTTAATTTTTTTCTCGTTTTAGATTTTAGAGACTAGAGATATTATTAAGAGGGTCTCTCTAGGGATCTGGGTTACAGCTCATACTAACTGATATGTAAATTCAGCATTGCATACATGACATTATTTTCTTTGGATGAAGTACCAAAATTTAGTATGTTTAGTGGTAGTTTATTTCACTTGCTTCACCATCACTTATATTTTACATTTTTGTAAAGTATTCACTTTTCATCATTGTCATAATTTGCTTCAAGGACAGAAAACATTTGTTGCATTTAAATAACAAATTACAATTAATCACAAATGGAAAATCAATTGACTAATTTTTTTTTCACTTAGGTGGAAGTCACACATCAAATTGACTAACAATCACACTGATGCAAATGATTTTCAACACTTGATTTGGATATTTTAGCTACCTATTGATTATAATAATGACTATTCTCAAGTAATGTATTGAGCTGGTCTTTTCAACTAGAGTGCAGTGTTAAGCAAGAAATCTCTTGTATAAAACTACTGAAACTACTTTCAAAATGTTTGATTGCATAGTAGCTTTTTCATGAACTGAACAAATTTTTTCATGTTAAAACCAGAGCTTAAAATTTAAAATAATAATTAGCAATATATTGAAATTGAAGAAATTAAAAAAGAAAACACATCTATGAACACGTAAAGATCTTATACACAACAATTTATCAAATGCATTAGTCATACAAAGAATTAAGTTCAACCACAACTTTGATCTAAGGAATACATCATTTATTGAAAGAGAAAATACAAAA
The DNA here is from genome assembly GCA_037127315.1 of Ascarosepion bandense. NCBI lineage: Eukaryota > Metazoa > Mollusca > Cephalopoda > Sepiida > Sepiidae > Ascarosepion > Ascarosepion bandense. The sequence goes on along the minus strand of JBBBDQ010001859.1, from coordinate 448,318 downwards.
TTCTAGAGAGTGCCACGATTGAATCTTCTGAAAATACAGATTTGCATCCAGGATTTTTTCAAATATCTCCATTCCTAAAAGAATTACTACTATCCCAAGCCAACATACATAACTGTAAAAATATTAAAAAATTAAAAAAAAAAAAACGGTTAAATTTATAACCCTCTGTTATTTAATATATGATGCTAAGTATTCCTGTCCTTCTTTTAACCATTCTCTGACACCCCCTGTAACTGTTCCTCTTTCTCTTCGCTCTCCTCATTTAACCTTTCACTCTCCTCTTATGTAAGCCCCCTGCACACCAGTGGCAGTACTATCTTACTTGAGGTGAAATGATTTAATATATATATATATATATATATATATATATATACATACACACACACACACACACACACACAGTATATTGAGCACTGTTCTATTCACACCTGATTAATATTTATATATTGATGTGTATCTGGGTATATATTCCTTCATTAGTCTGGCTAATGTGTATATTGGTAACTATAAAGTGTAAAAAAAATCAATTTTCACTTACTATGGTTAAACTGAAGAATGTTTTACCAATTGAGTATTATGTATGCACTAATCAAATTTTATTATATAAAAATTTCATCACATTAATCGAAAACACATTAATCAAATGTGTATTAATCAAGGAATATATATATATATATATATATATATATATATATATTATGCAGAGGTCTTTCATTAATATAAGTTTGATTAAAGATGGCAAACAAAGAATATTTTTCATTAAAAATTCTTGTTACTGTACAAGCTTTCAGCCCTACTTCTGGTCATTCTCTGGAGGTTTTGGGAGATGCTGTCTGGTTCACATTTTCAAATTACTTTTAAAGGCAGTATGATGATGATGTCATGTAATCATAAAATCTAAAAGCCTCTTTCAGACTGAGAAAAGGGATTTAAGATGTATTTAATAACTGATGATACATTTAGCCCAGCAAAAAATCTGAGCTGCACGTCACCATCTGAATGATGTCATCATAATGAACAAATGGTCAATGTTGAGTTTCTATTGAATTTGATCTATTTTTCAGTTTAAACTTAATTCTATTGCTAAAAGTATTACAATATTTTAATCTCACTTTAAATCTCTGATTGCACCAATATATCTTAATAAAAATGAATGGGTATTCAATATGCAGATGAAAAAAAATCTTACTCATAAGCATACATAACCACCTAATCCATTGTAGGGTTGTTGGGATACTATGTGTATTGCAGCTGTATCTGTGGGTGTATCTAAGGTAAGCTAGCCTTACAGAATTAAAATGTTTTAAAATTTGATAAAACAAATAAATTTTATACTTTAAATTATGAGAGACATCATTAAAATATACTTTATAAGTTGATTATCTTCAAGCAAATTAAAATTTATCTTTATTAAATATTATTACTAAAATATGATATTCCAAGTAAAAGGAAATCAACTTAAGGACAGAATTTAGCTTATAATTTTCATACAAAGTAAAATTTATCCAACATTTAAAACATATAATGAATTATGTTGCAAATTTATATCTATTTAACATCTATAATAATTTATTTAGATTTTAATACCTTATAATTAACAAACTTAAAAATTAAAATCATTCTGTTTAAATGACTACACACCAAGTCATGTGTTTACATCTAAACTGTGTGAAAAATATAAAAAGATAGATATCGAAAGAAAGGAGGAAAAAAGAAAATTAATTTCTTGCCTTTCAAGATGTTCACTACTGCATGTCTATATGAATCAACTCATCAGATTTTTAGTTATTCATCAAAGAAATAAATACCTTATTTCATGTTCAGTTACATTTTCTTTGTTTTTCCCCTCTACAAATGGCAATAAGGCCCTTGATCAAGTGGTTGGAGGTGATGTTTTGCTTTTTCTTTGTATAGTATGAGTTGTCCTTTAAGTAAGACCTTGGTATAATGATAATCTACATCTGGCAGCAAGGCCTCTGATTGGTAGATTGTAGTGTTTTGAGGAGCATGGAACCACATCTTAATTGTTATAATTCCCAGTTCCACCATGACCCATGGTGGTAGCACTTGTTAGGCCCTCAGCTATAAGCAAACAATGAACTCCAAAACAAAACATTATGAAAGTATAGAAATAAATTTTTTATAATAAAAATACCAGCAACACAATTTTATATAAAAAGGACCAACAATATATATTTATAATAAAAAATTACCAACAATATAATTTTTAAAACAAAATGACTAACAATACATTTTATTTGTAGCTGAATGCATATGATTGCATTCAAAATATATTTAATTGAAGCCATAAAATTATGTTCAGTTTATTTAGATTTCAGCATTAAATAAGCTATAGACATTTACATGCCACTAAACAAAATCAAACAAAACAACCAGAGATTTCAAAAGACAGGTTTTCTCCATCAGAAAATGCAAATAGATGAGGTGTCATGCAGAGAAAGAAAATGTAATTGTGGTAACTGCATGGAGAAAAAGCTATACAAGATGTGAGAACTACCCATGAGAATGAATTTTGCTATACACACATTTTAGAACCACCAGGAATTTGATTTACTCATGCATTTGTTCTTTTTGATATCATCTCCAAAGCCCCATTAACTACAGGTAATGTTCTTTTGAGATGCCACATTTTACTGACTGCTATCTTGAGGTTTTTATATTTGCTTATCATTATTATCATCATCTAAATATGGCAACAACTCTAAGTAGAAATTTATGTAGCTTTATTTGACTAATACAACTTTAGAGCTGAAAATGTTTTTATTATAGTGAGTGGTTACATGTGAAAGGAGAAATGGATGTGCTTATTTTATTATCATCTAAACTTGATCACTCCCAGTGAAGCATAGACCATTGATGACCCCTTGCCATTGACAAGGGGGGTCATCAATGCTTCTGTAACTTGTCTTTTTTTCACAGGTAGGGGTAATGACCTTATGCATTAATACTTTTCCCAAGGGTATTTTTTGTGCATAAATGAATGCAACGTATTCAAATGGAATTCAAACTCAGCTCTCTGATTTCTCATTCCACTGCACTACAATGCACATCCATTTTATTATCACAATCATTATCATCATCATTATTATTATTATTAATGATAAAAAGTATTAACAAAATTTTATTTTCATTTTCAAGAAAAACAAATCCTATTGTTTACTGTAGAATATTTTTGTATTTTTATATAGAAAAATGTTAAATAAAAACTAAAATTCATGAGTAGAATATATTTTGTTTATATCTCATGAAATAACTTTGTTAAATTTCACAACTAATTAAAGGAAAACAAATTTGAAAACCTGAAAAAAAAATGTGTACTTGAGGACACCTAACAAACTTGTTGATTGAAATGAGTTCAGTCCTTAACAGGTTCTATACACATATGACTTCATATTCTACTAAGCCACTGCTTCCCAAACTTTTTTTTCCATGCACTTTTACACCATATTTCAGAACAATTTTCCCTCCTTCAAAAAAAGTTTAACTCAAAAGGTGCATTATAGAATTGTAGTTTATAGAAAGGTCAATATTCCAACAGTCGAATTTGCCAATCTGTGGTCCCAATACCCAACAACACAGGCAACCATAAAATTCCCCCTACAGAAAGAATTCTCTCTCCCACATGGTTGAAAACTTGCTTACTAATTTACATGATAAATATGGATATAAATACATATTTTTTAAATATTTATCTTTGAAATTATGATTTGAGTTCATGTAAACATATGTCACTAACTGAACTAAAATTTTATCAAACTGAAAAACAGTTAATATTATCCAATAATCTGTTTATTTATATTCTCTTTTTGTGTAAATCCTATCACCTATTAAAAAGAACAGGTAAAATGAAGAGTTAAGCATAACAAAGATGTAAATGAGTTCAAAGCCAACTGCTGTGGTTAAAATTTCCCCATTTTTAATTATCCTCTTTACAGCTTACAGCCATTGAAGAATCCAAGACACAGAATAACTGCATCTCCATATTTTCTTCCTCTTCATATTCAATTAATTGCTCCCAATATATGATTACACATTCAAGTAGAAAGCACTTAAGAGGGCACATACCTTTATCAATGCCATTGTAACTAAAAATGAATAATCAATTTTACAGAGCCCAGACTATGCCATGACAAAAGTTTCTAAAAGTAAGAGAAATAATCCTATTTATTTTTCACACAAGCATTACTTATTGAGTTAGTGAGAAGGTTGATTTAGTCAGATTTTCATTAAAATTTTTGGTTTTTATTCTTTTTTTATTTTAGAAAATTGAAAATGTCTTCTAGTTTTGTATACAAAAATGTTTTGCAGAGAATAATTTTTTTTCCCTGCAAAAATTTATGATAATTAATTTTTTCTTCAAAAATGTATTGTTGGTAATATTTTTCCTTCAAAAATGTATATTTTTCTATAAAAGTCCATTTTTATGTATATACTTCTATAAAAGTGTATTTTTATACTTTTATAGAGCTTTGACCGCCCCAGTTTGGGGGGTTAACTATTTGCCCATAGCTGGTACCCTAACAGGTGCTCCCACTCCAGGTGAGGGTTGACCTGAGAACAAAAGCAATTAAAAGGTGGTTCCATGCTTCTCACAACCTCCCAATCAGAGGCCTTGCTGCCAGATGCAGTTTACCGTCATGCCCAGGACCCTATTACTTTTTGTTGATAATTTATTTTTCAATGATAATTTTTGTAATTCTAGTGGGTACATATGTTTGAGCTACTATCTCTGTTTTTTTTTAGAAAAAAAAAAAATAAAAAATTAATTAATAACAACTGACCCAGATAACAATTTTCCTTTAGTCAGACTTTTTGATCTAGGTCAGTTATTAATTTCAGTATTTAAGAAAATAAAAACCAGGGATAGCAATTCATATATGTACCAATTAAAAATAACATTTATAGTAATCAGAAATATTTTTCAAGAAAATAGTAAAACTAAATATGCCCAAACTTGCTATAATAAGAAAATCAAAATCTTAACAGATTCACCCACAAAATTTAACCAATTACTCCTTGGCCTGTGTCCAGTTCTTGAAATTCATTGACACGTTTTGAAGATATTGTGTGAACAAACAGACAAAACAAACAAAATGGCAGGCACTCATAGGTGAATACATAACTCTGTTCAACTTTCTTGGCAGAAATAATTATAGACAAATATTTTCTAGAATTTGCATATCTATCTCCTTCATTTCAACCTGGAAACGTCAGAGAACTTTAAAGTGCACATCAACAGTATTATATACATACATATATTAGGCAAGTAAATAAATAGTTTATCTTTGTAAAACTGTAAGTAGATGTTTGACAAAGACAATAAGTTGAAGAAATGTACTAATAATTATAGGGTGTATTTCTAGTTTATTGTGTTTCCTGTTTCAAAATAATTATCTTAAAATCTGTTATTTTCACTCAGTCATAAGAGTAAGGGGGAAATGTGGTTGGCACAATAACTATCAACAAAGAAAATAGAATTTTATAGCTGAGTTCAAATTCCAATCAATGCTGTTTGCATTCATTTTGCACTGAAAATAACTTGAATGTTTCAAGATTAGTTTTAATAGGACAGCCTGCCTTTGTACAACTCTGTATTATAGGAGGTTTTAATTTTTGTGTGGCCTTGTTTAAACTACAACAGATTTACAAAAGAGAGAAAAACGAAGAATAAACAACCATGTTTAGTAAAATATAATTAAAATTTTATATAACAATAAATTTTATTATGAAGTTTATCATTGTTCTCTTTAGTAAAAAAATCTTGGTTAGTTTGAAGTATTAAAAGGGCAATTTTTATGATTATTGATTGATTGTTTGTTACACAACACATCAACACCTTATGTGTCAATGCTGAAATTTAATTTTCTTGGGTGATTTAAAGTAATAAAAATATGATTTATATTATTCTGCATTCACAATTGAATACATGACAGATGATACTCAGCTTTTTTGCATATATATGTTACTAAAGATTGATACATATATTTGATTTCTTTAAGAAATTGTAGGATATTATATGGATTAATGTCATGAAATAATTCTTTCATAATGGTTGTTTGCTTAGTTGATTTTGTTAGACGTATATCAAATTCTATTATTAGAATTATTATTTAACATTGAAATCTAAATATTTTGAACACAATTTTATGACTTCATCTAAATATATTTTGAATGCAATTGAATGCTTTTAACTACAGATAAAATGTATTGTCATTTTGTTATGAAATGTAATGTTGGCCATTTTGCTGTAAAATGTATTGTTACTAATTTTACTATAAATATGTATTGCTGGTATCTTTACCATAAACTTGTATTGTTGCTAATTTTATATATTGTCAGTAATTTTCTTATACAAAAATGCATTGCTGGTATTTTTTACCACAAAAAATCCACTTTCACACTTTCATAGTATTTTGTTTTTGCTTGGGGTTCCCTATTTTCCCATATCTGGGCACTAACAGGTGCTACCACCCTGTGTCAGGGTAGACTTGGGAACAAGTGGTTCCACACTCCTCAAAACCCTCCAATCTCTAGATCAGAAAACTTGCTACCAGATGTAGATTATCATCATATCCATATCTTACTTGAAGAGTAACTCATACTACACAAAGAAAAGGCAAAACATAATGGTAATGATAAAATCAATGTATAAAATTATTTTTAAGGTTTTAGGATCATATTTTTCTGCTTCATACTAAGTACTTAATTTTTACTAAATCTATTTTATAAATATAAGTTCACTAACTGTTCTATTTTCTAATCTGTTTCTATACAACTGGAAATTGTGTACATCTAAGCAGTCTGTCTAGAAGGAAGATCTGATATAAAGGGTAATAAATTCCAAGTTAGTATCTGGCATAAGTAAATTCACTAAATGAAAGAGGAAAACTTTCTTTAAATCTGCTTGTGTATAAATTATCCAACTCTAGTTTTGGAATACAATACCTTCTTCCAAGTTGACCAAAACTAGTATGGAAGAGTAGACTGATAAAAATTGCATAAGAGTATCAAACTAAAAGATTTCTGGATCAGAGGGAGCTATTTCTAGACCCTTACCATATGATTAGGAAAGTGGATCAGTAGTTCAGGACTGATATAAAAATGGTGATCAGGACAACCACTTCAGTAAGCTTCGAACTGGTGTGTTATATACAACCAGAGAAAAAATAGATATGACTATTAAAAGCTTGCCACTTGAATAGAATTATATCATGTTAGTGGGCAATCTGCCATAGATGAAGACAGTGAAAAGATTATGATGCCTTTGCAAATCATCACAATATTCAATCAGATTGACCAAAGTTAGAATTAGAAACCCTATGAAATATATGATCCTTTTATTGGCTGCATAGTATGTACTTCAAAGTTACATAAAGCTTTGACTTCAGAGTTGTCATTCTCCTAGACTGGTTGCTGACCAAGGCTGAAAAGCCTTGTCTGCTCTACTGTTTAACCCATAAATGAGAGAAGAAAAGATAACTTTCCCAAAAGTATTTGCATGAGAGTGAATGCAAAGAAATTTGATTTGAATTCAAATTCAACTCACCAATTTCTCATTTTCAGTGTCTATCCATTACATCACCAGTTCATCCAATGTTAAAATAGAATTATTTAGTTGGTTAGAAGCAATGATTCTGAGAGGATCAACATTCTGAGACCAACTGTATATTGTCAGCAACTTTTCAAAGCTGTTAATATAAAGTCTAATGAACTTGTATGATTGTATTCATTTTAGATATTTAGAAACTCAGACATGGCTGGGTACTTCTGTTTATATATACATTAAATCTGAAATGCCCACATTTTTTTATCTAATGAGCCTCAAAATATCATATCTCCAGTATCAATGAAAATTTTATGAACTCAACCTATCTCCAGAGATTTTCAGTGTATAAAAAAAAGACCATGGAACTTTCTTGGGAAGAAAAAGATGTATTTTAGACAAGAAATTATCTTGTAAACAGTATGACAAAACAGACATAGAAAAAAAAAATCCCAAATGGTTGTTCATTTATACTAATTGCTCCCCTGTGAATAAACCAAATGTTGGACATTTTAGAGGTAAAACATAATGATGGACTTTGCAAAACCAAAAGATATGAACAATGTTTTGAATGAACCCTTGATATTTTGAGCATCTATTTCACCCAAAGGACAATTTATATTAATGTAATATACCATTGTTAACCCCCTTTTTAGTTTTAGCACTTTTGTTTTTGTTGTTGAATGTGAAAATGAAGAAAAAGAAAAAAAAACAGTTAAAAGAGTTCATGTAATAGTTGTATCACTGCAAGTTTTGCCCAAAGTTCAGTATAAATTTTAAGCTGACATAATCACAGGGTTGTCTGAAGCACTAAGGGTAGGGGTCAGAAAAGGTCAGTTCAATTCATGGGAAGATCTTTAAACAAACATAAAATGTTATCTAACTTTGAATGTGTTGCTATCAGCAGAAGAGAATGGGTTTGTTGTAAATCTTATAAAAACATCCCAAATTCTATAGAAAGACTGGTGCCCAATAGTTTTTGAACTTATTTCAATTATAGCAAGTCTGGTAAAATTAAAATTGATGTATTCTGCAATTATGTAGTATAATTGAAAAAGTACTTATTCTTAAAATAATTGAAAATAATATTTTTATTGCAGGCTTGGTGTTTATTAGGTTTAGTTTAACATAACACAATGTTAGAATAAAGTTATATACTTAGCATAATGTTGCACAAGGCTATGACAGCTGAGCACTGTATAAAAACTGAATTGACTTCATCAGTGAAATGAGCTTCTTAACCATTTATGTCTTCTCTTATTTACCAAATTTTACTTTGGTACAAGACAATTGTGTTGTGACACACAGTAAGAATCAAATTCACTATATGAGTGAAATGGCTTGTGAGTCAAGCTTGCTAACTGTTGCATTTTAAGGAGTTCTTATTATGTATTGAACATTTGGATATTTACCAGAAACCTTCCCATTGAGTCCAGATTTGACACAAGGTCACTTATTTAATGTGGGAATTCTGAGCCCTTAGGTTCAAAAAGGTGTTTTTTTATACTTTTATGGTGTTTTGACCCCAATTTGGGAGGTTAACTATTTGCCCATAGCTGGGACCCTAACAGGTGCTACCACTCCAAGTCAGGGTGGACTTGAGAACAACAGCAATTAGGAGGTGGTTCCATGCTCCTCACAACCTCCCAATTAGAGGCCTTGCTGCCTGATGCAGTTTACAATCATGCCCAGGACCTGAAGGAGTATGATACTGCTAAAATATACGAAATGTAGGAAGTATAGTAGAGTACAAGTTGAACTCAGTCAAAATCAGAGAGTCTACAACTCTCTGTTGTAGGTAATTGTGAGCTTCATTACCTTTTGTATGGCTGTATAGCCTGTGCCTCACCAGAATTATGGTTTAGGGAGATGCACTCATGCCATATCTCATTGAAACATTGGTTCCTGTAAAAGTTAAGCAAAGCTGAGCCTGCTCTGTACCTAGATGGGCAACTGAATACCTGGTGTTGTAAGCTTGGATATGCAGGTGGTGCAATAGATAATCACTCGGAATTGTTAATAAGAGAGCTGAGTTTCAATTCCAGTTGGGTTAGCTATATTCACTTTCATGTAAATACCTTTTGGGAAAAGGTATGAATTCACCACTTCTCCCCCAGCTATAGGTTAATTACTAAGACTTGGTATCACTAAATCATTATTATCTTAAAAATCCTTACAAACTAAAAATATCTTCTGACTTTAAATAACCAACAAAAGGTTGATAAACCATAGAAAATGAATGACATCAACAGATAGCTAATTAATTTTATTCAACCTCAATCAAAGTTACAGAGTCTACACCTCATTGCTGTAGTTAATTGTGAACTCTATAACCTTTTTAATGGATGTATAGTATGAGCATTGTCAGGTTTATATATGATTTTGAAATCAGATTTGCCCTTTTAATGGGTTGCCACGCACAGCTGTTGAGCCTAATTTCAATTCTTAAACTCATAGCCGGTTCAGGGAGAATCTTTGACTTCATGCATTTTCTAAAGGTATTTGTGAATGTAATGAACTCAATTAGTATTTGAACTCAGCTCATTAATTTCTAGTTCCAAGCCACTAACTGTCAAACTACCTGAACATCCTTTAGGAATATAAAATTTGTTTTATTTTTTGTTTTTTCTTTATTTTTATTATATAAGATTTAATATACATGTTTTATATCAAAGATTTTTGTTATTGGAGTAGATAGACTAAACTATCGCCCGGTTCACACTCCACCCTCATCTATTGAACAGGTGAAGAGGCTTATCCCTTGTTCCCTGTTTAGGATGTGGTTTCTGGCTTTTTCTTTCCCAATCTTTTCACTCTTATGTAGCCCCCTGCACATCAGTGGCATTACCACCTTGCTCGGGGTGATATGATTAAAAAAAAAAAAAAAAAAAGCAAAAATTTCTTATAGTTCTTGTATAAAGCTGGGTCAGGCTCTTGTCTAATTTTCTCCCCTATAAAACTGCCCTCACACTGAGCCTCATCTGGGTTTATCTCTGCTCACAAGCAGAGCGTTTGACAAGGCAGACTTCAAGTTGAAATGTACTGCATAATACTTATTATGATTGTAGCCAATTATCTATACGTTAATACTTTTGTTTAGACTGATGAATGTTTTCCTCAAGTACAACAGTTTTATGAATATGCCCATCTCAAATAATGTTATATTTTATTAGTTTTCCCATCTTTCTGTGATAAAAGGCTTATGGCCACATCAGCCTGGTCAGTACTTTGATGGCTGGCTTCTTGGGAATACTAGGTACTGTAGGCTTGAACATGCTGGTGGTGTAATTGATAATAGCTCAGAATTGTCAGTCAGAGAGCCAAATTTCAATTCCTGTTGGGTTCATTATATTCACTTAGTGCAAATGCCTTTGGAAAGGTATAGATCTACCTGTTCTCTCCCCAGCTTTGAGTTAATTATTAATAATTGTATCATTAAGACATTATCTAAAAAAATCTGACAATCTAAAAATACTTTCTAGCTTTAAATAACCTGCAAAGGGTTGATAAATCATGAAAAATAAATAAAAACATTCTATGATAAAGCTGAAGTAATGTAAACAATAATACTTATAAGAAATGAATTTTTATATACTAGTTTATTTAAACCAGTTTCCTCATCTTCATTGCTATAATCAGGACCTTTGGGATATTATACTCTCCAGCAGGTGCATGTTATGTTTATTAATGTCCTTGGAATTTGAAACTAAACCCTTTATTCAATCTATTGAGTAAATTGTTCTCATTCTGTTGTCCATGCTAAGAGAGATAGCTTGTTTTAGTTAATTTGTTATTGGGAATACAGCTTCTGTTTTATTAAGAAATAACCAATATTATATTTAACATTGGTAGCAGAATGAGAATCTAAACCAGTGGATTAAATAAAGTGTTTATCTTGATATTCCCTAAGATTACCAAATATGACAAGCATCTGAAGAATATAATGGCTGAAAAATTGTAATCATAATAAAGATAAGGATATCAGTTCAAATAAACATATGTGATTATTTGCAGTAATCCAGCTGTATTACTTGTATGTTTAATCTTGAGTAAATTGAAACACTATTCTGGAGTTCTCTTCATTGGTAATCAAGCCAAGATATTTGAATTAGTTCACTGCTTTATGTTCTTGACCACCTATTTTTATGGTAGTTATCTTTCCCATAAGTAGACTAGCATCAAGAAAAGGAAGTTGAAATTGTGATGTCAAAGTGATCAATAATCTTTCTATGGCCATGCTACAAGGCACCATTTTAGGAAAAAGAATAAGGAAAATGGACTAACGATATCACTGACTGAACTGGAAGATTAACAAAGAGATTGGTGTACAACCAAGACATTTTGAAAGAGCTGATCAGGTGTCCAGTTGTGCAGCAACCTATAACACACTTGATCATGTGATGGTTAATAATGATACTGAATGCACAGATATTACATTAATTTTTGTCAGAATTGCTAGGAAATGAAACATTGCTTGGGATCAAACCCAAACAACATAGATACTACACTTATCCTAAGTAGAATTGCTGATCTGTATCTAAATAACTGTTTCATTAGTTATGGGTACTAGTCAAAGTTTGAATAATTAACTTTTTAGAATTTCTAAAATAGTTTTTATTTTTTCAGTTTAGCAATAGAAAATAGTTTTTTCAGCGACAGTTAAGAACATTTCAAAAGCTGTAATGGTAAAAACTGCAAACATTTAAATAAAGCAAAAATAACTCTAAGATAGAGTTAAACATTTTCTGACTTCTTTTAATCAAAAGCTTTTATTATTTATTTTTTCTTCTTTTCTTCTCTATTAATTTTTGCTGTGAAAATCAACATATCTCTGCAAAAATATCTTTTATCTCTTTCTGATACTGATTCTATAAAAAAATGTTTTGCATTGTTGCAACATCATTCTTTTTCAGGCTAATTGAGTATCGTAAAGTATTCTTTTACCCAAGCCTGAATCATTTCAAAACCAGCCAAGAATGCATGAAAGGCTTACCTGACATCAGGAAATTTGTTCATATCTTTATAAAGATGAAATTAAAGTGTTACTGAGAGCATAGAATCTAAAAGGCTGTTTAATGACATTGAATTTATAAAATACTGGCACAGAAAAGATGAAAAGATTCTAACAAGCAGGGAAACAGAGAAATAACTTATCAGGATTTGTGTGTATTATTCTGTTTGCATAATAAATTTAAAGCCTAAAAGATGAACATAAATGCAAAAAACATTCTTGTAGATAAGCAATATAAATATACAAAATAAAATAAAGGATAGAAAAAATAGTAGAGACTTACAAATAAAATAAAATAAAATGGAAATCAGTGAATAGCTAATGATAAAAGAGGTTAGAAAGAATGAATACTATTAAGACATCTTGATTGTAAATTCTCAGACAAAAAAAAAAGAAAGAAAGAAAAAAAAGAAAAAAAAAAGACAGTTCTTTCAAGAAAAAAAAATCTGCACAGGAACAATCCCTACCTGAACAAAGAAGTGCATTGGTTCTGACTTTTTTGCAGATAAAATTCGCCAAATTCTATTCAATTTATTTAAGGCCTATCATAAAATCTGGTATTCATTTTCAAAATTAAGATAATAATTTGGTATTCATTATAGGTTTCTAGAAAACATTTAGTATTAATTATGGGTATTTGCTTGTGATCAATGCTCACCATAAGACAATAAACATTGATAGGTTAAGTAAAAAAAAAAAAATTCTACTCATGATGCTCTGAGGATTACATATAAAAATATTAATATATATTAACAAAATTAACCACACTTTTAAGTTTAATCAAATATAAATTATCAACACGCATGTTTTTATGCAAGCTTTCTGTTACCCTTCATCTTTTAAAATGGTCAGGTGAAAAAGGTTTTTGAATGAATGTAAGAAACGCAGCACCAAAACATGACTATGACAATATTAGCCATTAAAATACATAGCAATACAACAAATCACAGGGAGGAGTAGATTCATGCTTTTCCTTAAGAGTTATCAGTTTAATTGCCATACTTGATACTCACTTGGGTAATCATTTTTCGAGACATGACTGACTAGGCAGAAGATTTTCCCACAGTAGGTTGCCATTACTTTCTGTGGTAGACTGGTTGCTAACCAAGGCTATAGAACTCATTCTGTCCTGCTATTCAACCCATAGGTGGAAGAAGAAAAGATAGATTCATACCTTTCCTTAGGGTATTTGTGTGTAAGTGAATAAAATGAATTTGACCAGAATTTGAATTTGGCTCATTGATTTCTCATTCCGAGCTGCTATCCATTACACCACAGCACACATCCAATATATTACCAGAATAATAGTATGGTCTTACTAACTTCATTTGCTTTTCTGAGAGACTACATCATTTTTGCCTTGAAGTTATTCTGCACACTTGTTTACTTAAGTCTTTTTGTAAGCAACACTTGCAATTTTCTTTGTAATATTTTTTCTGGATCTCTGTCAGTGATAGCGAGCTTAAAGTCTTATACATTTGTTTCACTTTTTTTGTGCTATAAATCAGGCTGCATGTTACAGATAAAAAAATGTAGGACAAAATTGTAACTCAATAATCAATGTATCTCAACTCATTGCATTGGGAAAAACTGGAATGTTTGTTATTGATGATGCATTCAGAACTGATTAGACTCGTGATTGGTTGAATGAAAGTATTGATAAATGATACAATAACTAGTCTGAAAAACAAGAAGAAAGGAACAGAAAAAAATGTTCAAAGGTCTTGTGATTTGGGAGATTGTTATTTTTCATTGGTTCAAGCTTAAAGTCCTGCAGAAATTTTTGGATGTGACTAGTCTTTGATTATTAATATTATTAATCATCAATTTTTAGGATTAAAGCTTGATTTTATTCTATTCAGTTCTCCACAAGCAAGGCAATAAAGCTACTAAGATGTATGAAGTTACTGAGAGGAACGAAAACTGAGAAAATGTTATTAAGGAGAAAAGACAATAAAAGATCATGATTCAGGGAGACAGAAGATGACGATTGACTAAGCATTTAAAATTCTAAACATCATAGTCGACAGGAAAGCAAGAAGCCAGAAGAGATTTTTCACATGTGAGAAGTATGAGGGAAGAAAATATTAGAATATAATTTATGGTTACACTTAGAAATTTCAGTAGTAATATGATGAGACCTAACAGCCAATCTAGTACTATGCTCAAATTCATGAAGTTGAAGTACCAAAGAGGAAAGCTCATCAAAACAACTGCCAAGAAAATATTTATAGAAAGGGCACAAAAAAGCTTGTGGGAATCTGTTGAATTATATTATGAAATTACTTTTATTCTTAAGTACAGACTTAAAATTACCCAAAATTCTGATGATCATAAATCTGAAAAATGAACACTAAAATTTGCATTACATAACTCATATTTAACTTTCTCCATGCTTCAATCAGTCATATGCATATTTATTGCTGACTGTATATTTCCTTTTTTTTTACCATTTCATGATTTACACTAAAGATGATAGTTACCATGACAATAATCTTTACTTAGAAAAAAAAAAGCATGCTAGTGATGGTTTGTCTTTACTCATTTCATTTGCCTCTGTATTCCAAGGCAAATAAACAGTAACATCATTTTATAGTTCTTTCTCCATTCAATATGCATAAGAAATATTAATGTGTTTGACATTACTAATAAATATTATACAGTACTGATGCAGTACTTGACCTTTCAAAAACTTGGTAGGTTGTTTTAGTTTAGTGGCATATAAATTCCTATGAATAATTTAATGCCAAAATCTAAATATTTTGTACATGATTTTATGCCTTCAACTACAGATATTTTGTATATGATTTTATACTTTCAGGATAAACATATGTTTTATAGATAGTTTGTAGATGGTCTTTTGTAGGTGTTATATGTTTTGGCATAAAATGATTTCTTTAAGGTAGGATAATCTCAGCATTTTCAAATAGTTTTCTTAGTTTGTTATCCTTGTAGTGTTTATGCCTTAAAGAGACTAAGTGAGGATATTCAGTTAAAATATGTTTCACCATGAATGCAGCTTGGCATGTTGTACATATTGGTTGATCTTCATTCTTCAGTGAGTATGAATGGGTGAGGTATGTGTGGCTCATATCATTACTTCATTGAAAACTTGGGTTATAGTAATGGTCAGTTTCAGGTTATGTATGTATATGTGGTGATATCAAAAAGTTCCCAGACTGTATGGACTATGATTGTAAAGCCAAAGATATGGACTATGAATTGAAATGTCAATAACAAACAAGTCCAAAAATTTAAATATCCGGGAAGTCTTTTATTGGAGGGTAAAAATGAAACACCAAAATCCAAATATGTATTGGATTAGTGAAAAATATATTCCAAAATCTAAACAAAGTATTAAAAAACAGGAAAATTTCATTAGAAACAGAAAAAAAAGAGTGCTGAATTGCTATGCAATATCAATCCTATTGTATGACAGTGAATTGTGGACAACCTTACCACATATAATGAAGCAACAAAAATGTGGTTCTAAAGAAGGATAGTAAGAATTCCAAGTAAGCAACAAGGAAGCCATAAAGAAAATGGTAAAAAAAAAAAAAAAATATACTCAGAGTGAAAATCCTGATATAATCAAGATGTCAGCATTCTATACTACTTCAAACAAAAGGTTAGAAAAACTGGAAAGTACAATAAGAGTTACTGAACTTGAGAAACCTATATTCCAGAAAAATTGTTTTAAGAAAAAGATTTTATAAATTTCAACCAGAACTAGCACTGGCTGCTTAGGCAATGAATACTATTTCCTTATTAGGAAACTGCTAATATTATCATTCAACAGAAATTAATTCATTGATACCAAGATTATGAAGTCTGTCTGCCAATATACTTCATACTATCTACTTGGATTCATTTATTATGTGAGGTTTTGTAGCATTACATTGAAATAGCTCTGAAGCCATTATGGTGTCAGTCTGCACCAAATTTTGCATGCAGTTTGGTAAATCTATTTAGACTCTTGAGATGCTTTGTCAAAGATTCTATGAACACACTTCTGCATTTCAAGGACAGTTGAGAGTCAGTTTGAGCATTCAGGGGGAGCAATTACCAGCAAAATGACAGGAAATGCAGAAAAGATTTGTGAACTCATCCATGACAATTGCCAATGAACAATCAGCACTCTCATTTGATTGGGATCTGTCAGAAGGCCCTAACAGAAAACATGAATATATATTGCAATTGTTAAGACATAGAAGAGGCATAAAGATGACTGTGGATATTCCTAAGTTGATTATTCCAAATGTGATGGAGGTCAAATTTATGTAACAACTGAGATATAAATTTTACTGTAATAATGATGCACCTTGTTTTAGGTACAATTTAGAAACTTTCTGATGCCACTTTGTACTACCATTCCAAAATCAAAATAGTTCTTGGCTTGGTTATCATTTACCAGGTCTATAATTTTGGAGGTAGACAACAATTTAAATAAAACAGTTGACTAAATATAATAAACTTAATAGGGATACAATTTCATCACAACATTTTGACAAGTACACATCAGTCTGCATTAAACAAATGGATCGCCATAATTGAATTACTGTTACTACATTATCTTCCATTAATTATAATTAGGTTGAAGGTAATTGCTTTTTGAAGATGGATCAAGTACAGTAAGAGGTTGTCATTTTTAAATTATTAGTTGTTATTCTTAGGTCTTTGTTGAATTCATTCTTCACTACTGTAAATATCAACAGTGCAAGTGTGTGTATCAATTGTAATTAGATAACTGTTTTATTCAAGTAATTGTCTCCCGCTAGAACTCTATGCTCAGTAAACAGTAGTCGAACCAAATTATGAATTTCAAAACATATCTCATCCCAAGAGTTTCAGACAACATATTTACTTTATTGTGTTGAATACAAGGTAAAATTGAGATACTAATGTTGACTTAGTTAAACAAATATTTACTATTTACCTGAAATACATGTTTATATCAGTGTATGAAGTCATTATCTCTTAAAAAGGTATAATTAAATATGCATTCTCTATTGCCTAAAAATTATAAATATCTATAAATTGCCTAAAAATTATAAATATCTGTTGAAATTAAGTAAATGGTGAGTGAATGAATTTCAATTTTTATTATAAGACAATCCTGGTTAGAATAAGATTTATGCATAATTCTGATTAGAGTAAAAATTGCTGTATATACTTGTGTATAAGCTGACTTCATGAACAGTGCAACCCCTGAATTTTTTTTATATGAATTTTAACATTTCTAGAAAAAAAAAATTGCATGATTTTAACTTCAACAAAACAAATTACTTGTGTATAGTCGAACCATCTATTTTTTGCATAAAAAACTGATCACAAAAACTTACACTATACATAAGTACATATAGTATATATAATGCCTATTAGAATAAGAATTGGGCATAATTCCTGTTAGAAATGTATTGATATAAAATTTGTTAGTTACATTTGTATATATGTATTCTATAATATCAATTCAGTAGCTGATGAATTAAACAAAAATGTATGTAAAGATATTGTACATAAAAGTTAAGAAAAGTATTTTAATGACATCTTATTGAACCAGTTATGTAACTGAATATACCTTTAGTCAGTGATAAAAAGTAACACTTTAAAATGGAGGGGATTTACAACTAAATAACCTATTTCATTTATTATTGATGACTTTAGCTTGTGGAAACAAGAAAAATGTCTTTATATTAATGAATTCATGAATTATAGATATATTTACTTACAAAATAAAATGCAATTAATCATTATACAATATACTGCAATAGAAGGTGTGATGGATAAACTGTCGTTTAAATTATGCAAAAATAAAATTAATACTGACATCTCATTTTTAGAGGCATATTTACAAAAAATACTCAAAAATATCTTGAAATACTAAAGAGTTAATTTATTCAAAGCTTTGACCACAGGCTCCAGACAACTTCAGAATCTCCTGCAAGTCTTCTAGATAGTATCCTTGTTTAAGTTGGTGAATGCTGCCATAATTCTTAACTTCAGTTCATCTTTGGTGTTACAAGGAGTTTTGTTGGTCTCTCTCTCAACTGCATCCTACACAATAATCAAGGGTGTTGCCGTCTGATGGGTTACATGCCCAGATGTATGGGGTGATGTGGTTGCAGAAATTGTCTGACAGCCATGTCAGAGTTCTGCCTGTGTAGCATGGTGAAGAGTCCGCTTGCCAGAGATAGGGTGTCCAGCAGCCACCCTCTTGATCCAGAGTAGCTCTACCTCCTCAAAGCATTTAATGTAGTCCTCCATGTAGAGTCTGAGGCTCTTATTAACAAATTTATGAATTCTTTTCTTATCAGAACAATTTGAGTGAGTTTCTTTATAATCATCATTAGACTAATCTAACTCTTTCTGAACCTACTGTACTGTTTTCAAAGTGACATCTAAACTCTAAAATGTTTGCATTTGAGCTTCCAGCACAAATATCGAGCAGTCCAGCATGCTGTTCCCAAATTTCTGGTGAAGTGAATTGCGTTTTTGTGCTCTTTTTCTCACAGACTATGCCCAAGTAACCTAACTAAACTATATAATTGACAAAATAAAAAAAAAACAAACAAACAATATGCATGTGCAAAATTATAAATATAAAATGGCGACAATTTACCCATCGCACCCTGTATATAACATTGTATTAAATGCAAGATGGTTTTATTGAAGCAACTTTTAAAATGCAAGAAACTGGATAATAATTTAGCAATTTTTCTTTTTTGAAAAACGTGTCTTATATGCTGGAAAATATGATAATTTCTGCCTGAGTAATATTTAAAAGAACATTGTTAACTCATTCCTTCATTTCCTTTTTGTTTAATAAATTATACATTACAGTTTTTATCTGATTTATTCGCCTCAATATTTTTTTTAGTATAAGTACCACCCTAAATTTTAAGCATTTAAAATCTAAGAAGCATTAACCAGATTCTATACACTGCTTGTTTGACCGATTTCAATTATAAAAAACAATTTTGAATTATAAAAATGTTCACTGTGCTTATATGACAAAATCAAAAGAAAAAAATATTGGAAACCTCCTCCAACCTAAAAAAAGGCATTCATTTATAAAACTATTAGTAATTATTGTAAAAAACAAAATTCAAGTCAAAGAAAACCAACAAATTAGCCTTTTAGTCGAAAAAAATTTTTTTAAATTTAAAAAATAAAAAAGGTAACCTGCTTTCCTTCTCCTCCTTTCCTTTCTTCCACACCCTCCACCAAAACTATGTCACACTATTTCTCAGATTTTAGATTCCCGTTCATTTAAACTAATCAAGATATTCTTTTCAACATTCAAAGATTTATTTTTTATTGTTTTTTTTAAAAACTTTTTTGAGTTGAATTGAGTATGCCTTTCACTTTAGATTATTGAGAACATTACAAAGTTTAAAAAAATGTATAATTTGCACAGAATATTCTATTATAAGGGGTTTATTTTTGCAGAATCACTTACACCAAATTATTAATTTTATTGATTTGTTCACAGTATGTTATTATGCTATTTTTATGAGTAAATTCATTTAAAGAAGAAAGTAAAATTCTTTTTGTTAAGACTATCAGTGATGTACAGCTTCACAGAAGATGAAACTTTGCATTAATCTTAATCCAGCTTTGGCAAAATATTGTCAAAATAAAGGGAGTTACATACACTCCTGATCAAAAATTTAAGACCACTTAAAAATTTTTAAAAATAAATTTTTTTTTACGGATAGATTTTAAACTCCTCTCACTTAAGGTTACCAATACTACAATCTAAAAGCTTATGGAAACAAAAAGCTACATTCCAAACATTTTATTTAGAAATTTACATTTTTATAAAATGAGGCGATTTACATATGATCAAAATTATAAGACCAGAGACAAAAATTCTATGAAATTGTACAAAAAGTGTATGAAAAGTGTATGAAAACATTCAACAACCAAATTTAATAATGAGTTCTACCTCCAATGCTTTTGATGACTTCAAAAATTCTGTCGGTCATGCTAGAAATAAGCATTTCCATTAAGGTGCTGGGGATGTTGCTCCAGCTTCTGAAGATGGCTTCACAAAGTTCATTTTTTGTTGAATATTGTTTGCCATTTCGATAAACATTTCTTGTCATCCATCCTCAAACATTTTCAATTGGGTTCAAGTCTGGTGAGCATGCAGGATGTCCCAAGAGATGGACCCCATTTTCTTGTAGAAAGGTCAAGGTCCATCTTGCAGCGTGAATTACAGCACTATCCTGTTGGAATAACCATCCATCCCCACACAAACGATGGCCCTCCATCATCAAAGATGCTTTTTGTAGCATGCTAACATAACCAGCCACTGTGTGATGACCCTGCACCACCTTGGAGCTCCATCGTCCCTCTGTAAGAAAAGGCACCCCATACCATTAGGGACCCTCCACCACTATGATGTGCGGAGAAAATTTCAGGAGGCATGTTTTTGTTATGCCAATATCGTTGGAAGCCATCAGGACCATCTAGATTGAATTTTTTCTCATCAGAAAACAGGACTTTCTTCCACTTCTCAATGTCCCATGTTTGGTATTTACGACCAAACTTTAAGCATGCACCTTGTGACGTGGAAGCAGCCGAGGAATTTGTTTACGCTTTTTATTTACCATGCCTTTTTGTTGTAAGTGTTGTCTGATAGTTTATGGGACTGCAATCAGCTTCTGTGACTGCCTTAATTTGACTAGAAGAAAGTCCCTTGTCTTTCATAACAACCCGTCTTATTCTCCTACTCAATGCAGGAGAAATTTTTTGGGGCCTACCAGAGGATTTTGCTTTTCCATAATTCTCACTGTTCTTTAGAAAGTTGCAAATCACAGTTTTACTGCGATTTACCTTAGCTGCGATTGCTCGCTGTGACAAACCTTTCTTATGAAATTCTAGAATTCGAGAATGCGCAACTTCAGTAAGTTTGCTTGCTTTAGGCATGGTAACACCTTTATGCAGTGATTGCTAATCTCTAACTGAACTAAAAACATTGGAATGACCATAGATCTAACAATTTATACCCCTGGTCTTATAATTTAGATCATGTGTAAATCGCCTCATTTTATAAAAATGTAAATTTCTAAATAAAATGTTTGGAATGTAGCTTTTTGTTTCCATAACCTTTTAGATTGTAGTATTGGTAACCTTAAGTGGGAGAAGTTTAAAATCTATCCGTAAAAAAAAATTTATTTTTAAAAATTTTTTAAGTGGTCTTAAATTTTTGATCAGGAGTGTAGTTTTTTTCCTGGTATTGATATCAAATAAGTTTTTTTCATTGTAAACTGAATTTTGAAGACTAAATAAATCCTCTGAGCAAATGGTATCATGGCTGAGACTAAGAACTACAAGTATATCTACTTAGAGCCAAACCTGAAGCAAAAACTAAAATAAAAGGGCTGAAAAAATACAGACATACAGGCAGATAAACAAACACACACAAACAGCTTGCCTTTTATATATATAATCGATTTTCTGCACTATTGTAAGAACTGCAACCTTGAAACTTCTGAATATCGTTTCTTATGGCTTTGTCTATGAGTGTATCAAATTTGATTAAAATCAGACCACTCCTTCTATAACCCAATGTTTTCGATTATCGATTTTCACTATTTATCGGGGGTACGTCGACATAAAACCTAGCTAAGAACACTCACAGACGCTTATAGTACAACTGTGTAAATTTTCAAGAAATCGGTTCAGCCATTTCGGAGTCTATAGGTAATGGACACACACACACACACACACACACAGTTCCATTTATAAATAAGTTTAGATTCACTAATTAGTAAAGTTAGATTTAACATAATATTTTTTATCTGTGGTAGTTTAATTTATGAGCATCTGTCCCATTTGCTAAAACAAAATATTCTTGCTGTTAGAGCATACACATTGTGTAGACTTTGCAGCATGTACATATCATGCCAATATATGCACACACATATACACACTATATATATATATATATATATATATATATATACACGCACACACACATATATATATATGTATACACACACACATATACACACACACACATATATATATGTATACACACACATATACACACACACACACATATATATATATATGTATACACACACATATACACACACACACACACATATATATATATATGTATACACACACATATACACACACACACATATATATATATATATATGTATACACACACATATACACACACACACACATATATATATATATATACACACACATATACACACACACACACATATATATATATGTATACACACACATACACATATATATATATATATGTATACACACACATATACACACACACACACATATATATATATATGTATACACACACATATACACACACACATATATATATATATATGTATACACACACATACACATATATATATATATATGTATACACACACATATACACACACACATATATATATATATATATATATATATATATATATATATATATAGTGTACTTAGGCAGCAATCCTTCTTTTAAGCAAGTTTTGTTAAAAATGACAGACAAAGTGATGTGGTTACTATGCTTGTTGGCTGTTGGGTGATGTAATTTAAAAATTGTGTATTTAGGCAGCAATCTCTCTTTTATGCAAGTTTCATTAAAAATAATGGGCAAAAAGATAAAATGTTATGTGGACATAGATGATTCATAAGGAATCCCTCACCAAGGAAGAGATGATCTGATTGTGGAATCCCCAAGACTGTGACAGCTACAGATTTAAGGAATATTAGTCACAAGTTATGTGAGAAACTCAACAAACAAGCAAAGCCATTTTCACTGTCTCTGCACTTCCTCACATACCAAAAACAACCAGAAATCACACCCTCAGGACCATGGCTTCTATGGTGGCTCCCTTGAAACTGCCTCCTTTAATGCCTCAATGGGCATAGAAGTAATTGACATTGGACAAGTGTTCACTGACAAAATCAGGGCAACCCTTAATAGACTTGATGGTTGGGCAAATGGATGGGTCTATTTTGAAGATGAGCATTACCAATATTTATGATGTCCACAACAGAGTGGAGGGGTAATATTGTGGGTTGGTATCATTGGGGACAGACTTCGCCCAGTCAGAGTGCCTGAAGGGGTTAAAGTGACCACAGCTGCCTACTGCATTCTTCTGAAGGAGGTTTTGGATCCTTGGATAGGTGACATACCACTGTTACATCTAAGGTCTCTAGTATTCCTGCATGACAATGCTCACTCCCACTCTGCCAGGGCCACCCAAGCATTCTGAGGCTCTTATGGCACAAAATGTGAAAGTTTGATGGTTCAGCTGGTAGCCTTTCCAGATCGCAACCCTACTAAAAATCTTTGGTCAATCATTAAACAAGATGTTTATGCCAATGGATGTTAATTTATATTGAATAATATCTTATGGGTGACCATCAAAACTGCAGTAGAAGTGGTTCAACATGCTACTATAAATAAAATTGATAGTTTCGATGATTAATAGGATTTTTGAGGTTATCTGTTAAAATAGCACTCATGGGGCCAAATAACTCATTATGTCAATAAATCATATGATATAGTTTTCTGTTATTCAAGGTATGTTTATGTATCATTATTCTTCATTTTCTGCAAAAAATGTCTAGATGGGCTATTTTCATTCAAAAGCTATTAACATGGTTCACCTAGAAACTGTTGAACCTGAAACAAACAAATAAAAGACATTACAAAGAATAATGAAAATCTAACAATGGTGTTGCCATATTGTGCAAATCAGATAGAAAACACAGAAAACTGAGAAATTCTAAATTTCCTTACCAAGCTATTAGCAAGGTTCGGGTTGTAGATAGTTCTTTGTGTTTAACCTCAGAAATGAACATAAAGGTCTCTGAAGGGGATATGTTATCCATAAACAAAGAAATATTATAATTAGTTACAAGAATGGTCAAGTTCAACCAGCAGATCCAGGATATCATCAACCAAAAATCCTGCAAGTTTTTGAAAGCTATTGTTGAGCAGTGCACGGAATCAAAATTGACTATCTGACAAGTAGGTATGAATTATATGCATGGGAGTTTAACAAAATAAAGAAAGAATAATGTATTACTATGGGGTCTGTGTACTGTCAATAGTTCCTTATTTGTGGACTTAATCTGTATATGTTGTCATTTACTGTAACCTGCTTGTAAGTAAATTGCACTTGTAAGTTTAATCATGAGTAAATTAGAGCATATATTTAAGGTGTTTCAATTTTATTTACCATTAATATATTTTGATCATAATATTATAAACATGAGGATATTAATCAAAATCTACAGAAAATATTATTGTTCCCTTATTTTCATAAAATGTCAACAAAAATCTATCAGACAAAAATTCTCCTTAATAAAATAAACAAAATTCTTAAATTCAGCTTTATTTCTTTTTTTAAAACTTGAAACTTATCTAGAGAATAATTAAAATCATGTCAAAGTTTCAGTTAATGATTCCATCATTGTACATTATTTTTTCACATACCTTCTAGTTAACTAAATGTTAAAAAAGATATCCCTAAACATAGACAGTGAAATGAGAACAATCTATGCCAGTAATTCACTTTTGAATTAAAATGAAGGATTCACTTTGAAATTTCCCAAGGGTTACTCAAAGTGACAGTTACCGAAAAAATGCCAGAACATAATGACCAAAATGTGATAATGTGTACAAAGATGATTGATTGATTAGTTTTTATGACCTATCAAATTTTTGCAGGTTAAAAAATAGAAAATATTTTAGATTGTGAAAATTTTAAAAAAAATAATAATGATTTTTACTGATTCAAGTTCTATTAATTAACCCATAACTTGGGAGATAAGAGGTAGATTCATAACCTTTCCAAGAGTATTTATGTGTAAGTATAACAAACCATTTTCCAACCTGTTATCCATTACACCACTTGAATATCCAAGCTTACACTACCTGGTACTACTAAGGAGTCAACTCCTTATCAACTACTAAGGAGTCAACTACCAGGCTTGATATTGCTTAGCTTCAATGTGATATGGTGATAAGCTAAACAAAATGAGGATATTAGTTCAAACGTAAATAAAGATTTATTTCTGATTAAGGAATCAAAATGTTTTTTTTAATTTATCAAAATTAAATTTAAAAAAGATAAATATTTCTAATCTTCCAGATTTTCTTCAGATATTTAAATCTTACATTTATCTCCTCAAGTTCTTAAAGGTTTAATTATAATTTGTTTTTAAAAGATAAGCTAATGATAATTGAGACATATCCTTAAAATTAGTAAGCTTTTCTAAAGAGTCTATGGTTCACATCTTGCATGTATGATTTGTTTTTAAATGTATTTTTTTAGTTTTCTTATAAAAAAATCTTGAATTTGAAATTGATCTCACTATGTTTGTCAGTAGTTGATCAAGCTGCATGCAGTTAAATAAAAACAGGAAAATAAAATATAAAAAGGCATTCATTAAGCAATCCAGACCATGACTGGTTTCATTTGTTTTTATTTTGTGGAAAGAGAATACTAATTGCAGTAGAGCTAAAAGCAACAGAAGTAAACATATTTCGAGATGAAGAAAAATGTTACGCTTTATTAGTAATGAAACAGACAATACAGTAGAATTGATTGGAACAAAATTTATGCTGTTTTGTGTATATGCTTTTATTGTCCTTAAAGGAAAGTCAGAAGCATTCCAGCAGGTAAATAAATTCATATGTGATTTTGTTTATATAAAACAATTACTTCTAAGTCAAGAGAGCAGAATTTGCCTATGCTATTTAACCTGCGTATTAATACAAAAGAGACCAAAACAGTTAGAATTTGCACTTGGGCTTATCCACTTCACTTTTCATGTTGATAACTGTTATGCTATGCACACATTCTGCCTATTTATTTATTCATTTATTTATCAGTGCATAAGTGGTCTCTCTGGAAAGTATCCAGCTATTTTAAATATCTCAAGAACCAGTTGCACAACCTTGATGCTACCTTAGCAACTAATCAGAGAGGATCCTATAGTACATGCCATAACATACACTCTCTCCTGGAGTTACTCAGTCAGCTGTGAAATGTCATTGAATCATTTGAATTCCCTTGACCACTATATCTGGGGTATCATCAAGAGAGGAACCAGCCAGTAGCTGTATCAAGGACCCATTGAAGGCCAGCACCATAGCCATTTTGAAACCAGAGGGCAAAATAAGTCTGGTCTCTTTTTTTTGAATACCAGAGATTAACTCTGACCCCCCACTGAAGGGAGAGTTACTGCCTGGAGAGACAGGGCCCCTGAGACTTGACCCAATTAATGTTATACTTCAAAGCCAAAAGGTGAGGGCCATTATGAACAAAAACCACTTGATACACTTCTAAGGTTGTTCTCAAGGCCGAGAGCAGTTTTATTGAATAACCATTTTTTTTTCCTCAGTTGAACATGTGTGCAACTCTTTCTGAAAATATATTTATTTTTCTATTGAATGTCTTTGTTTTTCTTTATAATTTCTTCTCAATAGCTTGGCACACTCTGCATATATAAAATTCATCCGGTATTATTGAATTCTATTTATAAGTCATTTTTATAACTTCTGAGCATCTACAATTGCATTATTGATATTTATTGGAATAAAGATCAACATTCCCCAATAAGTAAAGTTCTGATTTGACCAAATTTTCTGCTCTATTTACTTTCAAGAAGGATTTTCTTTGTTCACAGGAAATTATTGAATTTTAGATTAATTCATTTTCCGATTCCATCAGTAATAATCAGAGGATATGATTTTAGAAATATTTGCATCAAATATATAATCACTTTATTGTATATTGATGAAGAAAACCTTTGTTTAAGAAAAACAATCCTGCTTATCTTGTTCAATCCATATCTGTTTCAATGTTCCTATCTTTTCAGTTTCCTTTTATCATGACTCTCCACAACTTCTTGTTCTTTGTAGCTCTTAGTAAAGCTTTGCTATCTCTCCTAATACCTGTTCTAGGTTGACTAAAAAGGTTTCTGGTTTTATTATTAGATGAGGTTAGGCATATATTTTTTTTTGTTTTTACTAACTTCATTAAAAAATCACTTTTTGTGGTATCGTAACAACTATCATATCAGTATGTATTTCTTAAAAAAACTTGCAATAGATGTATTTTTTGCTTATTGCTTCAAACATTAAAAAATAGATGAAAATAAACATTTTCAAAACATACTTTTTTATTTTAAGAAAAATAAAAATGTGACTCATCTATAAAAATAGACTTACGCAGTTTATGATAATGTTGCTATTTGACCTTTTCTCAAAAATGCATGATAATTCACAAATAATAAACAAAAAGAATCTGTGAAAGTCATGATCACCTAAATCCTGAAAAGTCAAGTCACTTTACCAAAAAACTGTGTGATCTATTGTTTCGAGAAGTTTTATGCTGGAGGTTTTCTTTTAACTGGATGATATGCATTGGTTAGGTAGACAATTTGAAATTGATAGAGATCAAATCAAGACATTATTTAAGGATAATAAACATTATATGACATAGGAGAGAGGGCTTATATACTCAACATCAAAAATGAAACTCAAATTCCCCTCCAAAAGTGCAATTTATGAATAAGGTAGTGTGATAGATCAAACATGTTAAAAGGGATTTGTGAAGTTTGGAGCTAAAGATTTCTTGCTGAATGATCTCTGGTCAGAGAAATCAGTTGAGGTTGATAGTAATCAAATCAAAACATTGAGAAGAATCAATGTTATTTCATGCAAAAGATAACATACTCCAAATATTGAAAAGAAATGCTGAAAATCATAGACACCAGACTTTTATGCTAGTTGCTCTGATATATGGCTTCTACATGAAGAAGACCCTAATGGACTATATTTTTAATTCAGAATTCAATATAAAACAAAATGCTGTGTTATTGAAAGAAACTGTAATGAGGGATGAAAAGTGAATGCTTTGCAACAATGTGAAATATAAAAGATTATGAGAAGCAAATGAAATATTACTAGCTGCAGTAGCAAACAAGAAGCATCCAGAAACGATTAATAGAAAGAGTATAATATTCCATCAAGAGAAAACTTAATATTTCTTTGGTGATTGGCTAAATGTTATTACAGCTAAGTTGTGAAGCGTACACTGTAACGAGGAGGTTAGAAGTGTTTTTTTGACTCAAAAACCTCGGGTCATGACTAAAAATAGTCACCTTAGCATGAATAGTAGTAACTAGGTTATTTGGTCAGGTTGTCACCAATCCCTAAAAAGTAGTAGTAACTGGTCATTTGGTTAGTGTTTTACCACTCCAGAAAGGAGAGTAGTATGAATTAGGTCACTGGGTCATGTTCTGCCTTTTCCAAAAAGAGATTAGATAGCCTGGTAACTATGGTTACAGGGAAAAGAAGGAAAAGACCAGAGAAAGAGAGGGCCAATGAATATAGGCCCCTGTTTCTATATAAAAGGGAAGAAATAGTAGAAAACCTGAGAGTTGTTAGGCTACGCACCAGGCGTGACCTCTCTCCGGTTATTCGTTCAAGATGTTGAAAGAACTTTCCATCAAGCTACCAGCTGAAATTCTCCACACGAAGACCTTCCTCAACATCTAGTGAATACACCAGTTGTCTAAAAGAAGGAAGAAGATGATGGAATGAAATGATAAAAATGTCTTGCAATAAAGTGAACAGTGAAAATATAAAAAAAATGTCTTATTTTTACTCAATAAATCCAAGGAACTATTTTGGTTACAAAAATATATTAATCTTTTTTCTACATCAATCTGTTCATAAACTATGTATATCTATATGCTTATTAATATGTAACACTATTTCTGGTATATGAAAAAAAATATATATATAATGCTATAATATTGCATGTGAAAAAAAAATGTAAAAAGTTTAGTACGGCGGAGTGAAAGATATTATTACTAGTGATATTATTAATTCTGCAGTTTATTGTCAATTGCAATGTGAATTCAGTTAAAAGACAGAATATTTATTACAAACTTGTAAAATCTGAAAAAAAAAATAGCTGAAAATTGAAGAGAATAAAAAGGAAAATGCAGCTGGGGGCTGTGGGTCACGTGAGGTCATCATTGGCCACCATTGTATAACTAAGATAAACACTGTTGGGAGCATTGGGCTTTTACGGCCGATGGAAGTGAAAAATATAGGTAGTCAAAACACAACTGTAGAAAATTTTTTATAAGTGCAAAAAGGCTAAATTCTGTTTATGGAAATAAAGTGAATTATAAATTTCACTGGGAAAGGATTTGTAAATTTGAAAACTTGAAAAAATGATGTAATTGGGAAGAAGAAAGAAAGAAATTACATCAATAGAAATATTGCTATTTCATTGGTTAAACTAAGGGAATAAAATCACTCCACCTCATGATACAAGCTGGGAGCAATTTCATTGGTTAAAGATTTGATTTGCATGGACACCTTGTGTCCGTCATGCACCTCCTAAGAGAATTTGGGACACGCATAAATACCAAAGCCGAGAAGGTCAGAATCATTTAGAGTTGGAGTCCAGTCAGTTCTTGGTCCAGGGATGTAACGACTGAGGGAGTGAAGTTTCCAACTGGGGACCACGACCAAAAAGAGTGGTCGCTTCCCATAGAGCTCCTGACTAAAAGATGTACAAGGAGACAAGTGCAGTTAGTTGCAGTTGGAGTTGGAGCTGAGCCTTGGAACCAGTTAAGATGTAACGACTGAGGGAAAAATCTTCCCAACTGGGAGCCACAATCAAAAAGTGTGGTCGCTTCCCATAGAGTCCTGGCTGAAGATGTAAAAAAACGTAAAGAAGCCTGCCGCTGACGAACTTAAAAGAGTTAAAGTCAAATAACGTGCCTCCAATAGAGTCCTGGCTGAAGATGCATGGAAACAGAAAGAGTTGAGAAAGAGTTAAACTCAAGTAGAAAGATTGGTTACTGTGCTGAGCTAAGAAGACAAGACTAATTGCCACCATCGCCACAAAGACCCAACTTCGGCTGTTTCCGTAAGGCTTTGGCGAAAAGCCCTGATAAGACTTAGTTTTGAAACCGTCAAATCTTGAAGAAAAACTTAAAATCTCTGATTGAAGTGAACAACCATTAATCTCAGACTAAAACTTTCGCTCCGTTGCAAGAATAGGCATTCGACGACTGTTTATTTCTGTTTGCTGTTTTTTTCTGTTTGCTGTTTTTTTTGTATATAAAAACTTTTCCGCAACTTATCTAGGAGTCATTGAATTTTTTTTTTTTGGTGCTGTTCTTTTTTTATCAACATAAGTGTGCACGTGTGTTCAGTCTGGTTTGAAGTGGTAGAGAAACGGCTACCGGGTTTTCAACGTGTCTTCCTTGAGATCAAAATTCACAGCGTGGGCAAGGAGGAACACTGTTGTAATAGACGACTTGAAAACCAGCTACTGTGTCAAAGCCATCACGACTAACAACCCAAGAGCGTCGTCATAACTGGTGCCATATCGACAGCATAAACCCTGACTCAGGTTCCCGACCTCATCATAATTGGTTTCTGTGACTGGGTTAGACACAGCTGGACGAACGTGTGTCACAAATATGTACCTACATGTCTACAAATGATATATTAACCCACCAATTTCACACTCAATCTATCTTGATAATTCACAAACTTAATAAACACAGGATATTTAAATTCATCAAAGCCAGTTTCTTCAAAGTATTAGCTTAGAGCAAAAGTACTTATTGAATCCAAGCTAATGCACAAAGATAAACAATGAAAAA
The DNA here is from genome assembly GCA_037127315.1 of Ascarosepion bandense. NCBI lineage: Eukaryota > Metazoa > Mollusca > Cephalopoda > Sepiida > Sepiidae > Ascarosepion > Ascarosepion bandense. Next base: position 417,038 of record JBBBDQ010001859.1, on the reverse strand, counting down.
AGAAACTAATTTTCTTTTAACCAAGTCAATAAACAAATTAATATCAACAGTGTAGACTCAAATAATACTGCATATTAATAGCAATTTTCATTTCACATAGAATAAAAAACTTCTTTAGAAAACTAAATATTTTAAAAAAGATTTGATGATAATATCAGTCATAATAATAAAAACAGATAATGTTGAATTTTAATAAAGGTGGAACAGAATAACTTGACGGTGATTAAATTCAGCCTTTATCATATGGTTGACTTTTTGTGATTATTAGAATTATTTTTCTGTAAGAAACATTAACAATTTACCACACATGTGGGAGGTGGTGGAAAAGATATGATAGCTTCCATTTGTTAATGAACATAACAGATTTTATAGCCATTATCAAGCTATTTTGAGAATAACTTAGTTTCATTTTTCATAATACACACACACACACACACACACACACACACACATACATATCTCTCCCCTCATTATCACTACTTTGACCTCAGTGGGGGAAGCAGGATCGTTGTCTTTTATTGTTAAATTTGCTTCAGATATGGTATTTTCTTCTTCATGTGCCATGTCCTTTCAGGACATAGGTGATCATGGACTGCCACTTAGCCATAGTCCCTTGTTGCTCTAAATATTTTTCTTCTTGATATCTCTCATAAACCCTGCTCATAAACCCTGTTCTGTATGACCTGTGCTGCTTTCCCCACTTTCTTTCTTTTTGTTCGTCCTATGCATATTAAATTCTCCAGGTTCTCCTTCCTCATTACATGTCTCAGGAACATCTGTCTCTTCCTGATGTTAAGTATGAGTTTTCTTGTTTGCATTCTCTCTAACACCACATCATTACTCACCTGCTCAGTTATAGAATGCTTGAAGGATCAGTCCCATCTCTTCCCATCTGTGTTTGTAAATATGAAGAGTATAGTCTCGGAAAAGATTAAATAGACTGGGGTTTCTCATTTCCTCCTTGTTGTACTCCTGATGAGGTTTGAAATGTTTCTGCATTGGGGTACTCACTAGACATGTAAGATTTTGTGTTTTTTTCTTGATGCATTAAGTAGATTCAAAGTCTGGAAGGTGGTTTCTGATAGGTGAGACAAGGAAGTCTCTATTGATTGGGTCATATACTACTGTGAGGTTGACAGCAAATATGAATTTCCTATTAGAGAGTTATGCAATTTCTCCTCATAATCTGTACCTGCTAGTGATTGTTGATGAATATTCTTGGTACTCATTTGCATTTCCATGCCCAAATATGCACACTTCAACAGTTATTGACTGCCTAGAAACTTTGTTTAGTATGTGTGGAATGTCGAGTTATATTTACTATATATTGTTCTCTCATATCTCAAGAATTGAAGAAGTATTTACTGAATAAAAGTATTGCAATAAGTAATTCTAAGGTAAAGGTCAGGTAGAGTGATACATTGGGGTTATATAGAAAACTATTTGCTTGACTCTTAAGTCTTGGAAACTAACAGAAAAACACAGGGAACAATTTTGCCACAATCTCTTCATTTTATTTTATCTCACATGTGTACAGTTAATAACTGTACACCCCATGAGCGATTCTTCAAGTTTTAAAGGTATATTTCTCACTGATAGTAATCTGGCCTTTTCTAACATCAAGTTTTTTGACAGAATACAATCAACTGTATTTATCTGAGATTTGGCTCCCTATCCTGATCAGTCAGAACCCTCCTCACTTTGGCAAACTTCAGAAATCTCAAATAATTTCTCCACAGAAGAAAGTAGTAGTCGGGAACCTGGTCTATCATCACCTACTTTAGATGAGTCATCGACTAAAAGTGAAAATTTTTATACAGAAAACCAATAACCAGGACTGACAACAGCTAATATGGACCAACCTTAGGGGATGAAACTGTATATCAAAGCCCTCTATATCAGGCATGTCAAACTCAAAGTCCCTTCAGGGCCATAGGAGTCAATTTGTATTGTCAAGAGGGCCGCAAAAGTTGAACATGTTAAATAAAAATTTTTACGATTTTTTTTCAATTTAGAAACATACGGGCAAATTCAAGTAATAGTGTACATGTAGTTCAACAAAAGAATATAACGAAAATTTTTACGATCTTCATCTATTTCAATACAATAACAAAAAATGCATTATACATAAATTCAAAACTGACATTCATCAACAAGAATTCAGGCTTTCACTGTTTTGCCCCGAAGTTTGACATCTCTTTTTGTTGACAATTTCTTGTATCTGTGGTTGAAATTTCTGTGTATTGCCAAGTTTGATGTGGGATAACAAATGTTGATCAGTCAGTCTTGTTCTTTGAGATGTTTTTGTTGATTTCATGAAAAAAAATAACTGTTCACACAAATATATGGAGCCGAACATTGCCATGATCCTTGTGGGAAACTTTCTAAAGTTTCTAAACCTTTTCCGGATGAAAAGAAATCAGGTATTCCCACTTCCAAATATTTTGATCTGAGTGAGGAATCTGACTGAATTTCTAATAGTTCTATTTGCAGATTTTCTTCAGCTTCAGCAACATCAAAACTAAATGGTCCTGAAAATAATGCAAACTGGCGTTCATAAGATGCGAAATCACTAAATCTTTTCTCAAACTCTTTTGATAATGATTCCAGGTGAGTGTCATACTTGGCAAAACTCAATGCAGATTCCATATCAGCACTGTTTTGCAGCTCTTTGTATGTAGCAAAATGGACTTATTTTTTTACTTTAGACTTCCATAATTTCAATTTCAAAAAGAAACATTTGACATCATCATACAAAGCAGTAATCAGCTTGTTTTTACCTTGCAATTTTAAATTGAGATCATTCAAATGTTCAGTAATGTCCATAGCAAAAGCCAGATCCTGCAGCCAACTCTCGTCTTTCAGTTCATCGGTGCTTTGACCTTTCATCTCCAAAAACGTGATTATTTCTTGTCTCAACAAATAAAACCTTTTCAACACTTTGTGGCATGATAACCAGCGTACTTCTGTATAGAATGGAACATTGGTGAACTCATTATCCAGATCCTTCAACAACTGCCTGAACTGACGATGGTTGAGAGAATGACTTCTGATAAAGTTCACTGTCTTTGTGACTAAACTCAGCACATGATCTAAATTCAGAATCTTTGAGCACAAATTTTGCTGATGAATAATGCAGTGAAAATGTGTAAATGTCGAATCCGGACATAAATTGCACATTTTTGTTTGTAACTTGGCTGCAACACCATTATGTCTACCAATCATATTCCCTGCACCATTGGTAGACAAGCACGCAAGTTTGCTCAAATTAAGTGCATACTCATGAAGAACCTGTTCGACTTTCTCAAATATGTCTTGACTTGTTGTAGTGTCATGCATAGGGATCAGTTCAATCAGTTCTTCAAATGTTAAATTCATTGTCACAAACCATGATGAAGACTGCATGTTGTGCTATTCCAGTGATATCAATGATCTCATCAATTGCCAGCAAAAAGTGTTCAAATTTTAATGATTTGGCTTTTAACTATTGCTTCAAATCACTTGACATGTCATCAATCCATTTAGCAACAGTGTTTGTGGTCAATGAAATATCTTTGAACAAGTACGCCTTTTCTGGATACATAATTTCTGCCGTTTTTACAAAACATTGTTTTATGAAATCTCTTTCAGTGTAGAATTTCCCATTCGTGGCAATCATTCGACTGAGTTCATAGCTGGCAGTAACGGAGGCAACATTCCCTACCTGAATTTTCGTGAAGAAGGTCTGTTGTTGTGTCAAGTTGGCCTTCAAATTCAATTCAAAATTCTATGGATAACTCCACCGGAGTATTTGATTAAATTATATTCATAACTATGGCTTTTTCACATATCTCTCATATCTCCGTAGCCAAGGTGATGTCGGTTATCACTATTATCTCGTTGAGCCATTTCTTAGAAATCAAACAATCATCGAACGATATTGATATGTTTTCAACTGTGTCACTCTCTTAGAGTCTAAAAAAATAGAATGTCAAAGCTTTGATTTCTGTCCATTGATAGACATACAGGTATGAGTCTGCTACTGAGTTATGGGAGAAAGGAAGATCATTTGTGCGGGTTGCAAGCAATGGGTTGCATGCGGCCAGTGGGCCGCGTGTTTGACATGCCTGCTCTATATGATATGGGTGTATTAAAAGTAATAGAAATTTTTTTTGTCATCAGTTCAAAAAAAAAAAAAAAAAAAGAAACAACTCTCTAAACAAAATAGATTTTGTATGTATCATTAAAAAAAATATATATATTTTACAAAAAAATTTAAAACATTTATGATCTTATGTATTGAATTCTCTTCATCTGCGATATTATGGAAAATTCTAAAATTTGTTTGAGCACGTGGATTGGTAAAGAAACTGGAAGTAAGCTTGTAAAAAGGAAAGAAAAAAATAAAAACTTAGTGTATAGAAAGGGAAAGAAAGAAAGGAAGTGAGGAAGAAAGAAAAAAGAAAGAATGGGGGAAGGAGGATATATATATATATATATATATATATATATATATATAGAGAGAGAGAGAGAGAGAGAGAGATATGATAATAAAAAAGCTCTTATTTCTTATGTCAAACTATTTAAATATCACATGAGTTAGTGTTCTCCCCGCCTTCCTATAAATAGTCATTTGACAACCACTTTGAGTGAGGCTTGGTCAGTTTCAAGTCTCTCTTCAGTTACCAAGACTTACAACACTCTTTAAGATTAGGACATTATTTCCAAAAAGACAGTGAAAACTATGTATTAAGATATGTATTTTATAGGCTATAAAAAGATGTTTGACCAAGTATGCCACAAAGACTTGACACAAGATGATAGGCAACCTTGACATATTTGCAAAAGACATTAGCATAATCAAGAACCTATACTGGCAGTAAACCACTTGTATATGAACAGGAAATGAATTCAGCAGATATACAAAAATAGAAAGAGATGTAAAACACGGATGTGGCTTCTCACTGGACCTATTCAACCTATACAGCAGAACAATGCTGAGAAAACTAGAAGTCCTGCCAGGATTTATCATCAGCAGTCACAATCTTAACAATATAAGATACGCTGATGGCACAATGCTGATAGCAGATATAGAAAAGAAAATACAGGACCTCTTACAGAAGGTAGCAAGAGAAAGTGAGAAGAAAGGTCTAAACATAAATTACAAGAAAACTGAATACATGGTCATCAGCAAAAAGAGTAGTCTAAAATTCCAACAACAGTTCAAGGATCAAGATCAAGCAGATGCAAAAATTCCTGGGAGGTCTTCTAACAGAGGATGGAAAGTGCAACACTAAGATCTAAAGATACATTGGCCAAGGACACATTTCAAAAGCTAAGCAGAGTATTGAGAGACAGGAAGATTTTGTAGGAAACAAAGAAAAGACTACTGGACTGTTATACGATATCTGTCCTCCTATATGGCAGCGAATGCTGGACAATCTCATCAAAGATGAAAGAGATACTCAAAGAAACAGAAACGTGGTTCTACAGAAGGATGCTGAGGATACCATAGATTGAACATGTGAGCAATAACAAGGTTTTAGAGAGGATGGAAATTAAAACAAAACATATACTTAACATCAGAAAGAGACAGTTGACGTTTCTGGGACACGTAATGATAAAGGAAGGCCTGGAGAATTTAATACTCATGGGATGGATAAAGGGAAAGAGTGTTAGGGAAAGCAACATGAGACGTACTTGATGGGCTTCAGCAGGTGGATGGTGGAGCAGGTTTTGGGAGAGATACCAAGAGGAAAAGTGTTAAGAGTGAAAAGGGATAGGGATAAGCGGTGGTCCATGATCTCCTATGTCCTGAAAGGACATGGCACACAAAGAAGAATACGTTTCAAATTCCACAAACATTTTGGTATCTCATATATCAACAGTTAGTTTCATGCATGAATGCAATCTTCAGGCTATGAAGATTATATTCAAGCATGAAGTAGACTGTCGCCACTTTGTGTGGATCTCAATGCTCACTTTTATATTTACATACACTATCTCTATGGTCAAAATTTGATTTCAAGATTGCACTCCCTCAAATATATCTGGAGTTGTTTTTGAATTTATATGGTTTGCTCAATTAAATATCTATCAAAATATTTTTCAAATGTGTGAAATTTAATTGGTTAATTGTTAATAAGAGTTTTGCCTCAATAATAATAATCGTGGTAGGATTTTTAAGAGATAGAAAATACATTCATTTATAAATTTCACAAAAGTGATTTCTTCAAGTGCAAAATAACAAAACTAAAAGAGCTTTTGTAAAATATAACCTTCTCTAGATTTTCATTAAAAAACTATCAATCTGCAACTGTGATAAAGATTTTCATAAGAGATACAAATTCCATTGGAAATATTACATTATTTCTTCATTTGTACCATGACATAAGTGCCGTTATTTTTAATGGAACAAAATCAGTTGTAATTGTAATTGTTTGTTACTTGAAATCAGAATAGTCATGTCTTTCCATTTGAAAGAAAGTTTTCTTTTCCAAAAAAAAAAAAAATAACCCAACAAAGTGCTGAGGAATTTTTGCCAATGTCTGTTTAGTAAATTAGAGCAAAGCAGCTTCCAGCCAAATCAGGTGTTATTTCAAATTTTTAACAGACCAGAAACTCACTCTATAGTTCCATGTTTAAAAGTTACTTTTTCCCCAATAGCAGCTGAAAATTTTCCCACCTTTTATATATATATATATATATATATATATATATATATGTGTGTGTGTGTTTGTGTGTGTGTATTAGTGAGAGAGGATGATGGCAGTTCAAAATAAATAAAAATATACATACAGCTTTATATATAAAACAGATTTAAAAACTATTAAATGTTTTCTTTTCACTTCTAAAGAGATATTTTCATATGACTATAATTACAAGGGGATGCTGAAAAGTTCTTGGCCTAACCTACTTGCCAAAGTGCTGTATATAATGATGAACTCCATCTAGCAGGAGGTTTTGAGGTGTGTGGAACAACATCTTAATTGCTGTTGTTCTTATGTTCACCCTGATTCGGGGTATAAGCACCTGTTAGGTTCCCAGCTATGGGCAAATAGTTAACCTCCAAACTTGATTCGAAACACTGTGAAAGAATAAGAATATATTTTTATAGTAAAAATATCAGCAATACAGTTACATAATAAAAACAAAAGAAAAAATATTACCAGCAATATATTTTTGTAGAAGGAATAACTAATGTTCACAAGAAGATTAAATTTTGGCATTAAATGATCCATAAGGAGTTGATATGCCATTAAACAAATAAACTTGCCAAAATCTAATGAAACATTTGAATTTATTATGAAATGTCATCTTGGATTGGATTGATTAATAACTTTTATAAACATAGACAATGAAACATTAGAATTTATATTCTATTTTTAATTGAAGTGCTCAGTACTTATACTACTTATTAGTACTGTTATCAGTATAGACAATGGAATCAGCAGGTTTGAGTTCACTTTCCAGTGGAGCCTATAGTGTTCACCTCACATGAATGGCCTAAGGTAAAAGCATTAATCCATTTCTTCCCACCTAGTTATGGGTTAAATAGCAGAGTAGACTGGGTTCTTTAGTCCTGGGCAGGCAGAGAGTCTAGTCTAGGTGAAGGATAACTGACTTTGAATCTGCTATTAACACCTTATGAAACATCATGTCAAGTCTAACAGACTTTGGAAAGATTTGCGTTTTTGTAGCAGACTGGAAAAAATGACTTTATATATATAAGATCATTAATGTCTAACAAAACACATCAGCCAGTAAATTAATGTACCTTAACACATTTAAATGCTAGCAGAATTTTGCAAAGGAAATGGTCAGTATTAAAAAAAATAGAGTAACAATAGTTAAGAGATACATAAATGGGTGCCAGTATAGTGTGTAGCCTATTTCTTTGTGTGTGCAGACAGTTTGCTGAAATACAATTCACTGACAGACAGTTCGCCAACAGACAATTCACAAACAGGAGAATTGGTCAATGCTTTAAGTCTTTCCAAGATCAAGCTCTCATCCAGTATTTTTTTATAAACTTTTGGTGAACTGCCCAAGTGTTGGTGGATGCGAGTGTTCCAAAGGTGTTCTGCTAATTGCATCATCAATTGCTATCAGTCTTTCATTGTGCAGTTTTCATTGTTTGCACTTCCAGTAACTTTTAGATTCTCTAGTTTTGTCAACAATATAAGTGTATCCCTCAAATAAAAGCTTTCTGCCTCCATGCTTGACAAACTCCACGATGATGACTGAAGGGCTTAGAAAGAATGTTCTAAAAAAAAACAAAAAAAACAAACAAACAAAGAAAAAACTAAACAAACAAAAGTGTCAACCAATTGTCCTGTCTTTAAATTGTCTGTCAGCAAACTGTTCAGCAGTGAATTATCTGGCTACCATCTCTTTGATTCTGGTATAGTATGTAGCCTACCCAGTTTGAATGTGTCCGACATCAGTAAGAGTATATTTAGAGATATAAGTATTCAGCTATTATTGAAACTAATTATTTCCCCCAACCCTTACTAAACAATTATAATACTTCCTTACAATATGCTTTTTAAGGTAGGCCACATACTATACCAGTGACAGAATTTCGTAGACCACATTCAAAAGGTAGGCCACATACTATAACAGTGACAGAATTTCGTAGACCACATTCAAAAGGTAGGCCACATACTATAACAGTGACAGAATTTCGTAGACCACATTCAAAAGGTAGGCCACATACTATAACAGTGACAGAATTTCGTAGACCACATTCAAAAGGTAGGCCACATACTATAACAGTGACAGAATTTCAGACCACATTCAAAAGGTAGGCCACATACCATACCAGTGACAGAATTTGAGACCACATTCAAAGAGTAGGCCACATACTACACTAGTACCCATAAATGTTCTAAAGACTTATCTTCTAAGTTTTACAGATACACCACATGTCAGGGCAATATAAATCTGCTGAAGTCATTAATAGATATCATATTTATATTAATTTAAATAGGTTAAATAAAAATGCAGATCACTGACTAAAAATAATTTAAAATCTAAAAATAATTTAAAATTTAATCTATACTAAAAATAGGACATTTAAAAAGTTAAAAGACATTGTAACTTGACAATATTCAATGTGAATTTGCTTGAGTTTATTACTTTTAGTATTTCACCATTAGAAAGGATATTGATACAAAATGTTTTAGCAAAATAAAACCAGAAATGTTGCCAATGATCATATTGTTTATCAAATAGTAGATAGTTAAATGATTGCAATATTAAACATTACTGGTTATTTTATTGGGCAAGTATATTTATTTATTATATATATATATATATATATATATATATATATATATATATATATATATAGTCATTTTCTACAAATATTTTTATATTTTTATCATGCCAATGTGCTGATGAGCTTTTTTTCCTGGTGCCCTGACTCCATGAATTTAAGTGTGCTACTAGGTTGGCATCTAGGTCCCACCCTTTTGCTGTTGAAATAGTTAAATGTAACCATCTCTTCTACTCTAAAAGTTTCTTTTCTCGCATTTACCGCCTGTTGAACTCCCTTTGCTTTATTTCCTTCCTTAATAGCTACAATCTCCAAAAGTTTAAATACAATGTCAATTGTCATCTTCTATCTCCTTGAATCTCATCCATCTTTTATCCTTTCTTCAACACCCCGTGTACTCAGCCTTTTCTTTAAATATATATCAATGTCTTCGAGATATCCAAAGCAACAACCAAAGCTTCACCATGTTTATCTAAAGCTTCATAGACTCTCTCAACAATAATTGTTAGCACATTAGTCAGTCAGTCAAGTGCCATATGTGATACATGCTTTTTGGGCGATCATGTCTCAAAAGAGACATGACTGACTGGGCAGAAGAGTATCCCACTGTAGGTTGCCATTGCTTTTTGTGATAGACTGGTTGCCAGCCAAAACTCTAGAACCCAATCTGTCCTATTATTTAATCCATAACTGGAGGGAAGAGATGGATTACCTTTCCCAAGGGTATTTGTGTGTAAGTGAATGCAAGGAATTCAAGTTCAACTAGAATTCGAAATCGGCACCCCGACATTAGTAGCTAACCTAAAGCAGAACAATTTTTATTACTATATTCCAAAAGTAAGATATCAAATTATATTTCTAAGTATATATTTATTTTGAAAAGTTACATATTATGTTACATACTGATATAAGATTTACTACAGACAATCCAACTGTTGAACTTTTGAGGCAACAGGTAGATAGCAATCCGATCCTAATTTCTCAAGTAACACTTACATCTGTTTCGTAAAGAAAAAGAACATTTGAAATAAAAAATGAGCTAAAGATATGATAAGTAAAGAAAGATTAAATTTACAAATTCAGTTGTTATTACTTACGTATTATTGAGTTTTTTTGTCAATATCAGTTTTTTTTCAATTTGCTTCTCGTTCTATTTTAATGCAATAATTACAAAATTTCTTATTTGAAGCAACTAGGTATGGAATCTTACACACCATACATTTATTTTTTGTACCCCATTTTTCAATAGAAAATATTTTATATAAGCTTAAGAGTAACTGAAAAGTTCTCAGCCAAATCAAGATGTCCTTCCACTTGAAAATATTTAGTGTTTGGTTACGTTTTGGGAAAGGGGTTCAAGCCAGGAACTTTTCAGCATAACCTCTTAAGGTGAAGTCTTTCTTTTGAAGCTTATATCGAGAAAAATGTGAGAACTTATTATTTTATTTTTGACAACTAGTGTACTTTTTAAAGTAAAAATTATGGCGGTTATATGCAAATAAAGTAAATTTGGGAAACAACCATAATGCTTGAATATTTTTATTTGGATACAAACAATCAATTCTGGTTTTTCGATAACCCTCTTTCTTTTGATACTCAGCACTATTGTGGGCACATCCATTCAACATGCACTGATATTTTTGATCATCATGGTCTTGAAAATTAATGGTAACAAAAAAAAATTAATATTATTATTTAAACTAAACAAACATTGTCCTCGTTTGTCTTTTTTTATACATAAGAAATTAAAACAATTTTATTATTTTTTTTTACCATTAAAATTATAACTGATTTTCTTCTTTAACCCCCACGGCCCCAGCATAGAAAAAAAATCAAATATTGAGCTAGCAGATAGCATTATGGACCATTTTTTTGCTCCTCGTTAATTATGGCAAAAACTTAAAAGTGTAAGAAAAAGTAATTGATATTTTTTATTTTTGGTGGGTGGGATGGTGATGCTTATCAGCAGACAGTGAACATTTTTCTTTTCTCGGAGCAAGATAAAAATTAAAAAAAAAAACAACACAAAATAAAAAAAACAAAAATATTTTTTAATTGATAGAGTAAGACTAAAAAAAAGAGAGCCATTTGATATATTTTTATAAATTTTATTATACACTGATACAATATTTAAAATTATTAAGATTCTTAATTTAGGTGATTTTCAGAGTTAGCTATGTAGGCCTTTTTTTATCGATTAATTGACTTGAAGAAAAATCACATTGATTTGTTGATTAAAACTGTTGGTATTAAAAAAAAAATTCGTCTGTGTGTGACACTATAAAGGTTAAATATTTAAAAAATATAGACATTTAAAAATAAAATCAAAGGTAGATTAAAATTTTCAAAGATAGAAACAAAATTATTTCCATATTGGTAAAGATGTATCGTGTTGTTAATGATCCATTTTTAGACTACTGATCTTGTCTGTGACGTATGTAGATGGATTTGTTTCTTTCTTTTTTTTAAGTTATTATCGTCTTTCTTTCCAATCAGTCAGGTTTCTTTTAAATTTGCAGCACGATTAAAATATTTTTTTTTTTTATGCGGCGGATAATTTTTTTTTTTAATTTTTATTTATGGGCTTAAAAACAGTCTACAATTCAATGAAAGCTATAGAAACGAAAACACTAGAAAAATAGTAAACATTCCATTTCATTACATGACATCTTCCTCGCGAAAGGATCGATATTTCCAGGTCATCAAACTAATGGCATGCGCCTTGAAAAACAATAAGGCCCAGACTCTGTGTAAATTTATTTTTATTTTTCTCTGTATTTTTAAGTAAGAAATCTGGCATAAAAAAAGAATTAGCTTAAAAATAAAAAAAATTGTCGCGTGAGTTAAATTGGGTGGGGTGAGTTGACTACATTTCTTTACTGCAAATTTATTTCGTGACAAAATTAAAATTCATTTTAAAATATTTCGTAAATTTAATAATGCATAAATCTTTATTTAATTTTTAAATTTTCATAAAAGCGGCAACGGTAAGAAAGATGTATAAAATTATTTAATAATTTGTGTTGAGCTAAAATTAAAAAAGAAATCGATGTCTAAAAAATAAATGCATTTAGAGTCAGTAGTAGGTACTTCTTGCGTGATTACGTCTTCTAGTCAGTGTGTACTTATTGTTATGTCTATGAATGTATGGATGCGTAATATATGCGGTGAAATTTATACCCGGTGACATCAAAAAGCTATTAATTACTATTAGTATTTTAATTTAGTAATTAATTTGCCAAAAGAATAAATTAATTTTATGTTTAAGACGTTGAATAACGAAACGAAGCAAAAAAAAAGCGCAAAGAAAGTACATTATTTTATTTTTAATTTTAAAAAACTTAAAAAGAAAAGAAAAAAGATGTGATATTTTATCTTTGGTTTAATTAAAAAAATAAAAGAAGTCGAAATTATTTTGTTAAACTTTATTTTTTTTTTTAATGTAGCGGAATTTTTCTTTTCATAAATTTTAAATATTTTAGAATTTTACAATAAGACAAAAAAAAAAAATTAAAAAGATCTTGTTGTAATGAACCAATTTAGACCTCATCTCATGTGATGTGACTCTTTCTTTAGTCTTTAGTGCAACGACATTCAACCATTTTATGATTTTCATTTTTCAAAGCAGAAGTGAAATTTCCTCACAAGAGAAATGCGGTGACGAGTTGAGTTTTACACTGTGTGATTTAGAGAATTAAATAATTTATGAAACTCCTACTGTGTAAATTATCTGAGCAAAAACCAAGAAAACAACAAATAATAATAATAACAACAACAATAATAATAAATAAATAAATAAAAATAAAAACACACCCTGCCCCACAAAAAGAAAACAATTTTTTTTGGTGTTTAATGGGTTTGGGAAAAAATACACACAACAAAATGATGTGTATTTATGTGTTGATTGGTGTGTACACGCGTGCTCACCATTTTTTGTGTCCGGTAAGTAAATTTTGAAATGCTGTTCCAACATGCCCTTTTTGCATTATGCGTGGCAAAAAAAACTGTTACTCATTGTCAAATAAGTTACAGACATGCACGTGTGCTGAATGTGTACACTGTACTGTACGCACGGTGTGAACTGTGAAGTGTGAATGAAGTGGATCTTTTACAGAAGTAACCCAGGGGTTCTTCAGCTACATAAAAAAAATGACTTTTACTGTTTAACTGTCAAAACATTTAATTAAATTATTAAAGAAAACAGGAATTATCTTTTTTTTCTCGTTTGCTTGTGAGAGGTCGGAGAAGAAGAAGTTAAAAAACAAAATACTAAAAGTAGAAACTTGTAATGTTAAACTGTAACTAAGGAACTACTTTACTACTACCCCTATGTTCAACCCATATCGTCTATGAGCAAAAAAGAATATTAGTATTGGATCTGCATAATTCGTACAAACGTGTGAGCGTGTGTGTGCCAGCAAAATGATGTGTGAGGGTGTGTAATTATTGAAATTGAGTTGAGAGAGAGAGAGAAATTATTATTATTATTTTTTTTTTTTGCATTAATATTGGCACGAGTGTGTATGTGTGCATGTATGCATGTGTTTTTTGTGTTGAGGTCACTGGCATGAAAATTCGCTTTTTATCATGAGCATTCAACAAGGATCGAACCCAGTGAGTGCAATGGAGGTTTTAGTTGTTTGCACTGCTCGATTTTCCTTGCCCACCTCGAACTGAGGACATGTATTGCACGACAAAAAAAGTGTATGATGTGGTGGTGAAATTCTGTGTGTACGTTTGTTTTTGTACGTATACATTGTAATAGGTTTGTAATTGTTTTAATAGCGTATTCAATGTCCACTTATTGTTGTTCATATATTATCTACAATGATGTGTGTGTGCGTGCATGCATGCATACTCGACGAATGTGTGCATGTGCACCTCAAATGAATGCTTTCAATTTCCTTCTTTCATTGTGATTGTTATTGTTCCTTTGTTTTTGTTTTTCCTCATGTTTGTGAACACAATGTCGCATACATTGTGAAGAAAACTTATACGTAATTGTGAGAAACTTAGTCTTTGCAAAGTACAAAGAAAATATGCATGCTCATGGAAACTGGCAAGGCAGGGAGTCAGATTGGGGTCAGCAGCTGCCCCAGGAAAGTGAGCGGGAGACGTGAAGTATGAAAAAGAGAGGAAGAGAAATTTCAAATGCTTTGAAGTTGAATGCTTTCAAAGTTGAAATATACCTTATTTTTATTTTAGAAATTTTAAAGGAAGGTGTGACGCAGAACTTTGTAAACAAGAGATGTAAAAAAATGTTTTTGGGAGGATGTCGTTGCATAAAAATTAAGCATGATCAGTCAGTGGCCATTCACTATTTTCCGGCGAAGTAAAAAGACAACAGAGAAAAGAGAGTGACAGAGAGAGGGAGAGAGAGAGCGAGAACAAACTAAGGAACGAAAGTAGAAAACAAACATGTTAATGCAAGAAAGATTAAAAAAACAAACATGGTAAGGCAAGAAAGATAAGAAATAGAAAGTATATAAAATTAAAACAATGGCCGAAGAAAGAAACGAAGGTAGAGACAAAAAGGAACCCCAAAATCGGAATCCTACAGAAATAAAAAAACAAAAACAACGGACTACTGAAAACGGTTTAAAAAATGGAATAAAAATAGTGGAAATGTCAGAAATAACGAACAAGAAAACCTAAGAAGCTGTGAAATAGAAGAAATCTAGAAAGAAACACGAAAATGGAACGAAGAAACGACGAGAAACAAAGAAAAAAAATGAATGAACGAATAAAGAACGGAAGGAAAAAATCAGGTAAAAATCTAAGAGTGAAGGCTGAAAAATGGAAGGTAGCCAACAAAAACCTGCCAAGAAAATTAAAGGAAATATGATTTTTGTAGAGTGTGACCAATTCTTTAAACAGACTAAAAAAAGGAACACACAGGTGGTTTATTATTTTGTTATTGTTCATTACGATGTCTGTACCATATTCTATTATTGTGCAAGTATACAAGCCGACAGTTAAAAAATCGAATAAAATATGAATACCATACTAGTCACTAGTAACTAGTGACTTAGTGAAATATATTTCCTGATTTAAAATAGACCAAAAAAAAAACAAAAAACAAAAAAAAATGGATAAAAAAGGTGATTATTTCTTTTTAAACTAAAAACTAATCTTTGGCAATTTTCTTAAACTTTCCTTTTATGTTTAAGGAATAAAAGGAGTTTGGTCAGTCAATATAAGACAACAGTAACACACTACATTTGATTTTGAAATTAACGTTCAACATAAAGAGGAAGGGAAATCACTTTAGCGGGCAGTTTCAGCAGATTTTCATTAATTGATCGGAATAGCAGAAGCAACAGAAATAAAAAACCAATCAAAGAAAGGACCTCTAAGGAAAAATAAACAAATTTGGGTTTATTGCAATTTTATTTTGAGAATTGTACCAAAACAGTATTTAAGAAAATGCTTTCTCCTTTTAAAACATCGTAAGAATGACAAATTAAAAAAAAAAAAGTTTCTGCAATAATGTCAGAAGTTGAATCTTTCTATTTACGAGTGATTCCTTTTTTTTTTTTTTTTTTTTTTACAGTTAAACATATCAAAAAGTGAAAGAAAATTAATTATTGTAACAAGGATAATTAAAAAATTTTTGGGGGGACAGCAAACAACTGACAAAAATAAAAATAGCTGAAAGTTTAAGACATGAAATAAAAGGAAAAAATGAAAACTATATATTACTTGTTCTTGCGGAATCTGTTGTGCGTTGGGTGGTGGAATTTTGCGCTCCATCTTGTGGCTAAGAAGAGAGTCAAAAATTGACGCTTCTCAACCCGATTCTTGAAATGTACGTTCGTCTCAATGAAGAAACCCCTTTTTCTTTCTATTTGCAAGTTCTTTTCCTCTTAACTTTCTCCTTCCTTAATGCAATGTGTAGGTACTTTTCCTGAGAACTGGTTTTACTTTTGCCAGAAGGGATTTTTCTTTTCCTTTACTTTTTTTTTTTTTGAGGTAACGCGTGTTGCATACGTTTGTTAGTCAATCTTTCTTTAATTTCCCCTCTTTTCTTTTGTTATGATTTTTTTCTTGACTAAGTTTTTGAAAATATTAACTATTAAAATCTGGGGGCTTGAAAATAGTTGTAGTTTTGAAAATGAATTAGTTCGCACTGTTTTTATTTTGATTTTACTTCTTTTTCACTCAGTCAATAAAATGACTAGTAATTTCTTTTAGTTTTAATTTTTGAAACAGATATTCGAAGAGGTCAACTTTCCAGCTGTGTTCGTTGCTACTTTTTGATGTTTTTTGTTTGACAATGTTTTATTTTTACTTGTTCTTGTTAGTTCAGTGATGAATGGCCATAGAAGTATTCTTCGAAATAGACAGCAAGAAAGATCTAATGTTTTTCCATTTCTTCTTTGGGTTGTTTTTATTTTTATATTTGATGGTGTAACTGTGTAAGTAAATGGTGGTAAGTCCTTTTTTTTACTGATTGTTTGAGTTGAGGTTCAGATAGATAGCGATATAGATTTCCTTTGGAGGAAATACAAATTTAAGAAGACAAATGGCACACACCGAATAGCTGTTTTCATAAATTGTCGAGTATTTTCTCTTTTCTGGTTGTTATTTTCATTATTTTTCAAAACTAACTCCCCAATTTTACTTTTCACTTTCACTGCGTGGTAGATTGTTTGATTTAAGGATGATAAAGCAGTGTGCGTTGTTATTTTTTCTCTACTAATGCTGTTAGCGGCGTACAAAAATTGGCAACTTAAAAAAGTGAAAAGGTATACCGTATATTTGATTTTAAAAAGGGAAATAGAAGGAAGAACTTGCCGATCTAAAAACTGCTGCGATATTATGTTGGACTAACACTGCTATCAGACTCTGCTTTGCGACGACAAATTGCAACAGAACACTTAAACAGGAATGAATGAGGTGGCTTGCAAGTTTTAAAGGTGCAAAAGGAAGCATAAAATCACAGACTCAAAAAGCGGCAAGGAACGTGCATTTAAGAAAAAAAACTAATGAATGATCAATTTAAGCCCTATTATAGTGGCAACTCAGAAAAGCTGCCATCTTTTATCAGCACGTATTGCTGATTAAAACGAAGAAAAGCATTTAAGGAGGTGGATGACACCGAAGAAACTAAAGTGTTACTGAGAAATGATGATGATGTTAGCGGCAGTGGTAGACCTTCGACAACATAAATTAGAGAGAGACACAAACAATTAGATGGAGGGATTTAGAGAGAGAGAGAGAGAGTGCGCGCGTGCATGCGCGTGTGTATGAGAAAGTTGGCGAATAGTGCCTCCCCTTTTTGTTGATGAGTACTTTAAGAGGGAGTGAGGAAGGGGAGAAAAAGGCCGAATGAGCGAGGGGGCAAATTATTGAATGATTCAACCAGGCTGTTGCTAAGCAACAAGATGCTATATCGCATTCAAGCCACTATTGGAAGAAAATGACATCGTTAAGAAAGCATATGAGTGTGTGCAAGCTCGACTGTGCATACATAGGTAAAGTGTGGGGGTGGTTGCAATGTAGAGGGGGAAGAAGAGGATGTTCTGTTTTTATACGTAGGAAGAAAGATGCATATTTGCACCGTGCACATGTGAAAAATAGATGGGGTGCGCGTGTACTGTTTCTTACTCCATGTGTACAAATCAGGAGAGACAACAATGGGTAAATAAAATAAAAAAAGCAATAACATTTATAGCGAACAAGCAAGAAGCTATTTATTCCTTTTTAAGTTAGTCTCTAAGCTAAAAGAGTTACGGTTTTGACGACATGTGAGTTTAAAAACGCCAAATGGTTTTTTCGGGTTTACCATATTGAAGATTTTTAGTGTACACAAAAATATGCTGATTGATTTTTATGGATGGAATTATATAAAGAATATGTGACGCCAGCCTCTCAAGTAGGCAAAATAAAAATATGAAGAAAAAAAAACAAAAAAAAAAAAACAACAAAAAAACAAAAACCCTTCCAATGTATTGTAACTAAAATCTGTCTTTTTTATTTTTGGTTCGAACAGATTATGGATGCCAGAGAAGGAAAAATGACTACCTCTGCCACCAAGTGAGTAGAACAAACAATTGATGAGATAATGAACACAACCAAATATAAAAAAGAAAAGAAAGAAAAATAAGTGAAGTGAATCATTTAAAATTGGATAAAAACAGGCATCCAGTCCGGACGTAGACGTGGTAGATAACGGGTAGTTTAGTAGATTTAGAAACTAATCATATGATTGAAAACTAACAAGAAGAGCAACAAAGGAGAACGTGATGGAGGTAAAAAGAAAAGGGTGAAATAAACTTAAAAATGTCACATGATAACGTGTATGTAGCAACTAAATGTGCTTTTATTGGTTAAAGTTAGCAAGAGAGTAGATCAACATTGTCCACTACAATCAACATTTATTTACCATTGACTTTAAAAAAATGGTCTCAATTTTTAAAATAAAAGTGTAGGCGGGTGATTTTCTTTTTTGACACAAGAAAATGTTCGGTTGAGTTTTTTGTAAAAACGATTGTTGTCTGCAAGAGTACATGTATGCGTTAAGTGTAAAGAAGAAAAATGTGTGGGTATTTATTGTAGATAAAGATAGATCGATGAAGAATAGATTTTTGATCGATTATATTACAGAATGTGTTTTGATGCATTCTTTTTACTCCATGGATGTGATTGTGAAGTTAGTTTGTGCTCGTTTGTAAATTAACAGTAACAGTTTATAATTTAAATAAATTAGCTGCTTTTATTTTTTGTTTGATTTTTTAAAAAATGTAATTGAAAATAATCAATACAATAAAATTTTTACTATATTGGTCAACTGCATTAAATTTTTGTTCTAAAATGTAGTAATAATTGTGTTTGAAAACTATGACAAAAACTGAAAAATACGTACTGCCCGTTCTATGTTTTTTTACGCACATCCAGCGTAATAAAAATCCAAAAATGATCTTGTGCAAAAAATTTTGAAAAGAAAGCAACAAAAAAAAAAAAAAAAGACTAAAATTAGAGATTTTTTAAAGTCTGACACTTATGTTTATTTTTTAAGAATTAATATTTGGAATAATTCATGATGTTTTCATTCTCATTTAGAGGGAAAGTGAAAGTAAACAAAATTGCAGATAATTTTCATTCACTGGGTGTCAAATAGAATCAGCAATGAAACACGAAGCAATTTATCGAAGATATTTTGGTTTGAAGTTACAGTGTAACACACAGACCTGCATATCAGTCTAATAGTGGGTAAGCGAATGACAGAATGGAAAATGTCTTACTCTTTAAGTGACACGTTTTTTTTTTCCGAGAACCACATACACACACATTTGTGACAGTATCACACATACGTACTAAAATCGTTACCAGTTTTGTTGATGTCATTTTTACCTGGGTAGCGGCTCAGACCATTTTTCCCCAGCCCCTTCTTTTCCAACAAATACATTTTTCAGCTAAAAGCATTTTCAATTACATTAAAAGCATTCCATTAAACCCACAAAATACGAAGCCAAGTAAATAATGAACTAAGTAAAAAAGTGTTTTTGAAACTATGAAGAAAAAAAAGTCATATTGGTAAATGTCCAGTTTTCTGTTTTACCCTCCGTAATGAGTACTTCAAAGAAACGAAAATAACTTGTTGATATTTTCTTCCTAAGTTCACACGTGTGTGATTGTTGTTATCAAGTTATATATTTTTGAAAAATGTTTTGATTTTGAGTAGATGTGCATACTTGTTTAAGTGTTTTTTACTGTTTTTCCTCTTTTCGCATGTGAAAAAGAAAAGAGGAGAATATTTTTAGATTTTTCTCTTTAAAAAATGTTACGTTTGCGTGTGCATGAGTTTTTTGTTTTAGCCGTTTTTTGGCTAGGGAAAAGGCTCAAGGCTTCAAGCCCAGCAACAGCAAATGTTATTGTTAAACTATAATTTTTTTGAAACTATGGTAGTTGAATTTACGAGCACGAGTATTAGACAAGACAAGCGCCACTTTTTCTAACAGAACAAATTAAATAAGACACAAAATGAAATTGGTTTCGAATGATTTCAAGTTAACACATCATAACGGTTAATGTTTACGGGGGGAAAAAAAGGAAAGGCGGCCCTCTAAGAGATCCCCATGTATTTAAAATGGAAATCAAATATTTGTTGGATCATGCTAAAATTAGCACAAACCTATATTCCTTAAAAAACGAAAAAACAAACAAACAAACAAACAAAAAAACCCCAAATCCAAAAAAACTTAACAATGATGTAATCGTTTCAATTAAAATCATTTACGAAAAAAATCTTAGTTCTGTGTGCTTATGACACATCAATTCATACTTTATTTGCATGCATGTTGGCTTAAGCCACATTAGACACAAGGCCATGCTTTTAGAACACAGTGAGGCTAAATTTGTAGACACGGAAGATACATTTTTGTTGAACACACACACAAAAAGGCTAAACGTTTTTTGTGATTGTACGAGTTTCTGTTTATCGTATGTGTTTTGTTGTCTAGAAAAGAATCCCAGGAACTTAAATATTTTTGGAATTGAATAAAAATACTGATTTTGAAGCAAGACCAGATTTGTGAAGGACACAGTAGGCGAGGACAGTAATGCCATTATTATCAATAATGGCTTACTGACATGATAAACAAAAAAAACAAAACAAAACATTAACACTCTCCTAGTCAAAATGTGTTGATGCAAGTAGTGTTTAATAAATTGTAAAACTGTGTTGTGTAAATTCATTAATTTATTTTTAAATTTATTTATTTGCATATTGAATAATAAAAAAATAATATTAATAATGTTATTGTTTAATGTGATATTCATTGTCCTAACACAAACAGTTTATTGTAACCGCTCTCTCTCTATTCTTGATAATATTTTTTTTGTCTCTTTCCTCCTTTTTCAGTTTCATCATAAACGAAAGGAAAGAAAAGGTCGCAGTGTTCCAGCCTGTCAAGCAGTCGACAATTACTTATTTATTACCTTAGTTTTTTGTTGGTGGTCAACGCATTGGGAGAGATTCAATTCACTTTCGAAGAGAAATGATTCCGGCTTTAAAATTCAAGTTATTGTCATTTTGTTTGAATTATTACGGTTCTTCGCAACACGCACGGACTTTTGCCAAAACTTTTTACCCGGCCTCATATACGAAATGTCTCTAATTTTCTTCTTGACAAACAAACTGAAAACACTGTCAAATAAATACACATACACGCACGCATACACGATAGTTTTTTTTTTATTCATGTTTTTTTTTTTTTTGGTGGGGGGGGGTGTCAAGTGGCAGTCTCATGTAAAAGACAAATCATAGTTTCTCCAGTCCAAAATATTTTATTTTTATTTTTCAACATTTTTTTTTTGTTTTTAAGTATTGGAAATTACCATCTTGGAAAAATTTTGAAGTTAAATTTATGTTAAAACAGACAACACAAAAACAATTTCATCATGAAATCATATTGGTAAAGAAAGAAAATAATTATAAAATATAATAAATAAATTGATTTTATTTTTATTTTTAAAACCTCAATTTTTCCCTACTTTTCCCATTGAAACATATCGATGTGCAATTGTACATAACGAACCCTGTTTATTTTTCTATTTATAGCAAAGCTTTATTGAATAATAAACAAGTAGCAGCATAGAATCGGTGATTCAGAAGAAAAACTATCATTATTTAAATTTAAAAGTACGTTTTTATTTTGAATTGCATAGTCAGTTAATCGGAATCCGGGTTGATTTCTGTGTTAAAACAAAGAGTGTCACAGTAAAGAATCAAAAATACTTTATTTCATTTACTTTTAAAATCATTGTATCCATTCATAAAGGAAATTTCCTAGGAAAATACGCAATCAATTTGAAATATTGAATACGTACGTAAAAAAAACAAAAAACAAATAAAATATGCTAAGAATTTTGTTTATTCTTTATTTTTAAAAAATAACAAAACCAAAAATACATTTCTCGTTTCTTTTTTTTTCTATCTCGATGCATATTATTTTTTAAGTTAGCCGACAAGAAAATAAACCCTGAAAACGGGACAAAAATGTTTTCCATAGAATAACAAGAGAGCGATAAAACTCTAAAAGACAGTGATTTTCTATTGTCAAAAACACGTGGCTAGTCAATGATGCTTTCTAGAATTAAGACATTCTTTCTTTATTTTTTTGCTCTTTCTGCTACAGAAAGAAAAGAAAAAGCGTGTCGCAGATTTGGCCAAGATTGGGGAAAAAAAAAAAAAAAAAAAAAAGAAGAAGAAAAAATGAAAATACAACTCAAAGATAATTTTAAAAGTTCAACAATGAGAATGGGAAATAAACATAAGTTAGGCGGGAGGAGAGTTGTATTTTTTTTTTTTTGTGCAATGAACGTCGGAGAGCAAAACTCAGCCAAACTGTTTTCTTCTCTGTTGTGTTGTCATTTTTTTTAAAATTATTTTTTTATGATTTCAACATATTTGTCTTGAATTAATAATGGCCATAACAACGAACAAACGATCTTTCTGGCATATCGGCAACTTCATCGAAATTAAATCTTCTTTATGTGCCATGTCCATTCAGGACGTAGGCGATAATGGCTTTCCACAACTTCCCGTTGCTAGTAGCTCTTACCTTGTCCTTCTGCCATTTCTCAAAAGATTTTCCAAGCACTCTTTCCTCATTATATGCCCCCAGAATCTCAACTGTCTCTTGCTGGTGTTAAGTATTTCTTGCTTTTTTTGTTTCTATTTTCTCCAAAACTTCGTTGTTACTCACATAGATTCATGGTATTCTCAGCATCCTTCTGCAGATCCACATTTCTGTTTCTTCAAGTTTCCTCTTCATCTCTGAGGAAATCTTCCAGTTATACAGAAGGATAGATATCACATATCGCAGTTTAATATTCAGTAACTCAAATACTCTTTTCCTTGTTTCTAGCGAAATTTTCATATTTGTTAGTAGTACTCGGATTAACTTTTGGAATGCTTCCCTGTCTATCCCAATATGTATTCGGATTTCAGTGCTGCTCTTTCCGTCCTCTGTTAATACACTTCCCAGATATTTTAATTTTTTCTAGCTGCTTGATTTTGGTATCTCCTTTTTGTAATTTGCACCTTGAGTTCATCCCTTTGCTAACAACCATGCATTCTGTCTTCTTGCAGTTGATATTTAATCCTTTCTTCTCGTTTTCCTTTACTACTTTGTAATTTTCTTTCTGTGTCTGCTATCAACACTGTGTCGTCTTCATTACCTTGTAGTGTTAAGATTTTGACCGCCAGTAGTGAATCCTGGTAGGACTTCTAGTTCTTTCAGAATCGACTCACATTCTTGCCTTACACCCATTTCTATGTTTGTACAGATGGTGAACTCATTTTCTATTCGCATGCAGACTGCTTGCTGCCAGTATAGTATATATTTTTAATTATTTTTATATATCTTTCCTATATATCAAGGTTACTGAGAAGTTTCTTTGTGGAGTACGTTATCAAACGCCTTTGTGTAAAGTGTTGTGTTTAAAACTGTAAATTTCTTTCACTGATTTATTCAAACTAATGCCTATTGGTTACTAATATTCAATTCTAACAATGTTTCGACTTGTAGTGAACACGGCGTTTATTCACAACCTTTTAATGTTAAACATTTGGCGATAGATTAAACTATCGCCCGGTTCACACTCCACCCACATCTATTGAACAGGTGAAGAGGCTCATCCCTTGTTTCCTGTTTAGGATGCGGTTTCCGGTTTTCTTTTCTTTTCCAATCTTTTCACTCTTTTCCTTTATTATTTTATTTTTTTTTTCAATTGGAGTAGATAGACTAAACTATCGCCCGGTTCACACTCCACCCACATCTATTGAACAGGTGAAGAGGCTCATCCCTTGTTTCCTGTTTAGGATGCGGTTTCCGGTTTTCTCTTTTCCAATCTTTTCACTCTTTTCCTTTATTATTTTATTTTTTTTTTCAATTGGAGTAGATAGACTAAACTATCGCCCGGTTCACACTCCACCCACATCTATTGAACAGGTGAAGAGGCTCATCCCTTGTTTCCTGTTTAGGATGCGGTTTCCGGTTTTCTCTTTTCCAATCTTTTCACTCTTTTCCTTTATTATTTTATTTTTTTTTTCAATTGGAGTAGATAGACTAAACTATCGCCCGGTTCACACTCCACCCACATCTATTGAACAGGTGAAGAGGCTCATCCCTTGTTTCCTGTTTAGGATGCGGTTTTCGGCTTTCTCTTTTCCATTCTTTTTACCCTTACGTAGCCCCCTGCGCATCAGTGGCGTTACTGCCTTGCTCGGGGTGATATGATTAAAAAAAAAAAAAAAAAATTGATAACGAACAACAAGGGATAAACAAATAATTTCCTGATATTTGGTAACAAAAACGGATAAAATTTATATAGTGAAATATACAAGATGAGAAAATGATATTAGATGTGGAGAGAGTAAATAGGGAATGAAAATGGGTCTTATAAACGCAAAAGTTCGTATAATTATGTGTAAATAAATTCGTTTCCTTACTGTTAAGAAAAACAAAACAATTCGTTGAAAAAGTTGTTTTTAAATGAGTTCAAATAAAATGTCTTGAAAAGGTTTAAAGGTTTTGTTCCTTTGAGTGAATGTAATATTGAGTGAGTGAGTAATTGAATGAGTGAGTGAGTTGTAATTTTGTGTTCGTGTTAAGAGGTTCTTAGCTTCATAAAATTCAACTGTTCAAATAGTCGTGTGGACACCAGTGGCACTTGGTTGAAGTAATAATTCTTATTAATGATTCGGACGGAAGTCTTCTCCTAATATACAATATGATAGGATGAAGAACACTTGTTCAAATTTTCTGGCGGAATACGTAACTAAACATGTTTTTTGACGTGTTCTCACGTGCTTCATATTTTCTGATCAATTAGTAATGACTGGAGCGAAATTCAAATTTTAGATTTTCCGATCCGGCGTATGTGTTTAAGAAACACGAATTATAGTTTTGAAGCAAATATTTTTTTTGTCTTGACTCACATGCACGATAGGTAAACTGTCGTAAATGCTATTTTTATTTAATATTGTAAAATGGATTTCACAGGCTGTTGTACTTTTCTGTCTTTTTCAGTTGTTTCTCGTTTAGTAATATTTTTGTAATTTCATTCAACTGAGGAGGTTGTTTTTGTTTGGTTTGAAATTCCTAAAATTTTACCAAGAAGTCTGGAGAGAACAAAAATCGAAAAAGTCTTGTGAGTTATTAAGAACGATGACACAATTTGAAATAAATCAGTAATAATTCCACACCGCAACAATAAGTCAAAATTATTTATTATTTCAGCGATCAAAATTTCATTACATTATTTACTAAAGCAGTGATTTCCAAAAACTAGGCCTGAAAATATTTTAAATGGACCTGGAGACACTAGAAGCAGTATATAGTCATTAGTCAGAATTTATATTTTCTACCACATTTTGTTTTCTAAATAAAATCTCTTTCCTGTGACCTGAACTTTCTATTTGTGTTTATGTTGACATTAAGTTTGGGGAACATTCCTTTAAAGCATGTAACGATACATTCTTGGAACAAGCAGAATTAAGAATACGTAAATAAATAATTCTACTGAGAAGATATTCAAGAAAAAGTGTCTTGTAAAGTTTCAGATTTCACGGCTTCAAGATCAATTTGATTTTGGATAAACATTTATGGAACGAAAACGGAAATAAACAGCAAGATAGTCAAATATCAAATGACAAAAATGGTTTCTGAGTCGGAGGATTCACGCATCTTTTCGGTTAATAAATTAATCCTTTGAAAATAAATATTTAACATTTTTCAACCAATGGGTTCCGTTCTCGCCGCCGAAAAAAAAAAAAAAGCAAACAAAAAACAAAAACATGCTTCATGATCCATTTGAAGAGTATTTAAGGAAAGTTTATAAACCAGGCAAGCCGGTCAGGAAAAAAGATGACAACATACGACGGCGGCTTAAAAGAAAATTCCCTTACTCATTCACCCGTCTTCCTCACCAAGCTACGTGACACACTTTACTCCTCATTTTCTTCTTTGTCTCTTTTTCCTCACGCACACGCGCTTAACAAAACATATCTTAACAGCTATAAACAAGGACTTAAAGAGAACTTTAACTCATACACGCTAAGGAAATTTAGTTGTAAAAGCACAAAAAATAAAAATATTTTATATCTAAAACACCTTTCACGCCTTTTTTTCTTTGTTGTAGATTGCGTCAAATACGTAACACATTTTTTATCGTTACAAAAATATTTTCCCTTCATATTGCTTTATTGATTATTGCAATATTAATAAGCGTAAAAATGTATGAAGGCTTTTATTCGTGAAAATGACGTACCTTAATGATTGATAATTGTTAATAGGAAAACCCGTAGCCTGATTTTTTTATTTGTTTTGTTATTTACAATCAATACAACAGAAAATGCTTTCGCAAAATTGCTTTTTGCATGGGACATTGATTTGTCAATGGTTTATTATGTAAGTAACACTGTATCTCTATGTTGCATTTATATTCAATATCGTCCGGTTTACACTTCTTCATGGTTTTTAAACAAGAGTAGAGGTTTATCCCTTCTTTCCTGTTTCTGATTCCTTCTAAAGTCAAAATTCAACATTATACTTTCAACGTCAACATCTGAACTTTGGAAATTTTTTCACCAATTATTTATTTGATTTTTCTTTTTCTCTTCTAACAGAAGTAGATAAGTTCGCTTATCGTCCAGTTCACACTCCTTCCCGCTGAACAGAAAAATAGCTTTATCCCTTGTTTCCTGATTAGGATTGAGTTTCCGGGTCCTTCTAAAGTCTACTTGTACGCTACATTTCTAATATCTCCGACTGAACACTGAAATATTATTCACTAATTAAATCTTGACCTCTCCAAGTTTAGAGTTAACTGTTATCTTTCCTGCATAGCTCTAAGAATTTCACTTCTTGTCCTAATACAACATCACACAGTAGCCCTCTACATTGAATGGCTCTTGGGACTTGTATTTGGTGAACATTAGGAAAAACCCTAATCAAGTAGACCTGTGATAGTAAGTTAATAACAACTATCGCGAATAATATTCTTATCAAATTGCAGTAAACGCAGAAAAGATTAAAAAAAAATTAGATACAAAAATTACAAAATCCACATTCAAAGATGGCTAAACAAACCCACGTGTTCTTTCCTTAAATCACAACTTGTAAATAATAACTTGTCATGATGTAGCAAAGAAAGTAGCCTAGTAAAAATTGTTAAAAGACACATCCCAGGAAAGAAATGAACCCTAAAAGAGAATTACAACAAAATCACCAGAGTCAACAGAAATTGCGTGTGCACGCAAAAAAAGATGTTACATCAGACGTGAAGGTTTTTTTTCAATTTTTCTCTTTTAGCTGGTTACCAGTCAACGGTCGGCATCAACTACCTCAAATGGAAGTTTTACAATTAGGAGATGGGTGGTATGCTTAGCTAAATTATCTAAGGTTTTACATAAACTTTTTAGGAGATGAATAAAACTAACTTCATCTTTGCTCGAAATAAATAAATCTTCATTCCATTACGCATAAGTTTCTTAATTATTGCCAAGCTTCTACTTTACTACTAACAGTAGCCATAAGTCACCGCAGAGAGACCAGTATGCATATCAATCGTGTGCAAGCAAAAGCGACTTATCTAAACAAATCAAGACATCTGTTACACTGGGACCTTAGGGGTTAACAAAAAATGAAAACAAAAAGAAAAAAAGGAAAATAAAGACAAAAAGAAGAGGAAAGAGACTACCAACTGGTGTTGAAATTCGCAGGAAAGTGGATTGAAAAGTCGAGAAGAAAATTGAAAATGAAATGCCTTGAAAAATTATGTTTCAAAATAATAAAATGAAATCTTGAATAATTCCAAGAAGAATCGAACCCAAATTTAACTAGACGGAATTCAGTAATATTGAGCGAACCAAGGATTACCCGTCCTTTCACATTTCTTGCCGATAAGAAAGAGACAATGTATGCTCGAAGATGTCGGTCCTGGAAAATAGAAAAACTTGTGATGTCGATGAAAAAAATACACGGGTAGTAACCGAAAAAACATCTAAAATTATTCTGGACAAAGAGCTAAGGAAAACATCTGGTTTGAATCAGCCACCCAGAAGAAAATATCCCTACAAAAATAGAGATTAATGCCAAGGTTTGACAACATTTTAATTCATTTTAATTTCTGTGGCATTTGTCAAAGTTTTTATATCCGACATTATTTCAGATTCCTTTGGATACAAGTAATAAAGAAAAATTAATTACTAGCTCTGGAATGATCATAGGCGACTTACTGTGTAGCCGGATCAATAGATAAATCATCTAAAAACAATCAGCATGATGAAGGAAGATTAATGACTGGAAATCCCATTTTCGCATACTAAAAATTTATAGTCGTCACAAAGACAGTGTAGCAGCCTTTGGAGTAGGCTGAGATTAAATAATGAGAAAGTAGAAAAAGAGCGAGAGAGATTAGCACCACCTACATGGAGCAATGGTGCTCCATGTAAGTGAAGGGAGCTGGAGTTAAGGGGTGACTTGATTCTTCTGACCACTCTGAAAATCATTCAAATAAATAAACATATTTTGAAAATTGGGGATTTTAGAAAAAGGTTGATGCTAAGAGTGGAAGACAACCGAATACCAGACCCTCGTCAACCACACACCTGCCGAACCATATTAAAGCTACTACAATTCATATCGTTCGCCGAAAACTCCGGACCAAGACCTTGTGCTAGCTCTGAAGACTAGAACTCGGAAATTTAAATTACTACTAACACAGGCTGTAAATTCAAAAAGTGAATCGCAACATCATTTGATTATAATAGTAAATAAGAAGGTGGGTTCACTGTGTAGGGCTAGGAAGCTTTTCCCGTCTGAATCCATACTGCACATATATAAACCTACCATCCGCCCGTGTATTGAATACTGCTGTCACATCTGGTCGGTTGCCCCTGTTATTCACCTCGGGATTCTTGAGAAAATCCAACGGAGAATCTGCAATGTGATCGATCCCGACTTGGTAGTTCAGGTGCAGTCATTTTCTCACGGGCATAATGTGGCTTCCCTGTATCTCTTTTACAAATACTTTCACGGCTTCTGCTCTGACGAGCTTCTGCATGAATTTACTCGAGCTATTAGACTCACAACTAGGTTCCATCCTTTTATAGTGAAACCAATAAAATGTAACCGCAATTTCTACCCTATCAGCTTCTTTTCTCGCACTTTCTGCCTGTGGAATTCCCTTCCGTATACTTGCTTCCCTGACAGCTACAATCTCCAAGAATTCAAATGTAAGGTCAATTGCCATCGCCTATCTCTCTGACTCGCATTATTTCTCTCATGTTCTTTTTCCTGTCCACTCTACTGTCCACTCATCAGCTCTCTTCGCACCAATGTTCTCGTTCTTCTCTTGCCCATTCCCTGACGCCCCCCTGTTACTTGTTCCTCTTTCTCATCACTCTCCTCTTATGTAACCCCCTGCCTACCAGTGGCAGTAAAACTGCCTTGCTTGGAGTGAAATGATTATTTAAAAAAAAACATTCAAGTTAAACATAAACCAAATTGTTACATTTTTAACCCGAATTGATTCTTTATTCCAAAGATTGTGTAGCTCCTCGCTGTCGACCTGTTCACTTCACTTTACTTCATCAACGATTTTTTCACCCTCTGAGATCAAAAACATAATGTGACAGGTGAGTGAAGTATCGTGAAGGAGACAAATACCAGCTAAATCGAGTGGAAGCGTGTTCATCAACAGGATACCAGCGACAAATCAGCAACGCGTTTACAAGTGAAGAGTCAGCTAAATGGTAACCCCATTAGTTGGAAGGAACCTGAAGACCAACGCGAATGGTTGATCTAATTTATCCACTGCCTATATAAATTCCTGCGAAAATTTCAACAACCAGAGTAATTTAGAAGAGAATGTCTCTTTGAATCCGATTATTCAAATGCAGTTGAGGTTTCCATTATCTAAGCAATGCTCGGTGAATATACAAGGTACATTTGTTATTTCTAATTGCGCGCATGCGCATTGTTTGTTTTTGATTTTGTCGATATTTGGAATGGTCACTAGTGATGTCGACATTATGCCTCCATTCATCTTCCCAAAAGGCCTCAGATTTAACACGGAGGCCTACATCAAGTGCTTTGAAGAGGTAGGTCAAGAGCGCGGCTGCTGGAAGGTCAAGAAAGTGGCTGCTTTGCCTGGTACCAGGACTCTGCATCACACCACTCAAACAGGAGAACTCAGTCATGGCTGTCAGACAATTTCTGTAACCACATGACTCATTACATCTAGCCAATTAACTCCTCAGACTACAACCCCCTTGATTATTATGTGTGGGGCGCAGTTAAGCGAGAGAGCAACAAAACTCATTGTAACACCAAAGATGAACTGAAGACAAGAATGATGGCAGCATTCACCAACCTAAACAAGAGAACCGTCTAGAAGCGGCACAAGAAATTTCGAAGTCATCTGGAGACCGTAGTCGAAGCTAATGGCGATCTTATTGAATAAATTTACTTTAGTATTTCAAGATATCTTTTGCTAAAGCCCTTGCCATCCTCGTTCATTCACCCATTCTCACAAGCTCGTCAGGTCCCCTATCTTTCTTGCTCTCAATATGCCTTATTAGGGTTAAGTTCCCAAGCCCCCTTCCTCATTATGTATCCAAGTAATTTGAGCTGGCTCTTCCTGATTCTGAGTATAAGCGGATTTTTTTTGTTGCCTTTTACTTTAAGACTTACTTCTTGCTTACTAGCTTCATCCATGAAATTCCCAGTATCCTTTTTTTAGAATCACCAGTTTTTTCAGTATCTGTGGAGAGATTATCAAACATTCACTGTTATATAAGAGTATATATCACATAGCAATCCAACAGTCTTTTTTGTTTTGTTTCTAACAAAATGTATCTGTTTTTTAGCAAATTGCTTAGATTTTTCAATGCACCTTTTCGCGTATTCGGATTTAGACGTCGCATTTTCTGTTTTCTGTTAAAAAAAACTTCTGTATTGGATTAATTTTTACATATAACTCCTCGGTCGGACTTTCTTTTTTCCAAAATCTAACCAAACAGCAAAAGATTTTGTTGGAT
The DNA here is from genome assembly GCA_037127315.1 of Ascarosepion bandense. Taxonomy (NCBI): domain Eukaryota; kingdom Metazoa; phylum Mollusca; class Cephalopoda; order Sepiida; family Sepiidae; genus Ascarosepion; species Ascarosepion bandense. The sequence continues at coordinate 385,725 of JBBBDQ010001859.1, read as the reverse complement.
TACCGCTCCCTGACGATAGTCACAAGCGGCACGATATTTGAAAGGCACTTTCTTTTTTCCCTCTGACTTTTGGAGCGGAAACACACGATGGACACGAGGCTTTTGGCTCCGATAGACACGGGTCGTGAAGACCGAAGTGTTTATTGAACTGTTCATAACTTCAACTTCGTTCCTTTCTTTATCCTTCTGTAACATGTCTTCCTAATACAATTATTAATTACTTGAATTCCATGTTTTGTGACCTCATTTTTACCCGGACTCAAACGAGTCTGCTCAATATTGCCTTCGGGACAAATGTACTAGGATGTATAAAATGATGATACTTTCTATTTTCGCAACAATTTTAAAATCTCTTTTTGGTCAGTTCAAGAAGTTTTCATGACTTCTCCCCGTACATTCATACGTCGACAATACTGTATATTAATTAATCACATTATTAATATCACAAATGTAATAAAATACTTGCCCGAACATCCAAGTACGTCTACAGTATAAAAAGAAACTTCCTAATTGAAATTAATACATCTATCTATAAATGTATTCACACACACACACACACACACACACACACACACACACACACACACACACACACACACACACACACACATTTTAACATCTATATATATTACACACATACCCATACATCCATATATACACGGACAATTGATTTTCTCGGATTTTATTTCTCTAGATTCTTAACGAACTCTCTTGAAACCATTTGAGAATGTCTTTTCGCCTTCACTTGTCATCATCGTTGTTATTAAATTGTTTTCAAGTTTTTGAGTGATGTTCAATTCATCGTTTGCAGGATGCAAAGGATCATTTGTACTTTCTTTCTCTCCTTCATTGTCAGTCGAAATATCATCTGCCCTTTTTCTAAAGAGGACTACCAGGAAACGCTTTCATTTGACCTTCAAAACACGACCAGTAGTAGCCCCCATGCAACAATATATATCTATATATGGGTAATTTTTTCACAGATTTTTTTATTCAACGTTATTTATTATAACTATAAACATTATTATCAAGTTGCTATTTTTCTTAAACAGTAAAATTAATAAATAACAACCTGCTTAAGGTAAGAATTCCTGCAAAAGAAATCTTGTGTCTCCGACTCGAGTCATAGCTGTATTGAATATTCCCTTTTTTATCAGTGAAACTGTTTCGATAGTCGAAACGTGTCTTTAACTATTTAGCTACGAGGCCGCGTTAATTGTTAAATATAACATTTATGGAAATAAGAAATAATGTAGGTTAACAAATTTTACATTTGTTTACATTTCGGATACAAAGCTTGCCGATATAGATTCATAGAAGTCCCAAAGAGAAATGTGCTTTCCTTAAATTAAATATATAATTTAGACCTTGCTCTTATCAATGCGGCCTCCATGGTCAAATTGGTATTGGCAGTTTCGGTTATAGAAACCCTAGAAAAACAATCTAGGTAAAGGATGTGCTTTCCTTAAAAAATGGAAAATAGAACCTTGCATGCTGTGAAGAATTGTGTACCGAGCCCTAAAGTACATTGGATCAAATGGTGGTTTCCCCTACCAAGGAGGACGCATGTTCGATACTTGTTGGGGATCTCATTTTCTTTACTAAGATTTCTCGAATGCAGAGGCTAATAGACGTAATAAACACTGTTTAATAAATACAAATAGTGTCCGTTTCAAATTTATTCTATAATAACGTTTGAATATCGGATAAAAAATAATTCATTCTTTATATAAAGTTATAAATATATAGACAAAAAGAAAAAAAAACTAATTTAAATTGGATAGACTGTATAGCGAAACACATATCTTTTAAATTAAAAGTATGAAATTTCAGTTTCTCCTGTCCTTCGTGAGCATGTGTTTTGTCCGATGAAGTCTTAACGGACGAAACGCATTAGAATTTTTTTTCACTTTGTCATTGATTTTTCTATCAACGCGCGCATGTTCACACACACAAACACACAGACACAGATACACACACACATATATATACATATATACACATATATATTATCGGATGCATGGTGTATGTATTCCTTTGATATCACATAGCGTACATATGCTACAGTTATAGTGCATATACTTACACTTCAACAGTGGTAGGACGTAACACATGGAAATCCCTGGAGCAAACTTCCATAATTGCTAAGTGCCTGCAGGCAGAAACACGACGCCAATATCTGGCATTGTAGTACAAGAACATGCGAAGGAGAAGAAAATATGCTATACTGTGCTCTCACAAATTTTGAGCCGAGAAAGCACAAATACTACACTGATCTATTGGAATTTTATAACGGAGTCACCAAAAATATATACTGAAAGAAAGTAATTAAAATACGGGAAATGTATGAGCTATACTCCTTATCTTGATAAACTGACCAAAAATACACATAAATTATCAGATTTGATTGGCCAAACACAACCAATGACAAACCTTTTAAGACCGAAGCAATATTTGCTCCAGTTTTGGAATCTTTTCCTGGGCGTGATTACATGAAATAAGAACTTATTAAAAATGTTAAAACTGTCTTCAATACTCAAAGAAACAACGACCTATAAGGAATGAAGGGCGTTACTTTACTGTAGGTATACAAAAGATGATTATCTCCCTTTGGTCGCAATAAGTCCCGTCGGTCACATAACAGCTGCTTAGTGACGTCACTTCATACGGTGACAAAAGTGATCCGTCATTCAGTTTTGTTTACAAGAACTAAATGATGGAATCGTTTGTTTTAGCCTGAGCGTCTCAATTCGGGCTCGGGTTAAATCCCCCAGCGGTTTATAAGTCCACGGCACCGTTTTCCATTAGGAATATATCTTCCCCAGATACAGAAAGAAACTTTGGCTATCAGTTTACAATTTGGGTAAACCCAACACTCCCTGTTTCCTGTTTGCGGAATATGTCCTTATTTGGGACATAGTAGATGAATCCGGTCTGCTTGAATCAGAAATCGTACGAACACAGAATAATCTTCAGACTGTATGACCCTATATTTTTTTCTCCTTTCACTCTGCTTGCCATGTAGATGTCATATTTTTCTTTGCGTGGGACATGTGTAAATATGTATATATAGTTTTGTGTATGTATTAGTGGTATAAAAGTCTCTCTGAGAACAAAAAGGTTTGTCATTTCTTTTCCTTTTAGTAATTCCATTCCACCCGAGAACTACGGTGTTATTATATCACAGATATAATAATGCCTATAATAAAGTAAAGGTAATGGGATAATAAATCTTTGTTCCAGGCTCTGTTGTTATATTACACAACCAACAATGAAAATTAGTACTACTGCAAATAACATTTCAACCAGAAACGTGTGGTGATACCGAGCAAGCGAGGGGCCGGATGTTTGCCCTCAGAGTTCTAGATAACAAATGACCAAAACTGGTCCTATACACGTTATATCCGAACTCTACTTTTAAGCTAATTTCAGCAAAATACCCTTTCTTACAGCTACAACTTTCTTTTTTCAGTCTTTCTTGTTTCTTCTCTCTTTACATTTTGTATTAAAATATAATTTATAGATTCTAAAAGTTGTTTGGGTTGTTTACTCACTTAAAATTCACGACAGCCTAATTTATATCTTGTTTTCAAATGAAGGATTAATAAAAAAAAAAGTAATTGCAAAAACCTTATCATTTTTATGGGTACTATGTTAAAACCTAAGGATAATTACTTTTGAAAACATGTTATGGCGAAGAGAGAGAATAAGGAAAAGACGAAATTTGAACTGTGTTTGTAGGAATCCTTCTACTCGGGTTTGTTGTTAAACATCAAAATTCGGAATGCGGGATTTGATACAATGAATTGAAATATTGGCGCGGGGCTGTAATTCGACTGCTTAGAATAATCCTACTATTTTCATCAAAAGAATAAAATTCATTAGAAAAGACAACGTAATATTAACAAATAACATTAATTTTATATTGTGGTGATACCGAGCAAAGCAAGGGACCGGATGTTTGCCCTCGGAGGTCCAGAAAGCAAATGACCAAAACTGGTCTTTGCGCACCCGGCTCCACGCATATGTTCCGACAGAAAACCAAAAATTAATAAATATCAAATTCCAGTTCTCGAGCCTACGCGAATTTTATTTATCATCCAATGGGAAGCCCAGAATTAAATAGGGGTGTGAATTCCCAAATGACCTGTTGGGACCCACAAAGTCGAAATAAAAAGCCGACACAGAAGCATCGCCAGAGTTCAGAAAGTGCGAGCATAATTAGCACGTCCCCTGACCTCGTCAAGCGATCCACTATGCTCGCCTCGCCTTTCCCTCTCACCTTCTTCTTCGCTGTCACTTGAGCTACTTACGGACCAACGTACGGATACATCAAAGACATTTCTAACGGATAAACGCTCCCACATACTTACGCACAAACTCTCTTTTCGGCATTTACTGCTATAAACATTTTAACGTCCTTTGAACCCATCCAAAAAGACATTTCTTTTATTTGTAAAAAAAACCTAATTGATATATGCGTATATATATAAAATGTTGTTTCTATACTCAATTTGATTTTCTTGTTTTATGACCCCATTTATAACTTATAGTAGGCTATCTACTAACGTTAATCAGTTAATCTGATTTAACACACAAATACTTTTCACTAGAACGGGTAACCCACTATAATATAACAAGAATACTACAAGAAGTTGTTTTAATGTATTGAAAATATAATACTACGTTAATAGAGTTCTTGGATATAATATAAAATGTATTGTGTACGTATGTGAGAACGGTGAAATATGGTTACATGCGTTTGTGCGAAAGAGTCAGTATGTGCATGCGTACATAGTAGTAACGTGAATAAAATAGATAGGTAGAATTTTTTTTTTCTGATAACGCTGAAGCCGTAGTCTGGGGCGGTCTCTTTGTACAAGGTAACCAAAAAAGTTCTGTCCTTTTTTTAAGGAAAAAAAAGAAAACGCTTCACAGTATGTGTAACTTATATTTAGTCTTCGAAGTAATCACCATCGGCATCCAGTACCTTCTGTCAGCGTGTCTCCAGCTGTTCAATGCCCTTGCGGTAGAACTCGGGGTGGAGGTGGGTTGACGCAAAGAAGACCGTGAGGGTTTTGCGCAAGTCTGCTTCATTGGTGAAGGATTTCCCACGAATATGATTATCCAGGAAGTGGAAGAGGTGGTAATCGGATGGCGCAAGGTCAGGTGAATAAGGTGGATGGCACAAAGTCTCCCACCCAAGTTGCTGTATGGTATCCCTGACCATTCGCGCTACATGCGGCCTGGCGCAATGCCTGTTGCACACGTTTCAATTGCTGCGAGTATAGGTCTTCAGTGACCGTTTGGCCCGTTGGTAGCAGTTCATAATGAACCACTTGACGACCTGTCCACCAGACACAAAGCATAATCTTGCGTCGGCGCATAGGTGGTCTTGCGGTGTGAGGGACAGCATCCTGACGAGACAATCAATGTCTGGAACGCTTGGGAGTTTCGTACAGAACCCACTTCTCATCACTGGTAAGCACTCGATTGAATAAGGATGCGGTACGGTGGTGAGAATGCAGCGATACACAGGCAGCCACTCGTTGTCCCTTGTGGACCTCCAACAGCGTTTGCGGAACCTAGTTGCTCAGTTTGTACGTTTTACCTAGGCGGTGCAGGTGAAGTCTAACTGTTTTATCGGAAACGTTGAACTGTCTCGCAAGTTCACCACACGTTAGACTACTGTCCTCTTCAATGACCGCCTTCAGGACTTCGTCATTCAAGTCCATCATGGAGAGACAAATCTTCCGACTTGAATTTTCGAAACCAACGCCTTGTAGTACGTCCATCCACAGCCCTATCCCTAAACGCTTGACATATGCGGTGACTTGATGCGGCTGCTGATAAGCCCACTTTGAAGTCGTAAAGCAAACAGCCCCGAACGAAATCTCTAGACACTTCCATCCTTCTCACAGCTGTCCGGCTTATAACTGATGGCCGGGCACGGTGCGCGTGTTTTTTATAACGTCTGATGTTCCTACTTCCGGCTGTCCGAATCTGAAAACAATTGCTACACGCATTTCGTATATATTTCAACTTCATTCAATGACTAATCAAAAACAGACAGAACTTTTTTGGTTACCTTGTAGTTTGATCAGTCATTTAGTTGAGCATTGCTTTTGTGTGTGGACGTGAATAGGGTCTTGAATATCAGCAGCTAGAGTGACGTGGACCTTGTTCGCATTTATGAGTTTGGGGGAGCGGACTTCATGATATTTATATTTTTTTCTAAGAAATTGGCCCCAGAATGATATTATTTTAGTTATTACTAATTAGCCCTAAAATACCACGTGTTATCTCTACGCCTGCGCAATATTTTTGCGGTTTCTAACTATATTATGATGACTAAGGAAACAACCTTTCTTATATGATTTTGTATTGCACAATTTAAGTGGCGTGTTTTAAAACGTAAGCACTTTATTGTGTTATTGGTTTATGAATATTGTGTGCGTGTATTTTTATGTAACTATTGTTGGCTAAAAATGCTTCGTGTTTAAAATTAATAAATTTATAATTAAGTTTTATTGTGTGAAATATGCTGCATATTTCATTCGTCATTTTAGTTGACACGCTAATGGCCTCACTACAGATCATTAGAAATTTATTTTTAATGATATGTAGGAAACAATAATTTAGTATCTCAGGTATGTTTTGTAATGTTTTGGCCAATGCACATATCTCTCATATCTTGTAAATTCCTCTTGTGTTATTCATTCTAGTGGGGTGTCATCTGCTTTGATGTATTTTTTTTTTTAATCATTTCACCCCAAGCAAGGTATTCCACTGCCACTATTGCACATGGGGATACATAGGGGAAGGTGAAGAGAAAGAGTGGTTATATATAGGAAATGTCAGAAGGAGGGTGATAGATGGGTAAGGATACCGAGGCTGGGGGTTGGGTAGATGGAAAGAGTGTTTGAAAGATGATTAGTGCATTAGGTGTCTATTGACTTTACATTTAAACTCCTGGAGATTGTAGCCACCGAGGAAGCAATCATATGGAGGGGAATTCCACAGTTGGGAAGTGCGAGAAAAGAAACTGTTGGAGTAGAAATTGCGGCTGCATTTTATCAGTTTCACTGTAAAAGGGTGGGATCTAGTTGATAATCTAGTATCTTGTGCAAATTCGTACCTAGGGGGCATCAGTGATCTAAGTTCATCGGAGCAGAAGCCGTGAAAGTATTTATAGAATAGACACAGGGAAGCCACGTTGTGCCAGTGAGAGAGAGACTGCAGCCGGTCTGCCAAGTCGTTGTACTTTGTCAAGAAACCCGAATGTTTGTTCATTTATCTTTTGAGTGATATTTGAATCAGGATGCTCATGATTTTTGTTTGTTTGTTGCTGTTTTAAGAACTGGTTATTGACATAGGCCAGTTTAATTTGATTGATGGCAATATTATTGTATTTTCCATTTTTCATTATGGTGAAATACTTATCCTTTCTTCTAATGACTTGATATGGATCTGAGTAGCTTGAGAAGGTTTTTATATACATCGTTATTTCTGATAAATATACACATGCATGTATAAAGGTCATTTGGTAGGTATATATTTTTGTTTGTACTCTCTTGCTCAACTGCACATGATAATAAAGGAAGCCTTAGGATTGTTTCATAAGTCATCATAATATAGTTAGACAGACATAGTAGTAGAGATAACTTGTGGTAAGCCTTGGGACTTAGGTGGCCAGATGTAAGGGATGATGTGGTCGCAGGAATTGTCTAACAGTCATGACTGAGTTCTCCTGCTTGTGTGGCATGGTGCAGAGTCCTGTTACCAGACATAGGTTCTTCCAGCAGCCACCCTTTTGACTCTGGCAGCACTACCTCCTCAAGGCACTTGATGTAGGCCTTCACACTGAGTCTCAGGCCCTGTGGGAAAATAAATAGAGACATAACATCACCATCACTAGTGATCACTCTAAATATATTCGTAATCACCATTAGACTCATCCAACCCTTTTTGAATCTTCTGCACTGTGATTGACACACAAAAACTCTGAAATGTTTATATTGGAAATTCTGATTCGAATGTTAACTAGTGCAGCATGCCATGTCTAAATTTCTGGCAGAGGCAATTGTATCATTGTGCTATTTTTCTCACAAACTGTGTCCAAGTGACCCTACTATACTGTGCAGTTGACAAACTCAAAAACAAACAAGTCACATACACAAAATTAAAACAATACATAGTGGCGACAATTTACTCATCGCACCCTGTAATTCCTGTTTTCATAAATAAAGTTTATTCTTCAAAAGATAAAATACAATTATATTTTATTCAATTATACATTCATTATTATTTGCAATGACTTATTGCCATTTATCAGGTACCTCTTTGACTCACTTTGAGTAAAATATTGCAAGTTTTGATGTGAAAAAGCTTTTAAGGAACACTCAGATCTGGTTTTCATCAGAAAAAGTTTTCCCCATTAAGGTGTTTTACAGTGTTTGAAAAGTATAATAATTGATTTCTGCAAGGCTAGCTAAACATGGTGAGTGGGGTAGAAATGACCAAAGTTTTAAAAATATTTATTGTATAAAAATAAAAGGTACCCAAACAAATCAAAATATTTTTCTAACAAAATTTTTCTGTCTCTTAATACTCTGCTTAGCTTTTAGAATGTTTCTTTGGCCATTTCAGTAAGTCTTTGGATCCTGAACATAGGAAACATTATTTTTTATTAATTTGTCCCAAACAAGGGGATAATGCCACTAAGACGCAATGGGTTAAAAGGGGTGAAAGAGAATGAGAAGACTTTAGAAGGAGCCAGAAACCCAGTCCCAATCAGGAAACAAAGAATAAACCTCTACTCTTGTTCAAAATACCAGAGAGCAGTGTGAACTGGATGATAGGCAAACCTATTGGTCTATAAATAATGTAAATAAATTGAACCATTGTGTAAAAATAATTGTTCAAGGTTTACTTTATTTTTATAAAATGCAACTTTAGCAAACGAATTAAGCCTAATTTTGCCAGCTCTCTAAAATGAAAATGCAGGATGGAAAAGCACTCTGAGGGCTGGATTTCTTAACTAGGTTGACAAAACCCTTTTCAGACAATTTCTCAGCCAGAGGTCCAAAGAATCACAAAGCTGAATTAAATCTGTTTGGTATTTTTGAGAGAGAGAGAGAGAGAGAGAGAGAGAGATTAGAGGACAGATATTTATTTTTACTAAGTACATCTTTAGGAAAAGCAAAATTTATGTTTACTTTTTAAAAAGAATCATCTATTATCAAAATACAGGAGGAAAATGTTCTATATCAGTTAGTACAGGATAAATCCTTCAGTATCAAAATGCAGAATGACCCTGTACTTTGTGTGATGATTGGCAACACTAACTAAACCTCATTCAACTATAGATATAAATCTCTAGGCTTTTATTCTAATTAATAAATTGATTTAACTGCTAAGGTTGACATCAGTTAATGATGAGGGGTTAATTTAAAATTTCATTATGATATCATAAATATAAATATCATAAATTCATTATGATATCATAAATATAAATATCATAAATTCATTATGATATCATAAATACACTGACATGCCAAAAATGATGGGGCATCATATTGCGCAGTACTTCTGTCCTAGTAAAGTGGACCATCTCAACATGTTATCAATTTCACAAATGGTTAGAAGACCTTTGGAGAGATGTTTAGTCATACCATATTGATAACTGTCCACACTTCCCTGATCATTCACTGCAGCCCATATATGCTTAATTGGACTCATGCTAGGTGAATGTGGCATCAGAAGTCTTTAGAATGATTCTCAAACCAATTCTGGATAACTTAGGCTTGATAAATCATGCTCCTTGAATAACCTTCCATTGTTGGGGTACACTTAGTCAATGAATGGGGGTAAATAGTTATGAAGTAGTGTTATGTAGCAGTTAACAGTCTATGATATGTTAAGGCAGACTAGCAGATTCTAATCATGTCATGCACACAACAACATTAGGAAACAATAATTAGCTCGTATCAATGTTTTGTTGTCAATTTAGACCAATGATCTCATCGGATCTGTGCCACACTTGAACCCTGCCATAATGCCAAAACAACAGGAACCATAAGGCACTGGATAATGCTACACTTTATCAGTAACTTTAGGGTCTAGTTATTAATGTCATAAGCCCACATGAGATGCTATGTCTGATGCCGCAGTGCTTCCATATCCCATGAAAGCTGAAGGATGCTGAACTAACCTGCTGGGTATACATATGGTGCTTGTTTTTGCATGCATTAAATCTCGATGTGATTTGAATCAGTGTCACTTGTCTATTACTGCAGACAATTCTAGCCTGATATCTCAGATTGTGATCATTATGGACCCATGGTCAGCCATTGTGCTGTTCATAATGGATGATAATGCTTTCATTCAAGTGTTCCTGATACCAACATGAGACTATAAATTAAGGGATGTCATATACCCAACAATTACAAAAACAGAATACACTATGTGCCTGCCACCCATTTCATGCCCTATTCAAAATTCCATAATTGCCTTGCCATGAGCAGATTAGCTAGTATTTACACTAACTCACCAGATGTCAGTGTACAACGGATATGTTATCAAGTTATGGTAGTGCCACCTACCATTACATTTATATACTGTTACACATGAATTCTGGACTGTCAGTGTATGTAAATTTGATATATTATGACATTTAAAATGTGTTCCTTGGTGACAATAAATTAAGCAAGATACTTTTAACTTAAGAATGAATATTGATAGCGATTGGTTTATTATAATGCAAGAAAGAAATATGTCACTTATAGTGTTGCTGATAATTAGTCATGAATGTAATCAATATAATAAATAAAGTAATTACACTATTTACATTGGAAGTGTGTTGTGGTGCAGTGGATATCAACTTGGAACAACAAATCGGGGTGCTGAGTTTGAATTCCAGCTGGATTCCTTGCATTCACTTATGCACAACTACCCTTGGGAAAGGTATTAATCTGTCTCTTCCCTCCAGTTATGAGTTAAATAATAGGACAGATTGGGTTCTATAGCCTTGGCTGGCAACCAGTTTACTGCAGAAAGCAATGGCAACCTACTACGGGATAATCTTCTGCCCAGTCAGTCATGTCTCTTTCGAGACATGATCGCTCAAAGTGTGTATCACATATGGTACTTAACTGACTGACATTTGAACTGTTGTCCTCATCTTTGTTGTTACTACCATAAGATTATGTATGTTGTGCCCTCTGGCCTTTATCTTTATTGATCTGAAAAGCCTACAAGGAATTTTTAATTAAACCCTTTATTTAATCCATGGGGATAGACAGTTCTTGTTCCATTGTCCATATCTAGGGATATTTCATCTAGAGCTTATTTTTAGTAATGCTCAGTTATTGCTTACCTTGTTTCCACTGTCAAGACCAAGGATTGAACCCACTTAAAATTATTACAACTGTGAAATTCCTGCTTAATTGATTATTTGCATCATTTATAAGTGGACTGTTATCCCCATCTTTGTTGTTATCACAACATTTTGGCTGTTGTGCCTACTGGCCTTTATCAGATGTATGTCCATCCAGGCAACCTATAAAGTATTCCAAACTGAACCCTTTATTTAATCTATGGGTGTAGACTGTTCTTGTTCCACTGCTTATATTTAGGGATATCTCATCTAGAGCTTATTTTTAGTATTGCTAAGTTATTATTTGCCCTGTTTCCACTGAATCCAAGTACACATTGCCTCTCTCAGGGATTGAACTCATAAACATTATGTCACCAAATTCATAAACCAATGATTGAATCCACCAGGCTATTGTCTTATAGGATGTATGACCTATGGATCAAAGTGTTAGTGTTGGCTTGTGAATTTACAACAACAAAGATGAGGATTATTTATACTATTTACATTGTTTGGACTGTTGTCCTTATCTTTACTGGCCTGTTCACGATAGCCACGGTCCAGTGGATAAAAGTGTTGGTTGAAGTAATCCAAAAAGTGACTTGATCCAAAGAGTTGTGAGTTCAAGACCTAGCTACAGAGGAGGTGAACAAAAGCTTAGGGAATTGAGTTACTAAAAACTGATATCCAGGAAGACATGGCATGTGGAACTAGAACAATTTAACCCGTGAACTAAACAAAGTGTTCAGTTCAAAATTCCAACATACATCAGCTGAAGAAGGCAAGAGTGGACAATAGCCAAAACATTGTGAATATGACAATAAAGATGAGGACAACAATCCAAACAATGTACAATACCTTATATCAGAAATATAGACAGATGTTAAAAATGATGCCAATAGTTCAAATATAAATAGTGTAAATAATAATAATTCCTTATCCCAGAAATTCAGACAAAAAATTCTAATAATTGTAAAAATGAAAACTGAAATTTATTTATATGTTTACAACAATTTTTGTATACAGGTTGATATTTATAATTTTGTGGCTGTATCTTTTCATAGTAAACAGTTTTCTTTGAAATGTTTTCAGAAAACATAATGTGTTTGATACAGATAGTTCAAACATGTAGTAAATATTAATCACAGCTAACAAGAGAAAAGGAAGTACAAGCCTATTGACTTAGAGAAGCTGGCACATAGTTTTTTCTCAGTGAGTCTTTTGATCTCTAGTTGCTTCCTTTATCTCTTGGCATAAAGGACATAGATTTGTGTAATGGGCTGACATTTTTGAGTAGAAAGACTATGATGACTCATTTCAAAACAATGTATTTATATTATTTGTTTTTATCAGAAGATACAAACTTGAAGGTTTCTGAATTTACTCAAGCTAACAGTAATTGGTTGAGAATTCTCCTTCATACCTCATAATCTGTTTTTCTAGAGACTGTCATATTGAGTCACGCACACACACACACAAATATATATATAAAGAATAAACATTATATATATGTTTATAAAGAATAAAAATCATATATATATATATATATATATATATATATATATATCATTATGATTGAGCTCTCTGGAAAGGAAAATTTTTAAAACGTTACCACTTCTGCGATTTACACATTACTCTTTAGCAATGAATTGAGTTCTTCCAGTGATTGGCATTTGTATACACACTTATATATAACATACTAAAATTTCCCCTCTCTCATTCTATGTGCCTATGGCTTGGGGAGTAGAGACTCCGACTGGCACCAAATTGGTCGAGTTTCAATCCCAGCCAGAAGCAAGTAGATGTCTAGCCACACTGATGAGCTGTGATACCTCGAAACAGGCTTGTATGTAGATGAAAGTTAGAATCACCAAATAATGTTAATTCGGTTGGGTTTCAATCCTGGCTAAAAGCAATCAGATGTCTAACTGTACTGATGAGCTGTGATACAGCGAAAGAGATCTGTCTGCAGAAGACTACACTCTCACACACTGATGGAGCACTCTGAAAAAATGGTAGGCTTTGAAAAACAGTAGCTACTCTAGCATCTACGCATCGTTCATTCAGTAATGAATTAGAACACTCTTAGCTACTGGCATGTGTTTACATGGTATATCACATGCTAAAAGTTTGCCTTCTTTTACCGAGCACCCATAGCACAGAGTTAGAATTGCCGACTGATGTCAATTCGGTTGGGTTTCAATACTGGCTAAAAGCAATTGGATATCTAACTGTACTGATGAGCTGTGATACAGCAAAACAGATCTGTCTACAGATGACTATATATATATATATATATATATATATATATATATTTATAATTATTTCATCCCAAGCAAGGCGGGACCACCACTGGTGTGCAGGGAGTTACAGTGAATGAAAAAACAAGGTACAGGGGATAGCAAAGAAATGTATGAGATGGATAGGAATCGAAGAGATAGAAGATAGCAACTGACACTGCATTTAAACTTTTGGAGATTGTAGCTATGAAGGAAGCAAGCAAACGAAAGGGAGTTCCACAGATCGGAAGCGTGAGAAAAGAAGCTGTTAGAGTAGAAGAGATCGTTACATTTGACTCTTTTGATGGTAAAAGAGTGGGACCTTGATGCCAATCTAGTAACACTCATAAATACATGTGGTCAGGGAACAGGGGAAAAAATGCTTGTCAGAGCATTTGCTATGAAACTACTTGTAGAAAAAACAATATATATATATATATATATATATATATATATATATATATATATATATATATATATATATCCGACACCTTTGAATTTTGAAAATTTTCTCTAATATATATATATATATATATATATATAAAATACAAGAATAAATGTTGATATTTAATTTTTCTGTCTGCAAAAAATAAAAAAAAATGATGTGTCAAAAGGGCTGTTTTTCCCTTGACGCCACTATTACTCAATACACTTTGGATTCCCTCGGCAATGTTTATTGTTTTAGAAAGTGATGGTTAGAATTTTAATAAAATCCAAACATTTGAAAGTAAATTTATACAATTCTTCAGAATTGACAATGATATTAAACACTATTCATTACATTGCTTATTTACAAGAATAATTTTGTACTTACAAGATGATAAACATATATGAATCAACTAAAATGTAATATTGAATATTTTGCTATTAAAAAAGTATATGAGAAGAATTTTTTTATTCATAAGTTTATAAACATGTCTGTGAACAAAAAAAAATAATAACAATGACAATATTTGGACAGTTGTCCTCATCTAAATTCTTATTTACAATGTTTCAGCTGTTGTACACTCCAGCCTTCTTCAAGTGATTGAATACATGGCCCAGTGGATAAAAGCATTAGTTAGATCCAGTGACTTGACCCAAAGAGTTGTGGGTTCAATACCTGGCTACAGCAGTGGTGAACAAATAAATTAGAAAGTTGTGTTAAAGGGAGATAACTAAGACACCTGAAAGTGGTATGGCTCATGGAATGAAAACAGTATACCCCAGTGATCGAAATAAGAGTTCAGTTTGAAATTCCAAGCACCTGAAGAAGGCTGGAGTGTACAATGGCCGAAACATTGTGAATATAGTAATAAAGATGAAGACAACAGTCCAAACAATGAAAATATAGTAGATAACAAGTGACTGTAATTATAAATTTTTGAAAAAATGCCTTTTCTCAGCATTTCTTTCATTTTGCCACATTAATTCATTAAAACTTTGTGAGAGCTCCTCTTTTTCTTTTGAACCAAACAGTTTTTTAATTTTAGACTTTAGGCAAACATTCAATATTTTGAGTGGGTTCATTGGACAAAGTTTTTGTGCTTAAATACATGCATTTTTTTTCTAAATGGTAAAACTGTAAATAATAATTCTTTATAAAAAGTAAATAATAAATATTGCATTGTATTATGTTCACATATTTTTATAATATTATAAATAAACATTGCCAAGAGAGAAAAGGTAGTACAAAATAATAGTGGTGTCAAGGGAATAAACATTCTTTTTGACACACTGTTTTTTAGCAGACACAAAGGTTAAAGGTTAAATGTTGCAATTTGATTTTTTGACATGCCTCTGAAATCTTTACATGCTAGTTACTTTGATTATTAAATTTTGAATATTAATTGAAATGTTTGCTCAAAATGGTGGGAGGGATAATGTGACTAATTCCATTCATGTTTCACTTTTTGCTTCATGATTTAAAAAAAAATTATGAAGACTTGTAATTTATATTTTATTTTCTCTTCTGTTTTGATTTTGAGTATTTACATGCTTAGCACCAATAAAGACCATATTAGTTGTCAAATTTTTAGTTACTTTAAACATTCAACAGCTCCTGATCAAACTTTATACAGCACAAAACCAAGTTGGAGAAAATGATTGTTGGAAAAATGTTAAGCTAACTCTGTAGACTCCTCTATATAGGGTAGTA
Organism: Ascarosepion bandense; assembly: GCA_037127315.1. Classification (NCBI taxonomy): domain Eukaryota; kingdom Metazoa; phylum Mollusca; class Cephalopoda; order Sepiida; family Sepiidae; genus Ascarosepion; species Ascarosepion bandense. The sequence goes on along the minus strand of JBBBDQ010001859.1, from coordinate 369,935 downwards.
ATAAATAATAGCTAGCCACTCACTTCTAATTATGTCTGTCTACTATGGAGAGGTGATAGTCAGTCCCTATTGCAGACGCCTGCTCAGGCATATTTTTGTTGTCCGACTCCCACAGAGACCACCTGTGGTTTATACTGTAACTATACTAAGTGGATCTTAGTTACAGTTTCTGTGAGAAAATGAATTATTTGGTTTGATCAACAGTTTAAACAAGGCCAGTACAATTCCACTTACAAGGTTTGGGTCAACCTGTGGTTTGATTTTTAGGCACTTTCCAAAGATGCCACATTCTAGGATTGCCTGTACAGGCTGATAATATGACAAATCGACTATGGTGAGATTCGAACCTGCATCTCATGGTCGGAAAGTGAACATTCTAATCACTTGGCCACAAGCTCATATGTAAGGAATATTGGCCACAGTCTCACAACACTAGGGCCACAGCCTCGATACACTAAGTGTTGTAGCTGTGGTTTCTGTAAAAATATTTTTTACAAGCTGGAATTGCTAGCCTCATACCCAACTGGCTTTGAGTTCAGAGGTCTCCTTCTCCTAGACTGTTTGCTCATCAAAGCTATAGAGCCCCACTTTCTCTGCTGGTAGAGTGAAAAGCTAGATTAATACATTTCCTAATGATAATCATATGAAAGCAAATGCAGTAGCCTTGAGTGAAATTTGAACTCATTTTGCATGTTGATAATTGCTATACCACAAAAAATGATCTTTCAACAGGATATGCACATAGTGTGTATAGATCTTGTTGAAAGATAATTTTGTGCTAAAGTTTCAGTTAGGAAATGATCGCTTGCCTTAAAAATCAGCATTCAAAATCAACTTTCTTCAATGTTTTTTTATGGTAATTATTCTGTGTTTTTTTTTTTAATATTTTTGATATTAAGGTTTTCATCATGTGACTCCACAAATTTTTTTATTGTTTTATTCTGCTTTAAAACTATTTGTGCTTGTACTGATATGTAAATGACTGACTAATTAGCACAGCTAAAGCACAGACTGTATAAATGCCCAAACAGTAAGTATAGACCAGCTCTCAGTATGCAAGATATTTTATAAGTCCAGCTACTGCTGGACTTATAAAATATGAAGGAAAGCACACTCCATAACAGTGCTTAAATATAGCAGTTCTTTCTGTAATTCAAGAAAATTTTGTAGGTATATAAAACATTATTATAGATTTGTCTAGAACAAGGCGAAATAGTTTTCACATGTGTGTCTTTAAATATATATTTTCAAATTGTTAGATTAACATCTAATAATTCCATGGGGTATCAGTTTATTACTTTATAACAACAGAAAACTGATCCGCACTTTATTTTCAGTAGAATTTTATATTAATATCAGATTACCTATGCCACCAAAGATAGCAGCATATTTTGTTATATATTATGAGGTTTTCTCATGCGAATCTTTAAATATATAAATATGCATTGTATCCATATAAATGATGAGATTATTTACTGGTGTACTAACATTTCTGCCAAGGATCAGTTTAGTATCTGTGACTTCTGTCTAATAGTATTTGAATGTTAATTTTACTATGTTGGTCAAACAGAAAATCATTGGTGTTGTGAATATGTCAGTTGTGAATATGTCAATTATTATGTCTAGGTTAGATATTTGAATTAAAAAATTATAGAGAAAAATATATAAATGCATGTCACTTATTATATAAATAAATTAAATAACATTTATTGTACTAAAACATTGAAGAATCAATTCTTAAATGCCACATTGTCCTGAAATAAAGAATACGCAGAATAGCAAAGTATCAAATGTTTAAGCATTTATATTTTTAATGATTATTTAGACATGTTATACCTAATGGCTCTTACTGAAGATCAACTGACAGCAAGCCCCCTAAAAAATAATCAAGCACCCTCTTAAGTGATCAAGTTTTTTAGTAAGAATTTCTGAGATCATCTCAAGTGCTTCAATAATTATGGGCACAACTGTTATTTTTATATTCCATAAAGTATTTTTTTTATTTTTCTATCAATATACTTATATTTGAATTCTGTTTTTTTTTTAATTTTTGTTTTTTTCTTCTCTTGATGGTTTACTGGGTAGAATTACATTTATTATCTATGGATAAATGTTATCTTTCTTTATTGGGTTCCTGGCTAGAAAGGATTATCTGTTTGAGTTCTTATGTACACATTATGCTATAGCATGTGTTTACTTGATCACACCTGGGTCATTTGCACAATTTTCAGTGAACCATTACTCCTATCCACTCATGTCTACTTTTATGTTTCTTCCTACCCAATTTTCTAAGTTCACTTAAGATTTAGATTTGTTGCTATAAAAATGTCATTGTTTGATGTCTAATTTGGTTTTAACGTCATTCAATTTAATGGATTTGAAAATTGAAACGGAGTGTCATATACTTCAAAACTTAAATTTGCCTCTCAAACAATAACTATCATAAGTGAACCCAGAATCCTGCAAACTATGATCTGCTTTTAAATATTTTTTCTTAGGTTTACATTTATTTTAAATGTAACATCAATCTTCCTATATGGCAGTGAATGCTGGACAATCTTTTCACAGATGAAAAAAGACTTGAAGCAACAGAAATGTAGTTCTACAGAAGGATGCTGAGAATACCATGAACATGTAATCACCAACAAAGTTTTGAAGAAAATTGAACCAAAACGGACACTTATATTTAGAATAATAAAAAGACTGTTCACATTTCTAAGGTACATAATGAGGAAAGAAAATGTAAAACTCACAGGACATATTGAAAGGCAAGGGAGACAAAGGAAAGTAACGAATAACCTACCTAATGAGCTTTTGTAAATGATTGGCAGAACAGGGATTAGAAGAGATAGCAAAACGGCAAGCCTTACTTAGAGCTAAAAAGGATATGAAGTTGTGGAGAGCCATGATTACCCTGAAAGAACACAGTACATAAAATAAAAGACTTCTTAGCTCTCTCGTTGCAATTCTATATTCAGAAATTCTACTCCAAAAATATGAAAAAAAAAAACACTTAAAAAAATAATATTTTTTCAAATTTAATTTTTTTTTATATTACTATTGACTTTTCAAAAAGAAAAATGCTCATAAAACATAATAATGCTTATTTATAATTATAAAATGTTGAATAAATTACAATTAAAAAAAGAAAAGTTATATATTATACTTTATATTATTTAAAGCATATTCTTACCTTTTTCCTGTTATGTTAAATCTGTGAAATTTGAATTAATTTAAAAAGCATAAAAAATGAATTTAAACCATATTCTTATTTACCCTTCTCTTTATTATTATTATTATTATTATTATTATTATTATTATTTCCTTGACTTAGCTTTATTTTTTTGGCTTCCATATGGAAGATCAATTTACAATAAATTTACATAGCAAACTGAATCCCCTATTGAAATTTAGAAAATTAAAATAAATATGTTAAAAATATATATCTGTAATCTGAAGAGCTTAATCAATGATAAAATTTTTAAAAAAGTTGAAAAAATGATTTTTTTTCTTGGAGGAGTGCATTTCTGTAGAAATCTCTTACGGTTTAACCACTAAGCTACACTGGTTTAAATTCGTTGCTTACATATTATATGACTCAGGAATTAAGGGCAGCTAGTACAAATAGTATGTTTTATTTTATTTTTCTCTATTTTCAGAACAGCGCCACAAGGGGCCACTTGGAAGTCTTATCAGACGGAGAATCCCTTAGTTATAACATTAAGGCTTATATTTCATCTACAACATGAAGAATCTTGCCTTACCTAAAGTAGGCTGGGCTATGCATTAATATATTTCTGTATGGGTGGTGTCATGGAGATAGGTGTGTAAGGAGTGCATTAAGAAGTAAAAAAAATAAAGGAAGAAGTAAAAAATAGAAGAAAAAATAAAGAAAGAAGAAAATAAAATAGTAAACACTTTATGAGCACCATTTTGATTTATAGTTTTTAAATATATTAGCATCTTAATAGAGGGTGTGGAAGTAATGTAAACTGGATATGTGTAACGGATATTGGCAAGGAAAATGGAATTAGCAAACTGAGTTCAAATCCCATTCACTTTTGCAGAAATACCCTTGAGAAAAAACATAAATCTCTCTTTTCTCCTTACAGCTATGAATTAAATAGCAGAATAGACAGCTACTCTAGCTTTGAATGACAACCAGTCTAAGAGAAGGAAAACTCTGAATTCAAACCATGGTGAAGGCAATTGGAAAGCACTATCTTTCCCAAGGATTTTGTTTTTATTTACAGTAAGGTTGTAGAGATTTATATGAAACTTTTCCGTTAGCTGTCAGAGAACCCAGGTGAGTTATTGTTATCGGCACTCTAGAGAACCCGTTTTAGACATGGTAAAAGCAGCCACACTTTGCCTTAAAGGTAGCTATTTTCTTTCATTATAGAAACCCCATCATTGTAAGTAATATATCCATTTATTGTTCCATCATGTTCTTTATATTTTTTGTGTTAATAAAATGTTAAATCTTAATTTGCACACCTTCTCATTACTTCTCTTGGTGCCACAAATTTGTTTGGGAGCTCCTTGGTGTAGGGAGCTGTTATCCAGTAACAACCCTGTTGTGATGTGTAAATCCCGTAGGAAGCTAAGTGATTTCTCCTTCCCCTGGTGCCTGAGGTTCACTCTATGTGTGTATCTCATTTGCATACCTCACTACACCTCCCTGAATCTGAGAGGTTTGATGCCCTTAGTTGCTCTATTGCTTCTTCTGAATATTCTTGATGGTCTGCATTGCTCTTTTGTTTTTGTTTTTTGCGTCCTCTTTAGTGAACATCTTGGTCTAGATTCCTCTTCCTCTCGTAGGTCTGTTAACTCATTTTCGCTTTCCTCCATGTTCTGTTCTGTTTTGGTCTTCCCATCTCCTCTTGTTCCCTGTTTTGCATTGCTACATCTTCAGGCTCAAACCTGGTTCTAAATTGATCAGCATGAGCTAATATTGGTCCCCCCCTTTTTTTTTCTAGTACAGCTATGTTCTGTCCTTTTTGTAAGATGAACCTTGCTCTTTCTGGCTCTGTCACCTTGTTTTTTTTTTAACTTTCTCCATTGTGGCAAATGACATGGTTATTGGCTATCTGCATGAGGAACCGTTCAATTGCTTAAAAGTAAATTAGGGAGATATGCTTCTATATTCTCATTAAAAGGTGAAAATGCCTTTAGTCCTATTTTTACTGTTTGAACCATCCTTTCCGCTATGCTATTTGATTGTGGGTGATACGGTTGCATTTTATAAGGTATACATCCTATTTTTTTTTTATTCAAGACACTAAATTTTCATTGCAGAATTCTGGTGTGTTGTCAATGACAATGTTCTTAGGGACACCATTTCTTGCAAATATTGTTCTCAATATTTGTTTCACAGTGGCAGCTTTCCTATCTCTTGCCTTTATTACTTCTGGCCAGGCCGAGAATAAGTCTACTAAGATTAAATATATACCATTTCTCTAATGTGAGCGTGGTTTGTATGGACCCTTGTCCATGGATTCCCCACTTTAGGCCATGTGCATAATTTGGTTTGTTTAAATATTTTAATCTCTGTACATTTGGGTAATCTTTTTATATGTTCTTCAATATCATTAGTATATTCCAGCCACCAAGTTTGCAGTCTCAACCTTTTTTGCATTGCTGTGGCACAGCAATTTATATCATCATGTACACTTTTTATTATTTCCTTCCTTAAAATTGGGGGAGGCACTATTGTGTCTTCATTACATATAATGCCTTTCTCTACTTTTAATCTATGTCTTGCTTCCTTGAAAGGTCTTTCTGCTATAATGCAGTTTTTCCACACATTCTTTCTTATACACACTAATATTTTGCTTAGTATCGGGTCTTGTTGGGTTTCTATGCTGAGTGTTTTGGGGGATAATATGTATATTTCCACCCATTGTATAACTCTATCATCCAAATTTTTAATTTCCTCTCCATTTTCATTCTGAAATCTTATTCTTGATAATGCATCCACATGAGGAATGGTGCTTCCTTTAACATATATAATGTCAAAATCAGATGCCATTATTTTACTGGCTCACCTTAAAATTCTTGATGACATTATTCTTAATTGAATAAGAATTCCAAGGCTTGTAAACTGATTTTAACAGGAACTTTTTACCCAACAAGAAATTCTGTGCTGTCTCCATACTTCAGACTAAGGCCAATGCTTCTTTTTCTATCTAATCTAATCTAAATCTAAATCTAATCTAATCTAAAATCTAATCTATCTAATCTAAAATCTATTTATCTATCTAAATCTAAAATTATTTATAAATGGAACTTTGTGTGTGTGTGTGTGTGTGTGTGCGTGTGTGTGTGTGTGTGTCCGTTACCTATAGACTCCAAAACGACTGAATCAATTTTCTTGAAAATTTACACAGTTGTACTATAAGCATCTGCGAGTGTTCTTAGCTAGGTTTTGTGTTGAGGTACCCTCGATAAATATCGAAAATCGATAATCAAAAAAATTGGGTTATAGAAGGAGTGGTCCGATTTTAATCAAATTTGATACACTCATAGACAAAGACATAAGAAATGATATTCAGAAGTTTCAGGATTGCAGTTCTTGCAATAGTGCAGAAAATCGATAATATATATATATATATATATATATAAAGCAAAGATAGTCCTTTTTTAGATATTTGATGTACTAGATAGGGTATTTTTTCACAATCTAGCTCACATTCATCTCTGTTTATTGTCATGCTTGCCTGATTTAATCTCCATAGAACTTGTTCTGTTTTATGCTTTAATTCATCCTTGGTGTGAGCTCCCACTAATATATCATCTTGATATATTATTATGTTCTCCATTTTTCCTAATAAGATCTTGTCAATAGCTCTCTGAAAAATATGACTTGCCATTTTAATTTCAAATGGCAGGCAAGTCCATCTTACAAATTCCAATGGTGTATTTATTGTAATAACCTTCATAAATTTGTCATCTATTTCAATTTGGTTACATGCTGACTTTAAGTCAATCTTTGCAAGATGTTTGATAATTCATGACTCACTGTTTCAATACTTGGTAGAGGAAATGAATGCAAACAAATCTGATGGTCAACCCCAATTTTGTAATTGCTGCATTTTCTAATGTCTCTGTTGGCCTTTTTAATGGCAAGTATTGGTGAAGCCCAATTGTTTCCTCCATGAGTACCTTTTCCAAGATGCCCTGTTGAATCATTCATTTTAACTTTGCCACCATTTCAGGTAAAATATGTATCATAAGTTTTATTGATTCGATATATCTTGGATGATGATTCTCCTTCAAGTAGATGCTCTCTTTATAATCCTTCAGTAATTCTATTTTTTGTTCTTCAGATCCCATTGAATTAATCAATTTTGATGTATCGCCTCTTAACAATCCCTGGTCTTTCGTACATGCTACCACTGTTATGGTTATAAATTCAAAATGAATCTTTGTTTCGAATGTTTTTTTAAACGTGCCCAATGCTTTAATTGTGGTTCCATCAAATTGTTTTAATTGTAAGGCAGTCTTTTTTAGCCTAAGCTTTTCTATGTCCTGCCAAAAATTCATTGGAATTAGCATAACATATCTACCTGCATCTGAAAATATTTCCCATTTATTTTTACTAATTCCTTGGTTTTTGTTGATGTATTTACTGTGAATATTTTTGCCTTTTCTGTACAGAGCAATTCCTGTGTCTTCATTTTTTGTGTTAGTTTATTTTGGTTGAAATATTTGGTTCTTGTTTGAAGATTTGATCTCCTATGAAATTTGAAACATTCTTCTTCAGCCAAATCTTATTGTTGTCTAATCGATTTCTGCCTTGAAATTTGATTACATTTGGAAGGTTATGTGCTGACCCTACTTTTTATATAAGAAATGAAAGGGCTCTTGGCATACTTTAAATTAAAACTTTACATGGACTTAAGCCCATGCTTTTGATTGGATAATAAATAGAAACAGTACATACTTTTTTAAATTCAAAAATGAATTTGAAACACTTCACCTAAACAGAAATAATTTTGTCAGTTTTTTGATGGCCAATTCTAAAAATAGAAATTTTTTACAAACACAATGTATCAGTTTTTTATAAACTGTTTGGCTTTCTTTAAAATACACTTCTCTTGAAAGTCTGAATAATAAACAAATCTAGACAATTATAATATTTATTTGCTTATATTTTTAATTAATTTGTAATTAATTCGTAAGTAGTTGTGTGTTTTCCTATAATAAAATAATTTATAGTTATTCAAATCTTATTTGAAAAACATAAAACAACTTGAGCATTGTGATAAAAATCAGTAAAAATAAAATAAAAACTAATGTAAGTTGCATAATATTATTAGATTTTAATCAAACTGAGATTAATATTTTATCTTGGTTTCATAAAACTCTTCTTTTATAATAAATTTACAAATCTGTTCAGTTGCTGGAGTGTCTTGTAAGCTAGGAATTCATGAGCTCTGAGATCAGTGGAAGAATTTATATATCATATTCTCTTAACTATTATGCGTGTTGTTAGATTAGCATCAATGTTCCACCCTTTTACTGTTAAAATAGTTAAATGTAACTATCTCTTCTACTCTAACAGTTTCTTTACTTGAACTTCCCATTTGCTTCCTTGATAGCTACAATCTCTAAAAGTTTAAATGTTATGTCAATTGCCATCTTCTTTCTCCTTGATTCCCATCCTTCTCTTATTCTTTCTTTGACATCACCTGTACTTTCTTTTCTCTTACTGTAACCTCCTGTGCACCAGTGGCAGTCCTGCCTTGTTTGGGGTGAAATGATTATAAAATATATATGAAATTGTATAAAAAATTTATTTTTACTATTTTAGAAATGTTAGAATTGAATAAATATTTAATCATCTAGCTTTTTTTTGTTGATACATGTTTCCTTTTTTTTGTGTGTATTTTTATGAAGGTCAGAAGGTTTGTGTAAAAAATTGTTACAATTGTATATCTTTTTCAGCTCAGCAGTTAAAACCTGCCAAAATTTGTAATGGATCTATTTGCAATTTATGAAAAATTATTTTTTGTATATAATGAGAGATGTGGTCTCAAGCTCTGGTAACAATACAAATGGGACTACTTGTGAACTTAATTTTCCAAATACACAGGTCTCAGGTTAGTAGATATGAAGAAGAAAACTTTTTGACAAGAAGGGAACAAGGAGTGAGAAAGCTTTTGACATCAAGAAGAGAGCATCAAGAAGACATCAGGCTAGCAGCAGAGAGACTAAAGAATTTTGAAGTTCAAGTGAAAATTCTGTTGTTGGACAGCTAAGAATGAAAAAAGAATTCTAAGAAATTTTTGCAAGCACGAACAGTGAATTTTAAAAGGGACTTTTCAAAAATGACTACATGTTCCAGAGATGTTCGTAGGACAAGTAAAAGAGTTATTAATTTTTTTCTCAAAGGTAGTTGCACCTTTGTTTTTTACTGCCTTCTTGAACTGTTTTTTTTTTTTGTCTTTTTCAAAATCTTTTTCTTTTCCCAAACTTTATTTTTTTTCTATTTTTTGTAGTAATCATTTTTATCTGAAATTTTTATCTTGTCTTAAAGGAAAATTTTGTGCAAACTTTGTACTTTTTTCATAACTGTGTGATAAATGTGTTTTCCTTTAAAATCTTTACACAGTGGTTGGTTCTTGTTTTGTGATCTGTATCTATTATGACTTGTTATTTCTACTAAGTTTTGTGTTTAACACAAGATCTTAGATTTGGCTGGTAATAAAATTTTTATAACTGTTCTTTCAGTTCAATCTTATAATTAATCAAGTTAATATTTGATTTCATCATTGAATGTATTTGGTTAATAAATGGTATTTCTTTGTTTTTGCTCATGGCTTATTTATAATAATTATTTTTATATACATGTCTCTATTTTTCTATTCTTAACTTCCTTTGGTTACAACAGCTGTAATATAACTAAGTGCATCCATCCAGTCTTCAGGGTTGGAGATATCAGAAACAATTAGAAGAAGGAGATAGATTTTTAGATTGTCTACTTAGGCAATGTGAAATTTAGAGATAACAGGGAAATGCATCGAATGCTTTCAGACTGCATTCTCAGCAGAAAATTCATAATTTGAGAATAATGGTTCAGTTTTTATTCCTTATGGAAGAATTTCACTAAAGATGAATTTGTGTATTAGAATAGCAAAAAAATTAATTGTCACTCAGTATACATCACAATGTTAATCTATTTCATATGTCAGTCTGTTCAACTATACATTTGCATTTATTCATATTCTATCTATTCATATCTCTGTATCTTTGTATCTAAGTCTATTCATAATCTATCTATCTATCTATCTATCTATCTATCTATCTATCTATCTAAGTCTGTTCATTATCTAATTTTGATCACTATTTATCTATCTAAGATTGCTGATACCTATTTGAAACCTTAGTGACTGAAGTAGTTGGGTGTTTGTCTCTAATAGTTATAATCACTATTCAAATTCAGAAAAAAATATCAATATTTTCAATACTAGTTCTCAAGTCCAGGAAGTTATTCCTAGATGAAGGTTCTTTCTATCCCCCAAGGCATCAATACATATATATATATGTGTGTGTAAAATCTACAATACCTTCTTCTTCTTCTTCTTCTTTTTCTTCATGTGTTGTGTCTCTTCAGGATGTAGACGATCATGAACTTCCATTTGCCCCTGTCTGTTGTCACTCAATGTTTTCCTCTTGGTATCTCTCCTGATCTAAAATGCTTAATCTATCTTAAATGTGTCTATTCATAAACACATAAAGATCTATTGGTTATTTCTATAGCCGTCTTAAACAATTTGGCTGATTTACTTTGTTTATGGAAAAAACTAGTTTTCATAAATAAAAGCAAGCAAATAAAAGGAAGTAATTAATATTGTACACTTTTTAAGCTGAACACTTTTCTTTTTTCTCTCTTGCTTTTTCATTTATAAAATCAAAAGACTGACTGAAATTGCAGGTTTCAGTATGGATTTAATCTGTAATTTCAAATTTGTAGATAGATTCGGGTGTTAATCGTAGATCCAATAAAAGAGGATTATCTTTATGTGTGGAGGCATATTGCATTTGATATATATTATAAGAGAATTAGTTTTTAGATTGTTTTGTTAAAATAATGCACCATGAATTTTTCCTTTGTGTTCATCAGTAACACCTTGTGGTGAGTATTAAGCAATTTGGTAGTTTTAAATACTGTGTCATTCAAAAAGATAATATACATGTCATGAAAATAATCATTTAAAAGCTATTTCTACTTGGTTTAAATATCTTCTAATTTGACTGAAGATAAACAAGTTAATAATTCACTTGCTGAGTCACATTCAGTAATTTATTTGAGTAAAGTCTTAATATTTTAAGAAAGTTTCTGCTCAAGCATTTTCCCCATTTTTCTAATTTGTCTAGAGATAAAGTTATAAATTTGCTTGCAAAATCATATTTCACATTTGTATCTTCTTTTATGTGCAATAATTAGGGTTCTCCACAACTTCCTATACTTTGTAGATCTAAGTAATATTTGTCTTCTTACTATCCATCCCAGTCCCTGTTCTGCTATCTATTTACACAACCGTTAAGTAGGTTGATCATGGCTCTCCACAACTTTCTATACTTTGTAGCTCTAAGTAATATTTGTCTTCTTACTATCAATCCCAGTCCCTGTTCTGCTATCTATTTACACAACCCTTCAGTAGTTTGATCACAACTTCCTATACTTTGTAACTTTAAGTAATATTTGTCCTCTATTCTTCCCAGTCTCTGTTTTGCTATCCATTTATACAAGATCAATAAGTAGGTTGATCATGGCTCTCCACAACTTCCTATACTTAAGTAATATGTGTCTTCTTACTATCCCTCCAAGTACCTGTTTTGCTTTTCATTTACACAACCTCATTAGGTAGATTATTTGCTGTTTCCTTCTGCTCCTCTTTTCATCAAAGTAGCTTGTGGCCACATTATGTTGAAACATTGGTTCCTGTACAACCGCTGAAGTTAAGCGACATTGAACCTAGATGGGCAACTACTAGGGATAAACCAGATGCTGTAAGCTTGCATGTTCAGGTAATGCAATGGATAATGACTCAGAATTGTTAATTGAAAAACCGATTTCCAATTCCTGTTGGGTTTGCTATATTCACTCATGCACAAATACCCTTTGGAAAGGTATGACATCACCTCTTCTCACCCTGGCTGTGGGTTAATTAGTAAAACTTGTATCACTAAACTGTTATTATCTCAAAAAAAGAAAACTAAAAATATTTTCCTGGCTTCAAAGGGTTGATAAGCAGTAGAAAATAAATCAATCAATCAATTTTTAATATTTCTTGTCAATTGTGCTAAGCCAGCTTATAATTTTTTTTATTAGAAAGTAATGTAAAATAATTAAAAGGTAAATATGAAATAATTAAAAATAATATGTTTGTTTATTGCTCTTTCTCTTCAGGGGAGTTTATAAAAATTTATATAAAAACTGTTAATTAAATAATAAAACGTGTAGATAAAAAAATAAATAAATATTATAATAGTCTAAGTTTGTTTATTACAATTGCTTTTAAAAGAAATGCTTTTAAATAAAATTTAAAAGAAAGCCAGATGGTTAATAAATAAATGAACTAATTTGAAGTGAAATATTTTAAATGTTTCTTAAAATATAATGGCTTGAAAAAGAACTGCCAAAAATAAGTCTGTTAGAAGTGAACAGTTTATGACTTAATTTTCAAATTTTAAAAAGATATACAACATGGGATTTCTTAACTAATCAGGAGGGTGGTTTCCACTGATGCAAATTTTAAATTTGAGATTCATTTAGCGCCTATTTCAGGATTATATAAGAAATTGATTGAAGCAGAAAATTCTAAAAGGTAAAGGATTCAAGAAGGTACAAGAATGTTATACATTATAAAGATACAGAAAGGAATTGAATGGAAGAGGAATTTGGGTTGTCATCAGTGGAGAAGTTGAGTTGTTTCTTATGGAAGAAGCAAGAAGCAAGTGAAAACAGAAACAGAAAAGAAGCAGAATCTAATTGAAACAAGTTAAATGAAAAAAATTCTGATAATAATAATCAAATTGTTTTCAAGTAAAAGAATAAATTTGTCTATATTTCTGAGATGAGGTAGTATTTACACTACTTACATTATTTGAACTATTGTTCTCAACTTTGTTGCCATTTGTACATTTCAGCTGTTGTATGCTTCTGCCTTCTTTTCGAACCAAACCCTTTATTACAATCACTGGGGTATATCATTCTCATTCCTTGCATAGAGCCTCTTTTGGTAGTGATGAGTTACTGAACATTAGGTTCATAAGTTCTTGTCCTCAAAGACACATGGCCCAAGGGATATAAACATTGCTTAGTTCCTGTGACTTGACCCCAAGAGTTGTGAGTTCAATACCAGGCTACAGCAGTGGTGAACAAGTAACTTAGAGGGTTAGAGGGAGATAACTCATGACTACCAAAAGATGCTCTACGCAAGGAATGAGAATGATATACCCCAGTGATTGCAATAAAGGCTTTGGTTCAAAATTCCTAGCACCTGAAGAAGGTCGGAGCCTACAATGGCCAACACATCATACAAATGGCAAGAATAAATTTGTTAAAGTCCTAGTTACTGATGAATCTACCAAAGCTTCTCAGTTTTTAATTCCAAATAAGTAAGTATATCTTTTTTTTGAAAGAAAACATATAACAATATTTTATCGGTCCACTATATGGCAGAGAACGCTAGACAATCTTTTCAAAGATGAAGGAGAGACTTCAAGCAAAAGAAATGTTTCTATAGAAGGATACAGAGAATAACATGGACCAAACATGTGAGCAACGATAAGGTTTTGGAGAGGATGGAAATGAAAAGGAAAGATAATTAACATCAGGAAGAGACAGCTAAAGTTTCTGGTATATGTAATGAGGAGGAGGGCTTGGAGAGTCTAATACTCATGGGCTGGATAGAAGGAAAGAGAGATAGGGGAAAGCAATATGAAACATACATGATGGGCTTGAGCAAGTGGATGGCAGAAAGTGTTAGGAGCGACAAGGGATAGGGGTAAGTGAAGGTCCATGATGACCTACGTCCTGAAAGGATGCGGCACATAAAGAAGAAGAAATGCACCTTATTGAGAATTTTTTATTTTTGAAAGTTTGTTGAATGATTTATGTCTTTGTTATGAGTCATGATTCAATATTTTGTACTGGTTATTTTGCCTTTAACAAAATGTACAAAAAAAATTGTGCAAACTTATTTGTAAAATTTGTATTCTGTTATATTGTTTTTATGCTAATGTAATAAATGTTTTTTCCTTACAAATTTCACATCGGAGTTTGTGTGTGCCTTATTCAATATTCAAGTAAAGAGAGGTGACATTCCCTGTTCTCTCACTCTCTCCCCACCCAAAATAATCTCTTTGCTCTTTCCACATTATATGCTGTCTCTTTCTGATTCTAAGTATAAGTTTCTTTTTTGTCCCCTTTTCTTTAAAACTTACTCATCTCACTTGTTCTGTCTATGGTATTCTTAGTATCCTTCTGTAGAACCACATTTCTGTTGCTTCAATTTTTTTCATTCACTCCATATAGGAGGATTGATCCTACATAGTGGCTTGGCATTCTTTCCCTGCTTCTAATGAATTTTTCCTATTTTTAAACCTTTGTTTAGATTTTGGAAGGAACCATTCACAAAGTAATTTTTTTAGGTTAAGTAAAGTCTAGCATAAGGTGATATTTTAGGATTCTGCTCCATACTTCTCACGATGTGGGTGCACCTCCTTTGATATTTGAAATAATGGTTTTGCTTAGAGGAGTTTGGCTTATAAATGAGATACTTACATTTGAATGGGTATATTATGTTGTCCTACAGAAGTTAAATAACAATTTAAAGCTAATTTGGTGATGTTCATTCATTACATTTATCAAAAGAGATGTCAGATAATTCTATGTAACTAACACACACACACACACACACACACACACACACACACACACACACACACACACACACAAACACACACACACAGATAATGAGACCATTTTAGAACATGAAGATTAAATGTAACTGCAAAAACTTTAATATTTAATCAAGATCTGATTAAAATGCAAAAAAAACATAACTTATTTTGTTAATATTTTGATGGGTATCGTAAGAATAACATTTCCATACAGGAAACATTTTGGCATTCATTGACTGAAAAGTTAACATTACTGCCAGTTGAAATTGATAAAATCTTTCTCTTAAAAACAAATTTTTTAGAAACAGAGATTCTCAAGTCCACTAAATGTTATTACTCCTTCTAATACTAATTTTTTTGCTTTTGGTAGTGCAGAAAATTAACAGCTTGATTATATCATTAATTTCTCTTCTAGTTTATGGGTTACCACACTTGTCTTCATCAAACGCCCATTAGGTGGTGCTGTTTAAATCTATAAAAAGACAAACATTTCCTTCCTCTTCATCTTTCTTCCTCTTGCTCCAAGATGTAGCAGAACATAGACAAAGACATCACTGCTGGAAAACATTCATTTTCTTGGTCAACTGATAACTGAACATACACAAACACACACACACCTCAGTATCACACACACAAACAAGTAATTCTTTAATGGCTCAGTTTTAATGTCTAGTTTTTTTCCTTTTCAACTGTGTACAAATGAATGTAATTTATTCTTTATAATCATTTCACCCCAAGCAATGCAATACCACTACTGGTGCACAGGGGTTACAGTGAGAGAAAAGAAAAAAGAAAGAAAGAGGGAATATATTACCAGAGATGTAAAAGATAAGAGAAAGTCGGGAATCAAAAAGATAAAAGATGGCAATTGACATTGCACTTACATTTTTGGAGATTGTAGCGATCAAGAAATTAAGTAAATGAAAAGGAATTCCACAGGTGGGAAGTGCAAGAGAAGAAACTGATAGAGTAGAAGTGGTGGTTATATTTGACTATGTTGACTGTAAATGGGTTGGACCTAATGAAACTTTTAATTATCATTTGTTTAAATTCCATATTTTTGTTATTTATATTTACCTGAAATCACATTAGTTCACCAAATATTGTTTGCAAGACAAATGTTCCAAGAGCCATTAAATATTTACTGTTAAACATCTACACCTCACAATAAAAGAGGTCATTTCCACAAAATGTTACATGTGCTATCCATTTTAGTTGCTGATGTTGTTGGAAGCCTTCAAGTGATGTGGTTGTTGTTATTTGGCAAAGTTTTTTATTTGTGATTCTTTAGTACCAATCTATAAGTTTTGATGAAGTTTTATGTTCTTTAAGAGGATTTATCTACTTGAAGACATTTTTAATCATGAATTTGAAATAATGGTTGTATATAGCTGATAGTTTAGACATTTCTGAATAAGCTGGATATTATGCATGACATTCACGTGAGAATTTACTAATCAGATATGATAAGATAATAAACTACTAATAAAATCAGTCATTCTTTCTTGTCTATCAAAAATTTTTATTACCTACATATATTTTGACAAGCTTTATTTTAATATTTATATTTTAAAATTGTTAAAGAAAATAGTATTATGAAATTTTACAAATAATGTAATCTTCATACTCAGTAATATTCTGAGACTGTGAGTAAATCTCAAAATGCTAATAAAATAGTCTCTTGTTTGTTCATCAAATGCTAAATGTTCTTTCAATTTACTTACATTTTACAATTGAATAAAAATCTATTATATTGAATAAGGTATTTCACTTTAAAAGTATTAAAATATCCCAAATAAAGTTTTGATAGTTTTATGGTGAACACAAAATAAAATAAAATAAAATATTAAAATAAAATATATCAACAAAAATAAAAGAATTCAAATTAAAATAAGGTATTTACTTTCTATTAAAACACCACTTTATCTCACTCTCTCTAAACTTCTTTCTCTATGCTTCTCTCTCAATTCATGAGAAGGCAATCCTCAGATAAAAAAGAGAAAGAAGAAGAAAGACTGAATCTAGATGAAAAATGGTGCAAGTTTACTTGACCAGAGTTTAGCCATTGTGACTGGAAAGCTACCAAAATAATAGAGGCTCTACTCATAACTTCTACTATATAAAAAAAGGGGAAAAAAGAAAGGAACACCAAAAAATAAAATCATTTTGGATAATTAAAAAAATTAACACAGACTTTTGATGTTAACCAAAACCAAGGTTCACGCCAGTCATCTAGGAACCTTGTCAAAAAGGATTTAAACAGATACTCGAAAGGCTGAAGCAGAGAAGAGGCTGCCAGAGAAACCGGCCAAGTGTGTTGCATGAAAAAGTTAAGTAGTCATCTGTTTAAAACATTTTTGCCCTTCTTAGGATTGAGAAAACACCGCTGATTGATGTTGCACTTATTTCCAAGATGGCAACTACTGTCAAGGTCTGAATGTCTAAACTACCAACTACCAAGCTGAAATAGACTTTCACCTGGCTGCTATCAAGATTTTACTTATAAACAAACTTTCACTACTTTGAATTTCAATGGATTCATTCCAATCTAAATCAAATGAATATATATTATTTATTTTGTACCTCTGAGTCTGTTCTTATATTTTTGAAGTTTCTGAAAAATAATACTAAGGACCCCCACAGCTTCAACTCCACAAAATTTTGAAGCTGTGTCCTGCCCAAGTTTTTGAAAGTTGTTTCTATCCTTTTAAACTACACCAAATTATGTGTTTGTTCAGTCAGTTAGTTAAGTGTCACATGTGATGCATACTTGGGCGATCATGCCTTTTTTGATCCATGATTGACTAGGCAGAAGATTTTTCTGCTGTAGGCTGCCATTTTTTTGTGATAGACTGGTTGCCAACCAAGACTACAAAACCCAATCTTTCCTGCTATTCCAACCATAGTTAAAGGGAGAAGAGATGGATTCCTATTTTTTTCACAAGAGAATGCAACAAATTCAATTTGATTTCAAGTTTGGCTCCTTGATTTCTCATTCTGAGCTGATATTCATTATACAACAATATGCATCCAAGTTTTTGCTAATGTTTTCAAAAGGGAAGAGTTTTTTTTGTTTTTTTTAATCATCTCACCCCAAGCAAGGCATTCCACTGCCACTATTGCGCATGGGGCTACATAGGGGAAGGTAAAGAGAAGGAGTGGTTAGACATAGGGAATGTCAGGAGGAAGGTGACAGATGAGTAAGGATAGTGAGGATGAGGGTTGGACAGATGGGAAGAGTGCTTGATAGAATGGGAGCAGGTTAGTGTGTTAAGAGGTGTCTATTGACCTTACATTTAAACTCCTGGAGATTGTAGCCATCGGGGAAGCAATCGTTTGGAAGAGAATTCCACAGTCGGGAAGTGCGAAGAAAGAAACTGTTGGAGTAGAAGTTACGGCTACATTTTATCGGTTTCACTGTAAAAGGGTGGGATTTAGTTGCTAATCTAGTATCTCATTCAAATTCGTATTTAGGGGGCACTAGTGATCTAAGTTCATCGGAGCAGAAGCCGTGAAAGTATTTATAGAAGAGACACAGGGAAGCTACGTCACGCTGGTGGGAGAGAGACTGCAGGCAGTCTGCCAAGTCGGTATCTATCACATTACAGACCCTCCTCGAAGCCCGAGGAGAACAGCAGGGGCACCCGACCAGATATGGCAGCAGTATTCAATGCACGGGCAGATGGTAGATTTATAAATGTACAGGATAGATTTAGACGGAAAAAACTTCCGGGCCCTACACAGAGAACCGACTTTCATAGCAGCGGATTTAGCAATGAATTCGATATAGTCGTTCCATTTGAGGTCCGCTGAAAGTGTGAGACCAAGGAGGTGTAGTGTTTTACTCTCTGGGAGGCAAGCCTGGTCCATGCTAATGGGAGGTAGGTGAGATTGTCGATGATGGTTAATTGAGAGTAGCTTTGTTTTAGAAGCATTAAAATTTTAATAAAATTTTAATAAAATTTCATGAAGGAGGAATGTTTTTTATGGGATGAATATTCAGTGTTAATTATTTAAAAAATTAATGTAAAAATGAGAGAATAATTCACAAAAATAAAGCTAAATGCCACATAAAAGAAAATAAAAAATGTACAAAATAGAAAGCTAAAAATTATGAATAAATTTGAACTGAAAAATCTGTAATAAAATAAAATGTACATTACCAGACTGCATTGATAAACCAACTTACCTGTAAAAAAAAAAAAGAGTGATTTATTAGTGAATTTTATAACCCAAAATTGAAACAAAACAAAACAAATATATATATATCAGATTAAATAAATTGCAAACATTGTGTCTGCTTATTTTTAATAAAATCTGTTCATACTCATTGATAATCTTTCACCTATTATAATTGAATAATTAAGAAATGAGCTGTAACTTTGACAATTGATTTTATTACTCATTTTTTGATGTTCCCAAGTACTTTAAATTTCCTTCCAGGATCATCTTCAGGGGTGTGAGTTGTGGTAACAAAAAAAAAAAGAAGCAAAACTAAGATACAGCTCATTTCTTACATTTTTCAATTATAATATGTGAAAGATTATCCGTGAGTATGAACGGATTTTATTAAAAATAAGCAGAGACAATGTTTGCAATTTATTTAATCTGACATGCCTAAAAAAGAATTTGCTGCCTAAGTACACAAAATATATATGTATCTATATATGTCTGCAGATGACTATTTACGCTCTGACACCCTGATTGAGCACTCTGGAGTAATGGTAAACTTTGAAAAAACAGTAGCTACTTTAGCATCTATGCATCGTTCATTCAGTAATGAATTAGAACACTCTCAGCTACAGGTGTATTTACATGATATATCACACACTAAAAGTCTACCTTCTTCTACTGAACACCCATAGCTTAGAGGTAGAATTGCCAATTGCTGTCAATTCAGTCGGGTTTCAATTCTTGCTAAAAGCAATCAGATGTCTAACCATACTGATGAGCTGTAATACAGCAAAACAGATCTGTCTGCGGATGACTATATATATATATATAATATAAGGAAGGGAAAGAACAAGTAGATTAAAACCCACTGTTCATGCATTTACTTTTATAAAGAGTGCTCAATATAGAATATTAATTTTTTTGTGTTTTTATATAATGCTTTTATAAACCATTGTAATAACAAAATTATAATATATATATATATATATATAGTTAGTTAGTTCTTGGTCATACTTAAATTAGACCAGTACACAGTTGTATTAAAAAGTCTTCAGTACATTCATATTGTAGAACTTTTGAATATTTTTCATTT
The DNA here is from genome assembly GCA_037127315.1 of Ascarosepion bandense. Lineage (NCBI taxonomy): Eukaryota > Metazoa > Mollusca > Cephalopoda > Sepiida > Sepiidae > Ascarosepion > Ascarosepion bandense. Next base: position 349,753 of record JBBBDQ010001859.1, on the reverse strand, counting down.
GGAGATGAGTTATTTCTACAACCTAGGTTTCAACCTTCCAATATCTTCATGCAATTTATAATAAATCACCTGAACACAACAAAAGGTTTAAACCTAGGTTGTGGAAATAACTCATTTCTCAAAAAAAAATTAATTATATATTTATATATATATATATATATATATATATTATTTGTATTTTTTGTTTTTTTTTCCATGTTGATGTATATCTTTAAAAGGACAATATGAATAAAGATGAAAGGAAAACTTACCTGTCGCATTTCCTTCTCTGAGGGACTTTATCACATATGCCTTGATAATGTCCCTCAGAGGATGAAACACAATAACTAAGATAAATTTTCCTTACATATTCATAGTGTCCTTTTACAGATATACTCTATCTTAAATTTTTACTCATCGTCAACATGGAAAACAAAAACATATGTAGACACTTAGCTAGAAAATACAAACAATTATCAATATCCGCACATTCTTACATATATGAAAGTAAATTATGTATATACTGACATCTGTCAGACCATTCTAACTCTCTTGAATAGACTGAATAATTTTCTAAGTGCATTTTTATTCAGGTATTGAACAAAAATCACAATTTTTATTATCAATGCAATAACAATCAAGATCATATAGACTAAATCAAGATGTCTTCTTAGAAAGCAGACATTAGAGATTTCACTCTTCTGACAACAGAAACTGATGTAAGATTTCCATTAATATGAGAATTAAATGGAAATATCTGATAAAAGAGAAATAAAAAACGATATGTGAAATAAAGTGGACCAAAATTGTAAGAAAGATTTTTCCAAATCACTTCACAAAATATATTTGTGAATGCAGTCTTAGGAGTTTTTAAGATATATATCAGGTTCATTTTTTTCCATTAGGATTGTTAGGAAAAATTCCAATAAAAATTGAAGAAAATATAATGATTTTTCTTTTTTAAATAGGTAAAGGCATCTCTTAAAATTAATACACTGAGAATAATTGAAATTTTGAATCTTTCATTGTCAGTTCGCTGTAGTTTGTACTAAGATCAAATTTGCTGAAAAGAAGTGTAACAAACCAACCTAGATTAATCTATCTATCTATCTATCTATCTATCTATCTATCTATCTATCTCTTAGTTTTATCAGAGATATTCATCTCAGACTGATCACCACTCTTTCTCTTTTTCTACTCGCACCACATATATGTATATTTCTGAGGGTGTGCTGAAAATTTTCAGCCTGGCCCACTTCCTAAAATCTGAGCATTATTTTGTTACTGCAGCCAGAAAGTGTATTATTTTATACCTTAAAGTGCCATTTTACAGGATCCTTGCACTTATTTTTTTAATTTAATTCAAATCATTGCCTCATTGGAAAGTGCAGAATTTTTAAATGTTGATCTCTGGGCTGTCATGAAGTTCCCACTCCCCCACTAAAAAAAAACTCCAAGTATAATTCATGAATGTCCAACTTCCAGCATGGTCTTTGAAGTCTTTCTCCCTTTATCTGTTTTGTCCCTTCAGAACATGAGTGATCATGATTCTCCACAGCTTCCTATTCCATGTTGGTTCTAAAAATCTTTTTTTTTTTTTACTATCACACCGAGTTCCTGTTTTGTCATCCATTTATATAAGATCATTATGTAGGTTACTTGCTATTTCTATATAGCCTGTGGTTGTCAAATTCTGTAAGCACTCTTTCCTCATTATGCAACTCAGAAATTTCAATTTTATTCTTCTGATTCTAGATATTTCCATTTTCCTTAAAATTTCCTCATTAATCACATGTTGTGTCTATGATCTTCTCAGTATTCGTCTTTCCTGTTCATGACCTATAATTTTGGCCAATCAACTAATCTTTGCTAAAAGAATTACTTAGGCATTAGAGATAACCAAGCAACATGTTAGGGATATAATCTATAAGCAATTGCAGCCAAGTTGGTGCTAAGATCTTTGAATGCTGACTAAAACAGATATTACATGAAGATCCTCTAACTTGATTTTGTGGCATTTTCAGCAATCTTGTTGCTGTTGATTAAATGTGGTTACCCTTTGATGATCCAAAGACCAAACAACTGTCCACACAATAGTGTCACTCGGGTTCTCCACAAATGAAGAAAATCAGGACATAAAAGTCAGTAGGAAAGTTCATGGCCATGACCTTTTAGGAAGGTATTTTGATGATTGACTATCTTCAGAAGAGCCAAACAAATACCAAGACTCTAACTTGCTGCATCAATTAAAGGATGTGCTTGAAGAAAATATCAAAGTTATTTGTGAGAAGTTCTCTATTTGAATTTCTGGGATAAAGAGTTATTATTATTTATATTATTTACACTTGAACTATTGATAATAATGGCAAAGATAAGAACAATTGTCTGAATGTAAATAAGTTGATTTCTTTTTAGAGGAAAATGTACCTGTACACAGAAATACATTAAGAAAGATTGATTTTGCATAAGTCTTCCATTGTATTCAGATCTACAATCTAAGAACACCTTGTTAAAAATTGGCAATGTACATCAACATTCTATGAAGATATGTTTTCTGTGTTGAGTAGATCTGATTCTGGCTTACATCTGAAAGTTCTTGAGAATTTTTTATTAAATTGAGACAGCCTCTTAGTGGGTTGCAGTGTGATCTGTTTTTTTAAAGCATAAGTACCAATGTATGTACCAATATATTATTGACATATGTATATTTCTTATCCTCATTTCTGCTCCTCCTTCAATTTTAGTTATTATTTTTTTAAGCAAGTTTACACCAAGCAAGGCAGTAAAGCCACTAAGACATAAGGGGTTACTGGGTGTGAAAGAATTAGAATTCAGAAACATTAAGGATCAGGAACAAAGGAAGAGTAATCAGGAGGACATAGCAAATAATATTGCATTTAAAATTTTGAAGATTAAAGTTGACTGTAAATCATAGATCTGATAAAGACTTTCACTAGTGAGAAGTGCAAGAAAAGAAACTGTTAGCATAGAACTTACCATTACATCAAGCCAACTGAACTGGAAACTGATGAGACCTCATCATCAGTCAAGTGTTGCACTTGAATTCATCAAGTCTAGGTACCATAATGAAGAGCTCATCTGAACAATTACCATGAAAGTATTTATAGAAAAGGCATAGGGAGGCAACTTTACAATAGTGGGAAAGTGATTGAAGTTGAGTTACCAGATTAGGACCAATAACATTATTGAATCTTCTTCATATTTCATCAATGAACTCTACATATATAGCAGGAATACCGGACCATATGTGGCAGCAATATTCTAAGCATGGATGAATAATAGACTTATAGATATGCAAGATAGATTCTAGAGAGAAAAATTGTCTAGCAGTTGACCTAGCAATGGATTCAGTATAGAAATTTATAGTATTTTAATTTCTTGATCAAGCTCTGATGAGAGAGGAATGAAAACTGGTCAGATGTTGCTAATAATTTTTTTTATTCATATTGGCATTTACTTAAGCTGTATTTTCTTTTGTTCAATTTCATCTCTTTTTTTATGCATCTAATTTTATAGAATTCATTAAACCATAAAATGGCAAATTATTTGTCTCATTAACAAAACAATTCAAGATAAAAGTAAATAGAAACAAGATGAAAGTGATGGTAAAATATAAAAAGTTTACAATTTTTTGTAATTCACTTATACAAGCCTTTGTTTTAAGAAACATTTCATCATATATTTTAATTTTTGTCATATATTAAAATTGTACTTCATATTCCGTAATGGTTCTAATGTTGCTGGCACTCTGGGTTAACTGAACTTTGGCACCTTTACAAGTACAATTTAAAAAAAACTTTCACAAGGAGAAAAACTGAAACTGAGAGAATAATGATTTTATTACAATACACAACTAAATATGAGCTAAAGAAAACATTCATTATTATACCGAAAACAATTTTTCTATCTATTAGATTTACAAATCTATTCATGGCACTTTCTACAACTATCTTCTTTACAAGATCATTTTCTATTGATAAAATAGCCAAAGAATTTTATCTGTCTTGAGTCATGGATGATCACAAGCATGTTTTTAGAAGTTTTGGAAGATCCCAACCACATGACATGGCGGCATGATGGTGGCTTTGACCTTGATTGTGTCCTGAGTGACTGCTCAAGTTGCCAGTACCTTCAGCCAGCCCTGCCCATATTATAAATAAATTTGACTCATCCCTTTCAAAATTGACAATGAATACAACAGTTAACTGCTGTTAGTGTAGCTTGCCATAGAACAGAAGTCTGAAAGAGCAAAAGCTTAGCAAAAATGTCTTTCAGAAGCTAAGAAAATCAGTAAAAGATGGGAAAATCTTAAAAACAAAAAAATGTACACTGAAACGATATGTAAATATAACAGTGAATGGTAGACAACAGAAATATGTTTTTACACAAGAATGCTGAGAATGCCATGGACAGAACATGTGAGTAATGAAGATGTTATAAAGAAAACAAGGACACAATGAAACTGCTGTTTATAATGAGAAAAAGACTGTTGAAATGTATGGGGTGCATAATGAGAAAAGAAAACTTGGCAAATTTAACACTAACAAGATATATTTAATGCAATAAAAGCAAGGAAAACAGCAAGTAATCTACTATTTTAAGGAAAATAGAAATTACAAAGCAACTTAGAATCAGAAAATACTGTTGTAATTTCTGAAGCACATAATGAGAAAAGTGTGCTTGGAGAATTTAACACTAACAAGATATACTTAATGCAATAGAAGCAAGGAAAACAGTAACTAATTTTAGAAAAATAGGAACTATAAATAAACTTACGATCATAAAAAATAGATGACATTTCTGAGATACATAATGAGGAAAGAGAGCTTAGAGAATTTAACATTCACAGGGCCTACTGAAGGCAAGATAAGTAGAAGAAAGCAACAAATAACCAACTTAATGAGTTAGTGTGAATGGATGGCAGAACAAGGATAAAGAGTAATAGTAAAAGAGTAAAGGTTATTTAGAACAGTAGAAGGTGGGAAGTTGTGAAGAGCAATGATCGTCTACACCATGAAAAGGCATCATATGTAGAAGTTTGGTCAGTAAAGTCTTTATTGGGGAGCAGTTTTTCCAGTTGCTTAATTACCCAATCTTTTCTATATCAACAACTAATGTGCGTCAGCAATGAGACATTGTTCGTCAAGGTATTTTGGTAATCAAATAGACTTTAAGGCTGTAGATACATACCTTTCCCAAAGCTATTAGCACTAGGTAAATGCAAACAGCCTCTGCTGAAATTTGAACCTGGTTTGCTGATTCTATTTTTGGTGCATATAACCATTTACCTACCTTGTGCATTCATTATAAATCTATACATAAGAAAATTATATCTAATATCTCCTATAGCTGCTGAACAATATTGATAAAATGTTTTTGTAACTTGTGGTATCATAGGTAGAATTTATAAAACTATAGGATTACACATCTAACTGGCTTAGAAATATAGGCAGTGTAATTTTTGAAAGTCTTTCATTTCTGTTTTTCCTTCAACCATAGGAGGGACAACAGATGTCTTTTCTACTTCCTGCAAACACACGCAGCTTGTACAAAGACATCAGCGGAAGATTGTGTTTCACCTTCAACAACTTCAACCATGAATTTCATTTCTTTTCTTCACTTGTTTGTAAACATGTTTTCTTAATACATTCATTGTCTATTGTTTATTTAAAATCCATGACTGATGACTTTATTTACCCGGACTCACATGAATATGCAAAATGTTTGCAGGATATGATAATTCATCCTATCCTGCAACAAAACAAAACTTTCATTCTCTTAACAATGATATATACAGAAAATTCTGGCTTGGAAGAATTATAAACAAGCCATATTTTTTTAGCATTGATAGTATTTGCACCTCTAAGCAAAATTTAGGCTTTTTTCATCACTACCCACTGTTTATACTACTACTTCATCATTTCCTTGCTTAAGTTTAGTCTTTTTATGTCTAGCCCCTTTGCTCCCAGTAGAGCATAGCTCATCAATGACCACTTGCCATCACACCATTCAGGTGAATGTCTTGGTTTGTTGTTGTCAATGCTTTTGAAATGTGGCTTTTGACAGGTAGGAATGTCAACCCAACGGCAACTCCTTTATCCTCTGGAAGAGATGGATTAGTACCTTTCCCAAGGGTATTTGTGCATAAGTAAACACAACTAATCCAACTAGAATTTGCTCTCTGATTTCTCATTGAGCTGATATCCATTGCACTACAACACACATACAATCTTTTTATGTGCTAACAGACAAAATATTTTGGACAGAAGAAAAGTAAATTTGATGGCTAAACACTGAATGTTGTAATTTGTGAGCTAAACATTGGATTCAAAAGTTTCAATTATTAATCTGTATGCTCTCTTTTGAAAATCAAGAAAAAAGGATTGTCAGGGGTCATGAATAAAAATAAGCATTACTGACAGAATAAGACTATTATAGGTTTAATATCTAATGTCAGCAACTGTGGAGTATTTGGCCATGGCTAAGTGCAAATGACAAAATTCTCAACAAGCAGAATTGATAAAAATCTCAATAAACAATAAGAAAAGGAAGAAAAAGAACAGGGCAAAATAATACTAGTATATATGGAAGTCAAAATAGACAAAGTTACAGTAATAAGGCAAAAAATTCACAAAGTAAGAACTGTGTTCCCACACAAAAAAGATACAGTCAAGTGATTATATCATTCTGACTTCAAGACATGAAAGAAAAGAAATATATGTGGGATGAAGAGGTTCTTAGCAGTCATTCCAAAACACCAACACACATGCAAACAAAAATTTCCATGACAGTGGAAAATTCAGAAAAAGAATTTACATTTGGACTAATATCTTTGTCTTTGTTGTTATTATTACAATATTTTGGTTGCTGTACTCTCTGACCTTCTGTAGGTCTCTACTAATATGGGTGACCTATTTGAACTTAACTCTTTATTGAATTTATATGGATAGATTGTTCTTGTTTCACTGACCATATCCAGGGGTATCTTTTGTTCTTTTTAGTACTAGTCAGTTATTGCTTTCCCTGTTTTGACTGCGTCTAAGTCTGTACTAGTGAAAAAACGAACACAACTGGAATTGGAACTTAACTCTATGATTTCTAATCCTGAGCCATTATTCATTATACCATTACACATCCAAACTAACAGAATGTGAAATTCCCAAGCAGTCAACCATCTAGGAACTAACCAGGCTCAATATTGCTTAACTTAGGTGATCATATAAGAACTGGTATTTCGATGTTATATGGCCACATGTCTTGAAATGTGTGGAAACATATGAAAGATGACTATGTAATTCTCAGTAAGATAGTTTTTAAGGAAAATGAATGAAGATATATACTAAAAAGCTAAGTGAAAAACCCTTTATGCTTTTGTCAAATGCACCCATGTGGGTATCTGGGTATTTCAGATTTGTGCATGTAAGAATGTGTTTTTACCTGTGTGTTAAGTGCAAGTGATCATAAATGTACTTGGTACCCATGTAATAGTTAAGATTGAGGAACAGTGTACAACTTCAAATAGACTTTAAGGCTGTAGATACATACCTTTCCCAAAGCTATTAGCACTAGGTAAATGCAAACAGCCTCTGCTGAAATTTGAACCTGGTTTGCTGATTCTATTTTTGGTGCATATAACCATTTACCTACCTTGTGCATTCATTATAAATCCATACATAAGAAAATTATATCTAATATCTCCTATAGCTGCTGAACAATATTGATAAAATGTTTTTGTAACTTGTGGTATCATAGGTAGAATTTATAAAACTATAGGATTACACATCTAACTGGCTTAGAAATATAGGCAGTGTAATTTTTGAAAGTCTTTCATTTCTGTTTTTCCTTCAACCATAGGAGGGACAACAGATGTCTTTTCTACTTCCTGCAAACACACGCAGCTTGTACAAAGACATCAGCGGAAGATTGTGTTTCACCTTCAACAACTTCAACCATGAATTTCATTTCTTTTCTTCACTTGTTTGTAAACATGTTTTCTTAATACATTCATTGTCTATTGTTTATTTAAAATCCATGACTAATGACTTTATTTACCTGGACTCACATGAATATGCAAAATGTTGTTTGCAGGATATGATAATTCATCCTATCCTGCAACAAAACAAAACTTTCATTCTCTTAACAATGATATATACAGAAAATTCTGGCTTGGAAGAATTATAAACAAGCCATATTTTTTTTAGCATTGATAGTATTTGCACCTCTAAGCAAAATTTAGGCTTTTTTCATCACTACCCACTGTTTATACTACTACTTCATCATTTCCTTGCTTAAGTTTAGTCTTTTTATGTCTAGCCCCTTTGCTCCCAGTAGAGCATAGCTCATCAATGACCACTTGCCATCACACCATTCAGGTGAATGTCTTGGTTTGTTGTTGTCAATGCTTTTGAAATGTGGCTTTTGACAGGTAGGAATGTCAACCCAACGGCAACTCTTACACATTTTTACATTTATGACTGGCTGACTATTTTTATCTGTCTTTGTTAAGACACACTGCTCTCTTTAAAATTGTACATATATATATAGTTTTAAGCTATGCCATATTGATGGATAAACATGGTCAATACTTGTCAGGAAATATTAGCAATATATACATCCATATATATATATCTATATATATATATCTTCATTCAAACATGTTCCTTGAATAATATAGACATTTACCCCTGAAGATGATCTTAAAAAAGATCAAAAGTTGTGTTAAAAAATCTATGCCGCCTTCTTTGATGAATTTCATCTTAACATCAAGAAAATGATTAGATAACTGGAAAGAATCAGTCTAAAAATAAATACACATGATGTGTTGACATTATTCAATGAAATGTATTTGAATGAAGATATGTTGCTTAAATATACATATATGGTATATATATATATGTAATATAACAATCTGGCCCACCCGAGGAAGTGATGCAAGCGCAGGTGTTTCCGGTCGTGAAAGGAACGGATGTTTGTTTGACCTTATTTCCGGCAGTAGCGGAAATGGCTACAAGAGGCAAACAGAACAGGTGTCTCTGAGAATTACGTGGGTGTGCGTGGGCGAGGCAAAATCGGAAGTTCCGGTTTGGAGATTATAAAAAAAAGACCTCGGGCACGGATTTGACAGTCGACAGACAAAGACGAGGACCAGACAGAGAGAGAGACACACAACAGATTCGACGACACTCCCGTAAGTCCCATTAGAAGCGTGCTCTCAATTCTCTGTCCTTGTGCCACACGGTCCATCGTCATTAATAAAAATATAACTCATATTTTTATATACATGCTTGTTTGTTGTTTGTCAATATACAACATATATATACATAGTCATCTGCAGACAGATCTGTTTTGCTGTATCACAGCTCATCAATACAGTTAAACATCTGATTGCTTCTAGCCAGGATTGATTAGCTACTGTTTTTTTTCAAAGTCTACCATTACTCCATAATGCTCAATCAGGGTGTGAGAGTATATATATATATATATATATATTGTACGTAATATATGTAACATATATTACATGTAATATATATTACATATGTGCATATATATTACATATGCACACACACGAATACACACACATATTGTGAAATGCTTTTGTGAATACATAAATACTACATTTTCTCTTTTAATAAGTATGGTATTTTTGAGTTATATATAACTGTTGTGTAGGAAGAACGTGTCACTACCAACACATGTGGTCAAACATGGATCTCCAGCAACAAATGTAACTGTGGAATGAATTGTTCTACTGGGATCACGTGACCATAAAATTTTAGTATATAAAGCAATCATGCAGATGTCTGAGTGTATTCTGTGTCTGTGCATTAGCATGAACATTTGCCTTGTCAGACTCTGACTGAAGGCAGAGAGTAACCCAGTCAGAACTTCACCGAAGGGTAGAATCTCAGCTGGGGAAAATTAGACAATAAATTTTTGGCCAGGCTATATGGCCCGGATACCCTACATTAAAAAGGCCTTGTGCCACATTCTGCCTTGGTGGAGAGGTAGATAAATATCGTTCTGTGTTGTGCATCATTCTGGTTTTGTGTGTCATTGAAGAGATTCCTAAGTGAATATACTTGAGAGAATTATTCCAAGAGCTTTATTAGGTATTATCTAAAGAATGTGTTTAGTATGTCGAATTTACGCAAAGATAACAAATATTATAACTCACTATTAGTGAATTATGAAAGGTTTCCTTCAGAATAACTTAACAAAAACTAACGTTATAAAAATAACATAAACTATCACAACTTTGCCTTACAATGTACTTGAGAACCTTGAAGCAAAAAGGCTCCCATACATAACAATTTATCAAATGCATTAGTTATACATAGAAATACGTTCAACCACAAGAATATTTTAGAGCATTCTTAAATTATGAAAACTTAACAATATTTTTACTTCTGTTTATAAATACATGCTGTAAAATAAAATTTTACATTTGCCTTGATAATCCATAGATTTACATTTTGGCAAGATTCAATATTAGCACTCTCAAAATTTTTCCATCTAAGTAAATAAGTATTTTCCCTTTTAATTGGTGTAGAATTCTTTAGATCGATGTTATGGTTGAACTTATTTTTATATATGACTAATTCATTTGATAAATTGTTATGTATTTGATAATTATTATGTGTTAAATAAATTGTTATGTATAAGTTCCTTTTCATATCTATGAAGATCAAAAGGATCTTAATTAAAATGAACTTTGGATAATGATTATAATTATTCCCAGTTGATTTAAAAAATATATTCAACAAAAACATCTGAAAATATTGCAAAGTGAATTGGATTGGAAGACTAAAGTCAAGCACTCTTTTTTATTCTTTTTATAAAGCAACAATTTCTGTTTTCAGTTATGGCAAACCAACACATTTTGAAGTTTAAAAACATCATTATCTTTTTAATGTCAAAGTAGTAAAACTCCAGAGATCTATCTAGATAAATCTAACTGGAAACAGAAGTAATGATTGGCTGCAATTTTTTGTAAACATATTTGAAGCCATATATGACGACAGTTGACCTTTAAATAATCAAAATATTATTTTTAAATAAAAGTTATCTTACAATTCCAGCATCGTATGATATTGATTTGGACATAGAGCCCACACACATAGAGTCTACATGCACAGACACACTAAAACACACACACACACATGCACACACACACACACACACACACATACACACATATTTGTACAGATATAGAGATATATTCTAATACACATTTGTACACGCATGCACAGTGTTGTTTGCTGCTTTCTTATTTACCATAAAAACAATAGAAATGGTGGAAAACTGCCTTCCATTATACGTAATCATAAAGCTTTTTCAAAACCTTTTTCATCATAAGTCTTTCTATTCAGAATTGCATGGTCATCTGGGTTGCTATACTCACAATGTTTTGACTGTTGTATTTTTCCTTTGTCTTCAAGTGTCTGTCATGCTCAGTGACCATTCCATAATTTTTGTAAATTAGTAAAAGTTAGTGTTTCTTGGGTGTAAATTATTTATATATCTTCACGATAGATACAAAGTCTGATAAAAAAAATATCAGGACTGTAGCTATGGTAATAGATCTAAAGCACATAGAATGATGCTACTTGGCACAGATAGACCTTGAAATCTGCTATGCATGGACACTAAGTTATAATACTTTAGCTTACTTTCATTATTTATAAAGATGCTTGGATGGAAAATGTAGTTTGTGGTCATCTTAACACACTACAGAGATTATATTAGTGAACATGGCTTGTACAGCAGTTTTTGGTCAAGTACAACATTCCCCAGGTGTTACTACCATCAGATTCCCCAGATATCTCCCCTTGCTACTTTTTCCCCTTTCCAAAAATCAAATCCCATTTAAAAAGAATAAAATTTCAAGACATCAAGGAAACCCAAGAGAATGAGACAAGGCAGCTGTTTGCTACCCCCAAAAAGGAGTCCCTAGAATGTTTTCATCAATGGAAATGATGCCGGATACAGTGGCTTCAGAAGAGGACTACTTTAAAGGAGATCAAATGCAAAATTGTCATGTGTTGTAGTTTTCTTTTTATTGTACCAGTCCCAATACTTTTTGATCAGACCTCATATTCAATATGTATTTTTATCTTATAAGTAATGTTATATAATTCATATATATATATATACAATAGAAGTAGGGCATCCTAGGGTGGTGTAATGGTTAGCAAGCATGTCTCGCTAAAACCTGTTACAATTGAGTAGTGAGTTCAATCCTCACTTGGTGTCTCATACTTTTAGCCTTGTGCCACATCTAAGCTGTGTTTAGAAAATCACTTTGGACACCTCGAGGTGGTGTAATGGTTTGAAAACTTGTCTTGCTAAGATCATTGCAATTGAGTAGGGAGTTTGATCCTCACTGAGTACCTCATACTTTTGGCCAAGTGCTACATCTAAGCTGCACTTAGAAAATCACAATATACAATAGAAGTTATGGAAATAAGAATATTTAGAACATAAGAGTATATAATCATAAGAACCGTTATATATATGTGGAAAAATTAAATCAAATCAATAAATAAAATAATAATACAAAGTAAAAAATACTTTTTCCAATGATTTGAATAATAAAGAAACCAAAAAGAGTTTTTAGTCACCAATGCAATTTTATGGTCCCATTTTTGGAAAGAACAGAAGCTTTCTTTTTCCACTTTCCAGTGACATTGTCCATGAAGCATGTATTTTGGTTGTTCCAACTCAGAGCAAGGCTGACTTAATCTCAACTATTTTAACCATTGTTATCCTTACTTACTCCTTACTTCTGGATCAAGAAAAGGAAACAGACATACCTAACAGACATTGAGAACTTTGTTTCTTTACAATTTATATATAAAAAAGAATAAATGATCCATAGTATAAACTCATGTTTTTGTATACTACTATATTAATTGTTTATATGTGAACATATACACACCTATAATACACCAACCTATAACCTTTAAATTCCATATATTCATAAGTAACAATATATAATTAATATATTTCTGGGTTGAAACATTTATATATCTTTATGATATATAAACTTCCTACCAAATTTAATATTTGAATTTCATAACCCAGGGAAATTAATGTTCGTCTGTCTTCAAGTGTCTGTCATATCATACTCAGTGACCTTTTCAGAATTTTGAATAAATCATTTGATTCAGTCCGAGGTAGAGTGTTCTCATTTCACTTTATATGCTTAGGGGAGGTAACTCGTACTGATAAATTATCTAGTTTATTTGCCTTTAGGCTTTCTATTATTTTTGTCCATCCAATTGAAAATTTTGAGGTTATCAGTTGTAGCAGATATTGAAAGAAGACTGAGAGTACAAAAAAAAAAAAAAAAAAAAAATGAAATTATTGACAAGAGAAGAACAAGAAAAACTTAATTTCACAAAAATATTTGATCACAAAAATTTAGCAAACAAGAAAAGTCACTTTCCTACCATGATATTGTTGCTTCCCTGTGCCTTTTCTATAAAAATGTCATGGTAATTCTTCTGATGAATTTCCTTCTATGCTACCTAGCCTCTATGAATTTAAGCACAATAGAAGATTGGCAGCAAAGTTTCATTATTTTACAATTGAAGTGGCTAGATGTAACTGTAAGTTTTATGCTAACAGTTTCTTCTCTTGCACTTCTCACTTCTAGAACTCTCTTCTGGCTTCTTGCTTCCCATTCAACTTTGATCTTCAAAAATTTAAATGCAATGTCAATCATTAACTTCTCTGTTCTTAATTACTGTTCTGTTATTGTTCTCTCTCCTTAACAGTGTTTTTTCTTTTTGCCTCATATTCTATAACACTCAGTAACTCCTTGCATCTTAGTGGCTTTATTGCTTTCTTTGGGGTGAAATGATTTGACAGATAGCCGAGGAAGGCTGGAGAATACAACAGCTAAAATGTACAACAATCAAGACGAGCATGCTGGTTCAAACAGAAAGGCATATAATAATAATAATGATGATCATGATGATGATGAATCTAAAACAATCCAATACAAATTATCAAATTGCTTATACTGTTATTTTGTGGAACTGACTCTTAACAGGAGATTTCCCTAGTCACTACAACCCAAACCTTTTCAAGTCAAGGGTCAACTGTTATCCTCTGCATATATCCTCATAAACTTTGCTTCTTATCTCTTACACTGTTAGATCAATAAATAAAATATCCATTGCTTCTTTTATGTGATTTTTATAATTAAAATCTATTTTGTTTATATTATTGAAGATTTGTATTCATTTTATATATTACATGGCTTTCTATTCAGACCAGCATCTTTGTCTTTGTTGTTGTACTCAAAGTTTTGGCTGTTATACTTTCCAGTCTTGCTCAGGTGTCTGCCATACTCACTGACCTTCTCAAAATTTTTAATTGAATCTTTAATTTAACCCATGGGGTAGAGTGTTCTTGTTCCACTTTCCATGCTTAAAGGATACCTCCTATTGGTTAATTCTCTCTAGTTGTTTTTCCTTTGTATTTTTGGTCTGTCTGTTTCAAAGCTCTGAGGAGGTCACCCATTTGACAGACACCTGAAGAAGGCTGGAGAGTACAACAGCCAAAACGTTATGTGTATGACTATCAAGATGAGCATGAAATGCATATAATAATAATAATAATACAAAAAGTCTGACATAAATTTTTATCATTATTGATTGAGGGAGGAATTGAACTGAAAGGTGAAAAGATTCAACAGAAAAAAACTAAAAGTTATGTTTAAAAATAATAATTGCTATAACTTGGCAAATATCCACCAGGTCAATGGCTAAAATTCTATCTGAAAATAAGTGCACACTCACAAGATATATTCAAAATATTATGCAATCATCTCAGCCACAAAACAGACTCTACATATATATATATTATATATTTAATCCACTATATCTAGCACAAGGCTAAGGTTAAAAAAGTAGTACTGACAATGAAGACGGAACCTACAAATAATAATTTGCTAGATAAACATTTTTAATGGTACATCATAATTTCTTGTAAACATATATACAGATATATATGTAAGATATTTTTGTATATTTACTCTTTGTTGTTGAATAAAAGTTGGAGACTAGAAAAATAGGGAACTTTTTTCAAAATCTAATAAGTTAGGGAAGTAGAATAAGTTTGGGTCTGGAAAGTCTAAGTATGGGATAGAATTTTTTTTTTTTTTTTTTTTAATCAAATCACCCCAAGCAAGGCGGTAACGCCACTGATGTGCAGGGGGCTACGTAATAGTGAAAAGATTGGAAAAGAGAAAACCGGAAACCGCATCTTAAACAGGGAACAAGGGATGAGCCTCTTAACCTGTTCAATAGACGTGGGTGGAGTGTGAACCGGGCGATATATAGATCTATCTACTCCAATTAGCTGAGAATTTGGTTTACTTGAATAAAGGAATTGTATGTAAATATTCCGACAATTATTTAATGTTGAATAAATCAATTCTATTTTATTTAAAAATTTTTTATTTCAAATATAAACTTTACAAATGATGTTTTTAATGTTCTTTTTTTTTGTTCTTCATGCATCTTCTGCCACTGATTTTAGCTGCACTCAAATTGGAATAAAAAGAGTGATGTACTTTGGCAGAATATCCTTGTTTTGGTGTCTTTTTTTCCATAGCAATTCAATGTGCATATTCAATTATATACATGTGAATGTGTACTCATTTATACTCGTTTATGTATATTACCATGAAACAAAGTGGTCTTTTTGCACTACAAATTTGTAAACTTCATAATTCAGCTCATACACAACTTTATTAATCAAAGTAAGCAATATTAAATCAATTAATTCCAGATAAAACCTTTGAAACTCTTGGACAGAAATGTAAAATTGAATATGCACATTGAATTGCTATGGAAAAAAAAGACACCAAAACAACGATATTCTGCCAAAGTACACCACTCTTTTTATTCCAATTTGAGTGCAGCTAAAATCAGTGGCAGAAGATGCATGAAGAACAAAAAAAAAAGAACATTAAAAACATCATTTGTAAAGTTTATATTTGAAGTAAAAAATTTTGAAATAAAATAGAATTGATTTATTCAACATTAAATAATTGTTTTTATATTTAGTTGTGTGGTTGTTGGGTTATTAGAGACTATGAAGTCAATTGTTTTCAATTTTTTATAATATATAATAGACTTTATTATTATTAATTGGTTTAGCATTTCTACATATTATGTTTTTGAGTGTTGTTTCATCATGTTTGTAATTATTAAGCATTTGATTGTAATGGTATAAGTCAATAGTGTTATGTTTATTTTGATGTACACTATTATTATTAATATTATCAATTTTGTTAGATGTATAATTAAGTTTATTTTAATACATTTTAATTTGTTGATCAATGCTGGAGTTAGGAAATCCATTGTTAACATATGTTTGTTTAATGTTATGTAATTCTTTATAGAATATGGCTCCATCATTGATGTTTGCAGTTGTGATTGTATATATGTGCATTTATAGTTGTATATTTGTGCATGTGTGCATTTATGATTGTATATTTGGGCAAAAATGATTTATAATTAGTATATTTGCTTACATTTATTTTTGTATATTGTGCAGGTAGGCTTTTATGATTGTATATTTATCTACGTGTGAATTCATGACTGCATGTTTGTGTATGTGTGCATATATAATTATCTATTTAGTGCATTGAGGCAGCAGATAATTATCTAAGCATATACTGTTGAATATAACAGACAATGAATGTCTATTATGCTTAATCATAAGCCATTCTAAACATCATATTTTGGCTTTAATTTCTGGTGAAAATAAAGAAAAAAAGTGTCTAACATTTGGATATTGTTTTATTTTGCTGGTTCTAAGCTTTCGCCTCAATTAGCCATCTTCAAAGTGTTTTCAGAGACGTTAACGTAAAGATATCCACCATCAAAGATGATATTTTTTTATGTTGACTTAAAATATTGCTATGCGACAATAACAGTCACTAAATAGTAGATGAAGGTTGTAAATTAGTAATATAGTTCTATGATGTTACACTATGACCCCAGCTCAAATGTCAACAACAGATCCATATGTTTAATGTAATGTGTTGTGACTAGATTGAAAAGTGATTTTATTGAGTGTGGCTTGCTTTGTTTAATGTAGATGGCCTCCAATATATGAAGGTTTTTTCACTGTGTGTATGTGTGAGTATTATTGTGTTATCGACTGAAATCTGTCTAATATTACATACATGGCTATGTTTTTCTAAGAAATGTTGTTTAATTGAACTATGATCAGAAAGGTGATAGGTATTTGTGCATGGTTTCATTTATGTTTATATATTTGTGCATAAGTACATTTAAGATTGCATATTTGTACAAATACAGATTTATAATTGTATATTTGTGCATGTGTGCATATACGATTTTGTGTTTATATATGCATTCAGGATGTCATAGTTGTAAATGTATGTAAATTAGATTAAAATACATTTTACTTATATTTAGCTGAACATATTTCATTCAAAATACAAAGATATATGAAGAAAAAGAAAAGCTGACATGAAACAACTCTACTATGATCAAATATCAATATCAAATGACTCCTTGAATATTGACTTTGTATAAGCTTTAAATAGAAATAACTAATAAAATCAATAAAGAATGATTTGAAAAACTGAAAATCATCTTAAGATTTGTTATCATTACTGCATTGTTTTAAATTATATATTTAAATTTGGCAATTAAATACATCTAATAAAACGGGAGGTCTTGATTTTTTAGTCCTGTAGACTTTATTATGAATGCAATTTATTTCTGAAATAAATCGTCTCTTTATTTAAAGTCATGATAATTTTGTAAATACAAATCAAATGGAAATTAATAATGCAAGGGAAGCAACTCATATAATATTATTGAGTTATGTCACTTACAATTTTAAACTTAAATAAATTCCGTTTTTATTTTTAAAAATCTTAAAACTATTATAATTTTAAGATTTAAAAAAAATAAATGACTCTTTATTGCGCATATAAGCAAAGCATAGAAACAGCAGAGATTCATATTCTTCTACCTTCTCTCCCTCTCTCTTTATAATTTTATTTCGGTGCACACGCAGATGTATATCTCTTTCTAAGTAAGTCAGACGATTTTTAACATGTCTTGAGTTGTCATGTAAACCAAGTGAAGAAATTGGTTTGACATTTAGAGTTTTTCTTCTTTTTCTTGAGGAAGATTTTTACTTTCTTTAAATAAAACAGATTTCATTTTTTTCTCTTATAATATTTAACAAACTAAAAACGAAAAATAACATTCTATTTTATGAAATCAAGGATTCAATACTCAATTTTAGGCAAATTAGAAATGCTGATATTTTTTTCATAAATAGCAAAGAGGATAAAATGGTTCAAATAATATTAATATTTTTCATTGGTAAAATTTTAGAGATGCTTGACAATCTTGACATATTTGGAAAAGACGTTAGGATAATCAAGAATATATATTGGCAGCAAACAGCTTGCATACCGATAGGAAGTGAATTCAGCAGGTAAACAAAAATAGAAAGGGGTGTAAAACAAGGATGTGTTTCCTCACCAGATCTATTCAAGTTATACAGCAAAACAATTCTGAGAGAAATAAAACCCTTGCCAGAATTCATCATTAAACATACCAAGAGGAAGAATTTTGAGAGCGACAACAGACTGAGCCAAGTGGAAGTCCATGATTGCCTATGTCCTGAAGAGACACAACACATGAAGAAGATGACTTACTTATTCCAGATTTAATTAATGTTAATTATTCTTTTACATGATATGGTAAAATTTTGGAAGTACTACCGTTGCTATTCCCCTTCAAATTTATCCAAAGTAGCATTATATCAGTGCAAAAGTATGTGCTGAATTCAAATCCAGTGCAATTTATAAAAAAAAATTACACATATTTTCATATTTAAAAAAAACTCAACTCTATCTTTAAATTGTGTACCGAAAAAATAGAAAAATGGAGCATTACTTCCTTAATCGGATGTAAAGAAGCAGAGGTAAAGAGGGGACGCAGCCCATCATTCTGCAGTTACATGTCTACGTGAGAGTTACGGGAGAGAAGAAGGGCATGGTTCGTTTTTCAAATGGATATTTAGATAAAAAAAGGTAAGTTTTTTCGATAAATTGCGCTTGATTTGAATTCAGCACATACTTTTTCTATCATACAATGATACTTTGGATAAATTTGAAGGGGAATAGCAACGGTAGTACTTCCAAAATTTTACCCATGATATTATTATTTCCCAATAAAAGAAAGAATCATCATCCATGTTTAAGTGCAAACTTGTATATGAAAATAATCTTTTTAAATAATCAATACAGATGCCCCAAAGCATGATATTTTATGAGGAAAATAAAATATTTTCTAGAAATGCTCTTAACCCATTCTGCACTCTACCATCTTGAATATAATCTACTGAAGTAGTTATGCCATAGATAACTTTTAAATTAGATACAAAAAAAATAAATACTTGTGCATAAAAGAACACAGGAATTATGAAAGGTTTATTTATAGAGACTCCTGAGAAAGATTATTGTTTTGGGCACAAATTTTGCTTAGTTTATGAAGTAAATATTTTACTTAGATGAACAGACATAATAATTTAATAGTGTTTTAGATTTTGATGTGATGAAGCTATGGAGCTGCATGAAAAAGTAAAGTGTTATTATATAGCATACAAGATCGATAATGTTGGTCAGAAAGTTTTGTTTTAACAGAATTCTTTTGGTTATGTTTTGTGAAATTCAGTTATTATTTTCCTAAAAATAATAAGCATTTTATGTTCATCAATGTATGATGAAACATTTTTAAGCAGAAATTTTCATGGCAGGTTAATTATTAATAGAAATTTAATGTGAAAGGTTTTATAAAAAATTGGTCACATCTTTTTCATTGTATCATACTGATGAAAATTTAGTTTTCTTTTTTTTTATTATGATTATTTTTATAAAAATATTAAGAAATCTATTACATTTTTTTCTAAAAATAGGAAATTTAATTTTAAATTAACCTTGAATAACTGAGACAAATCTAACCCTATTAAACATGAAGTTCTTAAAAAAAAGTTGTTCTTAGTCATCTGATTGATAACTAATGAGTCTGACTGTTAATTTTTTTTAAGCCGAAACAAATTTTAGTGATATTAATTGGAGTTTTCAAAGAGAAATATATTTTTAGTTCTTGTTTCTCTTTTAGGATTTTTTTGAAATAATAAACACTTTATGCTCATCATTATGTGATGAAACCATGTGTTTTTTTCTATAAAAAGAGCTGTTTCTCTTTCAGGAATGAAAATAAAAAGGAAAAAATAATACAAATAAAGCATGTATAATTTTTTTTCCTAATTTTTCCATGCTAAGCAATCTAAGGGAAATACCTCTTGCCTGTAACTAAATAGATACCGTAATCCTGTGTTTTCCCACTCTAAGGTCTACTGTGTCTTATACTTTAGCTTTGAACTCAATCCCAATTTTTCCAGGGTTCAAAACGGTCAACTTAGAGTCATTTGTTTACTGGAGTGAAATATTTGTATAGAAGCCAAGAATTAAGTTAATCTTTAAACACAGACCTACAAATTTCAATAATTTTTATTTATTTGTGCTTTATTTTTATATCTAATTGAAAAAAATATATTACAAAAACTCTTTGCAAAACAACTACACGCAAAAATATTTTGTATATTTTTTTTACAGTACAAACAAATGAATTGAATTAGTACAGGATAAACTGAAAATGCGTCTACATATGTGCAGATGTATATGGTCCAAATTTACATTGTTTTAACTGTGCATATGAATTATAGTTGTTGAGAAAGGCATGGAAGCTAATTGTTACTATTTATTCATATAAACAAGTTTTCTTTTATGTGCCAATATCACAACTCATTATTTTTGTAATATTATATACTTGAATAAATATGTGAAAAATGTGAGTAAATAATTAAGTGTGAAAGTTTCAATTTTGTTTGTATAACAACCAATCAAACATACACTCTGGTCAAAGATTCACTGAAAGACTGGTTAGCAAACTAGAATTGATCATTTTTATAGTAAAATAATTGACTCCAGAAGAAACCAACATTTTCATTTATCAATCTCAAGCTTATTAATTAAAAATATTTTTGCAATTTTTAAATATCTTTTTTAAGGAGGGAAAATATTGTTGATCATATCCTAAGTTGAGTCGCAAAAATTTCATTTTTATGAAATACTTTACCGTCTACTAATTCAAAAAATACTGTGTGACTTGTCTGACATCATTGGTTGATGAATATATATGAATACAATAATTAAAATTATTGGAACTGCTCTTTGTACAAAAATTGAATTACTGTGAATGTGAGCCAGTTTTGTACAAAAAATGAATTTTTAATGATAGTATTTAAATTTATTTGCATTTTTCTACAAATATGAAAAGGGCATTTCACATACCTATAATGGCGCATTGCAACAAAGGGAAATAAATCACACCTAAACATCAAGAGGCAGAATAAGTTATCTGCAAGTGGATGCCATTGTTAATGCCTTCAAGAAATACCACATCTTGAACAAGCTTATAGCACTGAAGATGACATCTTATATGGGAAATTAATACAGAAAAAGAGGTCAACAGAAAGTCACAAATAGTTCTTTTCAACACTATAAACTTAGTTTTGTCACAGACAAATTACAACCAACCAAACAAACAAGTTTATATTTATTGAATTTTATTTCAATTTATTTTCTCAATATTTATTGTCAATTTATTGGTTTTATATCACAAGAGTCATTATCACGTTTTTATAATGCTTACAAATCATTTCCCAGTTTTTTTTAATTTTATCTATTCCCTTTTCACAAGTTTTGGTCATTTTCTTCGCTCTAAAACTCAGATGTGTTTCATACATGAAAACTCAGATGTGTTTCATAAAACTCAGATGTGTTTCATACATGAAATTAAACTTTTTTTTCCTAGAATGCTTTTTAAACAGTGTCTTAGACTACTTAGCAATCAATCTATACACAAATAATTATAGTATACTGATGAATTACATTAAATATTTATGATACTTATTATATTCTATGATAAGTATCATAGAAATATTATCATATTTCTAAATCAAAAAGAAAATTTTTATATAGATTTTTAATGGATGACAATAAAATTGAACACCAAAATCAAAATTGAAATTGAAATTGCAAATGATGTCTTCTGAAGGGAAATAAAAAAAAAGCATTATGATATAGGAACATTTTCTTGAAAAAAATTGGACACTAAAATAAAATTGTACATTGAAATAGCAAAAGGTGCCTTCTAAAGAGAAATTAAAATGCATTATGAAATAGAAAAATTTTCTTGGAAAAAATTGGACACCAAAATCAAGTTGTACATTGAAATAGCAAAAGGTGCCTTCCAAAGAGAAATAAAAAGTTATTATGAAATAAGAAAATTTTGGTAGGAACAAAGAAGAGTACTAAACTGTTATGCAATTTTAACCTTCCTCTATGGCTGTGAAAGCTGAAGAATTTCTTTACAGATGGAGTGTAGACTTGAGAAAAAGAAAAATGAAAACATAAAGGACATCTATAATCATGATCAGAAAGAGACAGCTGAAATTTCTGGAATACATAATGAGGAAAGAGAACTTGGCGAATTTGACACTCATAGGATGTATTGAAAGTAAATGGGACAGAAGGAAACAGTGTGTAAACTACCTAAAGTGCTTGTGTAAATTGCTGACAGAAACTAGACTGAGATGGACAGTAAAGAGACAAACCTTACTTAGGGTTAGGAAAAATAGGAAACAGTAGAGATCCATCAACACCCAGGTCTTAAAGGGAAATAACACATGAAAGAAGATATTGGTGTTTGAAACTGATAAATCACATGGCCTTTACATTACTGTAAAATGCATTTATTTCATATTATAAACACAATGGGAAATGCTCAGCAACAATCTGAAGCATATAAAAAGGAGCCCACTTTGTATTATTTAAATGCACAGATACTACACTGATGCTATGCAGAAGACTGAGATATGACACCCAAATCTGAGGCAAAAGTGCTGAGCTATATATAAGTATCTTTCAGATGTCAGGAGTTTCTGACTAGCCATTTATGCTGGTAACATTACTATTTTCTCCTGTCTTAGTAGCAAGTCTGACAGATTTGACAAAATAAAATTGGTAACTAGTCTCAAAAAGAACCTCTAGTTAGTGGTTAATTGGGGAACTTTCTCACCAACATGGCTTACCTCTCTCATTGCTACAAATATTTTCATGGCATTTGTTTAGATGAACTTTTTTCCTTGGTTCCTTGACTGCATGAATTTAAACATACTACTAGATTGGCAACTAGGTCTCACCATTTTATTGTCGAACTAGTTAGATACAACTACATGTTCTATACTAATAGTTTATTTTCCTGCCTGTAGAAGTCCCTTCTGATTTCTTGCTTCCCTGCTAACTACAATCTTCAAAAATTTAAAGGCAATACCAGTGACTATCTTCTATCTTCTTGAAACCTGTTCTTTTATTGTCCTTTCTCCTCACTAAAGTCTTCTCCTTCTCTTTTAGTCCCAGTAACCCCTTGTGTCTTAGTGACATTATCACCTTACTTGGAGTAAAACTAGGGAAAAATATTTGTCATTTTTTTAATGGACACTGTACTACTTATCTGAAATGACTTGTTGCCATTTACTAGGCAGCAGTATGACATACAGTAAAATGCTACAGGTTGAGATGGGAATAGATTTTCAACAATCTCTTCAATCTGGTTTTTATCAGAGAAAGTTTACCTCATTAAAGTGCTCTGCAGCACTCTAAAAAGGTAACGTTTGGTTGGTGTGTGATCAGGTGAATATATTGGGTGTGGTAGAACAAACTGAGTGGCAAAATTTTTTCCTTTGTTATTCTTGCTATGAGTTTGCATTGTCATGAAAAAGAACAGAATTTTTCTTTAATTCACTGTGTATGCTGCCACTTTTATGAAAAACTTTGGTATGTTTATATGCTTCAAATTTAATTTTTATTACCATATAGGAATAGTAGTTATTCATCATTACAATTGGCTCCACAAAATGGAAATTACTTAAAGCAGAATATATTAGATCATATATTTTGCTTTATATTCTACTGTGTTCCCTCAGAATGTAGGCGATCATGGATCTCCACAACTTCCTGTCCCTTGTAACTTTTAATAAACTTTGTCTTTCTGTTATCTCTTCTAAACCCTGTTCTGCTATCCATTTACTCAAGTTTACTAAGTATGCTGTTTTCCTCTGTGCCTCTTGCCTTCTCTCTGTCCCATGAGTATCAGATTTTCTAAGCCCTTCTTTCTCATTATGAAACCTCAACTATCTCTTCCTGATGTTCCCTTTTTGTTTCCATTTTCTCTGTTGCTATCCTCAGCATCCTTTTGTAGAACCACATTTCTGTTGCTTCAAGTATCCACTTCATCTTTGATTACATATTCTGCTATGAGAAATTGCTTCTTTTATGACATCTGCTCTCTGTACCTGAATAAAAAGCTGCAGATTATAAGGTTCCCTAAAAATAAAGTACTATTAAACCATAGAAATGAACTGTAATGTAAAAATGTAAACACTGCAAATATTTCTCTTTGAAATTGAATGAATTATAATGTCCATTTATAACTTATGCTCTAATATTATTTAAAAGTATTTTGTTAAAATTAATGATCCACACAATACTTATTCGGTTTTCATAACTCCAGTATATGTTAGTATAGCATAATTACTTAACTCTAATTTTAACCTAAGCAATCTTGCCTCTTTAACAGATGAAGTAGGATAAAATTAGATTTTAAAAAACCTAAAATCCAACCTGCTGTTAAAAACTATTGCTTACACATTTGAATAATGTATGTTTCTAGTATGTATCTTACCCAAACAAAATAAAAATTGTCATATTTTGACATAAAGCAACAATGTTCTCTATGCAACCTAAATGTTCAACTCCATAGTTCAACCTAATTTTCACTTTTGATTGAGTAATACTGACATACCCACAATCATATTATTTAACTTCCTCCAACCACCTTTCCTTAATTTTCTGAATAACCATGAATTCATCTAATATTTTCTAAAATACAGCATTTTCAAGATTTATTTTAAAATATCACCTGAAGAACAGTATTGTTCTGAAACATGAACATTTTTGTGTAGTGATATAATGCTTTTATAAACCATTGTAATAAAATTACAATATTAAGTTCTACTCTGTATTGATAACTCTTTATAAAAGTAAATGCATGAACACTAAGTTTTTAATCTATCTCTTCTTTCACTTCCCTATAATAGGTATTAATCTACTGCTTCTCTCTCTAGCTATGGGTTAAATAGCAAAACAAATTAGGTTTTATAGCTTTGGTTGGCAACCAGTCTACCACAGAAAGTAATGGCAACCTACTGCTAGAAAATCTTCTGCTGAGTCAGTCATGTCTCTTGTGAGACATGATCACCCAAGCATGTATCATGTATGGCACTTTTAACTGGCTGACAATTTTATCACAACACTTTTTATACTGATGGGATTTTCTTCCTTATTATTTATGCAAGTTTGTGTAGAATGTCAACATATTATTTATATAATTATTTTCCGCTTTTATTTACACATGCTATCAGTTTTATTTTGTTTCTGTTGTTGAAAGTTTTGAAGTGAAGTGATTTTTGCTATTTATTAAATTTATTTAGAAAGTGAAGTTATTTATTTTCTAGTGGAGCAATTTCAAGAGAGGTGTGAAATGTCTTGTATGATGTGACTAAATGCTTGATAACTTGACAGATGTAGTCAGTAATGAAACTGTTGAAATTCCGCCATACTTTGGTGAGAAACTCACCTACTCTTGTTCTTTTATTCACAAATAGGTTTGCAAGAAACACACAATTATAAGCATAATATGAATAGATTCTCTTCATGCCAAGATGGTTCCCTTCATGGTATGTGGCAGGGGAAAATGTTGCTGTAAGTGGTAAGCAAATATCTTTAAACAGTAACATCATGGGAGCTGATAGGGTTGGAATATTTCATAACACTGAATTATTCACCTTCAAGATAGGGGTAACCTTTCCTATTTTTGTATCAAGAATATAATAGTACTGGGTTTTATATCTAGTAATCTGTTTTTTTCTTTATGAATGCCGTTGCCATTTTTATTATTGAGAATTCAAATAATTTATATTTTAAGTGTCTGTTTGGATGTGAAATTGTAGATAGAAATAAAAATAATTTGTTTTTGCTTATTTTATTTTTGAATTCAAATGTGGTCAAAATAAGTAAAATGTTCTAACTATTCTAAGAATCAATAAGTATTCTTTATTCTTAATTTTCATTGTTTCCAATTTCCATGATTATTTTGAGCAACATGGTTTAGAAATAAACAATACGCTACTAGTCGGACACAAACTCACTATCCTCAGGAGCTTAGATTTTATCTGTTATGTTTATATCATGGATAAGGTTTTTTTATTGGTAATTATTGTTAATATACACTATTTATATTGTTCAAACTATTGTCCTCATCTCTACTGCCATGTTCATGATGTTTAGACCATTGTATTTCATCATCATCATTTATCCATCACACCCAGATGGTGCATAGGGCAGCAACTTTTTGTTGCTGTTTCTGTAACAAACTGTTTTTTATGGGGCAGGTTTGTTAGCCCTGCACCCAACCCCCCAACCTGGAGGACCGGTGGACCATTCTTGGTTCTTATGTTTATAGCACCTGGTATTCCCAAATGCTCACCCATTTAAGTACTGATCAGGCTTGATGTTGCTTAACTTCGGTGATCAGATGGGAACCGGTGTATTCAACACAATATAGCCGTAGACTTGGTCTTCTTTAGGTGCTAGAAATTTCAAACCAAACCCTTTATTACAGTCACTGAGATATATCATTCTCATTTCATGTGCACAAATAACTTAGAGAGTTAAGTTAAAGCGAGATAACTACATGACTACCAGAAGTGGAATGAGAATGATATACCCCAGTGATCATAATAAAGAGTTTGGTTTGAAATTCCTAGTACCTGAAGAAGGCTGAAGTGTAAAACAGCTGAAATGTTGTAAACATGGCAGTAAAGATGAGGACAATAGTCCAAACAATGTAAGTAGTGTAAATACTACCTCATTTCTGAAGTATAGACAAATATTATTAATATGCGTGATTAATTAATTAACTAATTAATTGTTATTATCATTCTTTTGCTTTCTTTTGTTTTAAAACTTTCTTTATCTATAGGGAGAGAAATTTGTGAAAGATCTGTGTGATAAGGCATGCTCTGATGCTACATCAGACATGACTCTCATGTCTTCAGATCTTGACTGATTGAAGATATTCACGCATACATTTTGTCTTGGTGAATTTAAACATGCTACATTAAATATCCTGTTCAGGACCACTGATTTCCTTGTCATTTTCCTGACCATCACTGTCCCCAATTTAAAAAGTCAAAGTTGAGCTTCTTCTTCTATGTGTTGTGTCCCTTCAAGACATAGGCGATCATGGCCCTCCACATCTCCTTATCCCTTGGAGCTCTTAACACCCATTCTCTTGTTACCCCTCCCAATCCCTGCTTTACCATCCATTCAATCAAGTTTGTCAATGATGTCACATGCTGCTTTCCCTTGTCTCTCTTTCCCTCTATCTGTTCTGTGAGTATCAGATTCTCTTAGCACTCTTTCCTTTTAAATGCTTCAGAAATTTCAGCTGTCTTTTCCTGATGTTAAGTATCAGTTTTCTTTTTGTTTTCATCAAGTCTAAAACCCTGTTGATATTCAATCTATGATATCCTCAGTATCCTTCTGTAGAACAACATTTCAATTGCTTCTAGTCTTTCCTTCATCTTTGATGAGATTGTCCAGCATTTACTGCCATATTGAAGGACACACATTATATAATAATCCAGTACTCTCTTTTTGTTTCCAGTGAAATTTTCTTGTCTTTCAATACTTTACTGAACTTCTGGTATATGTCTTTGGCCATGCCAATACACCATCAGATCTCCAAAAAGTGATGATAACTGTGTTTGGAGATATAAAAAACTGTGTACTTCCTAAATAAAACCAGAAAGGTGCAAAGAGCTACTGAGCATAAAAGAATATGAGAAAAAAAAAATTATTAAGAAGAGAGAACAATAGAAGAGTAATCATGAAGACAGATGATAATTCCAAGCAAGGCAATAAAGCCACAAAGATGCAAGGAATTACTGAGTGTGAAAGAATATGAGAAAAAGAAAACATTATTAAGGAGAGTGATCAATAAGAGAACCCTTTGCAGGTGAACAATAAAAGAAAAAGGAATTAAGAAGAGAGAAGATAACGACTGACATTGAAGATCAAAGTTGACTGGAAAGTAAGAAAGTGGAAGAGAATTCTATAAGCAAGTAGAAGAGAAGAAACTGTTAGCATTGAACTTATGGTGACATCTAGCCATTTTAACTGTAAAATAATGAGGCCTTGCCATTAATCTAGTACCGTACCTAAAATTCATAAAGTCTACATACCAAATAGGAAAGCTCATTAGAACAATTATCATGAAAATATTTAAGATAAAGTCACAGAGAAGCTAAGTTATAAAAGTGAGAAAGTGACTTTTCTTGCTTGTTATACTTTGGGATACGTGATACATGCTTAGGCGATCATGTCTTGAGAGAGACCTGACTGACTGGGCAGTGGCTTGGAACGAGAAATTGGAGAGCCGAGTTCGAATTCCAGTTGAATTTGTTGCATTCACTTATGCGCAAATACCCTTGGGAAAAGTATTAATCTGTCTCTTCCCTCCAGTTATGGGTTAAACAATAGGATAGATTGGGTTCTATAGCCTTGGTTGGCAACCAGTCTACCGCAGAAAGCAATGGTAACCTACTGCAGGATAATCATCTGCCCAGTCAGTCGTGTCTCTTTTGGGACATGATCGCCCAAGCATTTATCACATATGGCACTTAACTGACTGATACTTTGGGATGTGCATTGTGGTGCAGTTGATTTTGGCTTGGAATGAGAAATTGAAAAGCCGAATTCAAATTTTGGTTAAATTCGTTGCATTCACTTATACACAAGTACTCTTGGGAAAGGTATTAATCCATCTTTTCTTCCTCCAGCTATAGGTTAAATAACATGACAGGTTGTGTCCTATTGTATTGGTTTGCAATTGGTCTATTATGGAAAGTAATGGCAACCTACTGCAGGAAAATCTTCTGCCTAGTCAATCATGTCTCTTTCAAGACATGATCGCCTAAATGTATATCACTTATGGCACTTAACTGACTGATACATTGTGAAATTCTTAAAGGCAACTTTTTTCTTATTCTTATTTTGTCAATAATTTCAGTTTCTATTTTGGCTCTTCTCTGATCCTTCAAGATTTTCTTTCAAATTCCACTAAATAATTTCACAAAGTCGTGTTTTCTTTAGCATTATGTATTTCTTTTTTTTCTTTATATTTCTAGATATAAAATCCAGCACTTTTATAGTCTTCCTTATATGTCTTACAAAATAAGCATCAATAATCATATTTTATATAGTTATTAGCAATACAAATGAAGAAGGATCTTTATCCATGCTTTGTAGACTATGCAAAGGCTTTTGATAAAGTACGCCACAAAGACTTGATTAAGATGCTTGGCAACCTCGATATTTTCGGAAAAGACATTAGAATAAACAAGAATATATATTGGCAGCAAACTGCTTGTATATGGATAGGAAATGAATTCAGCAGGCATAGAAAGGGTGTGAGATAAGGATGTGTTTTCTCACTGGATCTGTTCTACATATACAGCAAAACAATTCTGAGAGAAATAAAATCCTTGCCAGGATTCATTATTGGCAGCCACAATCTCAACAATGTAAGATACACTGATGACATGGTGCTGCTAGCAGACATGGAAAAGAAAATGCAGGATTTCTTACAAAAGATAGCAAGAGAAAGTAAGAAGAAAGAACTGAATATAAACTTCAAGAAAACTGAATGTATGGTCATCAGCAAAAAGAAGACCCCCCCCCCCCCCGCCGCCAAATGCCAACTACAGGTCAAAGAAACTAAAATAAAACAAGTAAAGAAAAATAAATACCTGGGAAGTGCGACATTGAGATCTGAAAATGCATTGGCATGGCCAAGGACGCATTTCAAAAACTAACCAGAGTATTGAGAGACAGGAGACATTGGAAATAAAGAAAAAGTGCTGGACTGCTGTGTGTCTGTTTGTCTGTTTGTCAGTATGGTAGTGAATGCTGGACAATCTCCTCAACGATGAGAGAGAGGCTTGAAGAAGCAGAAATGTGGTTCTACATAAGGATGCTGAGGATATCATGGACTGAACATGTGAGCAACGACAAGGTTTTGGAGAGGATGTAAGTAAGAAGAAAACTCATACTCAACATTAGGAAGTGACAGCTGAGGTTCCTGGGACATGTAATGAGGAAGGAAGGCCTGGAGAATCTAATACTCACAGGATGGATAGAAGAAAAGACAGAGGAAAGTGGCATGGGACATATTTGATAGGCTTATACAAATAGGTTTGGGAGAGATAATAAGAGAAAAATATTGAGAGCAACAAGAGACAGGAACAAGTGGAAGTCTGTGATCACCTACATCCTGAAGGGACATGGTACATTAAGAAGAAGAATTTGCAATATGATGAATAAAACAAAATTTGCATAATAAAATATATTTATTGCAGCAATATATCCAGAAAACTTGCACAACATCTGTTTGTTAATATCAATTTTACACCCCAAAAAATTACATTAATTTGCATAATTAAATCTGAAATAGTGTACATATTTTTAATATGTACTGTATATACCTGAATATAGTATGACTTTTTATAATCATTTTTTATACAAAAAATAGTGGGGTTACAACATATGCAGGTAATTTTTTTCAAGTGGTTAAAAATCAGGCATTTTCGGTGACTGGTTGCACTATATACAGGTAAATTTTTCTTGAGGAGTTAAAATTCATGCATTTTTGGTGACCGTAACCTACCTGGTAGTCCTACATTCTCATGGCATCCTTAACAGTACAGGTAAGTTCATTTAGCCTAGATTCTTTCTTTCTGTTGTATCTAAATCTTACATATCAGATATTTTATGGTAAGTGGTTTTTCTTACCATTTTGGTATAGCCTTGTACAAAAAAGAATGAAGACCATTTCTTTGCTATAAAATACGCCCAGGATGATGCAGTAGTTGACTGTGGTAAGCATACTAGCATTGTTTGTTTAATAATATATCAAATCCTTATGGGTCATTTAATGCTAAAATACAATTTTCTTGAGAGCTTAGGTAATTTTTCTTTTTTACAAAAGTCTATTTTTTTATTGTAAAAATGTATGGCTAGTATTTTTTTACTATGAAAATGTATTGCTGGTATTTTTATTTTTACTATGAAAATGTATTGCTGATATATCTTTTACTATGAAAATGTATTGCTGATATTCTTTTGATCCCAGTTTTTTTTGGGGGGTCACTATTTGCCCATAAGTGGGAACATAACATGTGCTACCATCCCTGGTAAGGGTGGACTTAGGAACAACAGCAATTAAGAGGTGGTTCCATGCACCTTAAAATCTCCTGATCAGAGTCCTTGCTGGCTGAGCATAGTTTATCGTCATACCCAGGAGGAACTAGTATTGCCCAGAAGCTTGGGTCACATTATATAAATTATTATACATTATATGAAGAAATCAGGTTTTTCACTGTCGGGAGTCACACTATAGATGAAGTAGACTTTTACACAAGTATATATGGTAACACTTTCTACAAAGTGCACTGTTGCTACACTCTGCTCCTGGC
Organism: Ascarosepion bandense; assembly: GCA_037127315.1. Taxonomy (NCBI): domain Eukaryota; kingdom Metazoa; phylum Mollusca; class Cephalopoda; order Sepiida; family Sepiidae; genus Ascarosepion; species Ascarosepion bandense. The sequence continues at coordinate 317,959 of JBBBDQ010001859.1, read as the reverse complement.
CAGTAGTTGGCTGAGGAGAGACATGATTTTAGATAATATGTATAGATACTCTGATCTTAGCTGAAAGTGTCTATAAATGAACAGAAGCACTGATAATCTATGGAAGAAGGTCTGAAATTAAAGATGAAATGATTGAGGAAATGAAGTGACAGTAAATAAAGAATTCACATGAAAAGAAGAAGCTTGTTTTTCATTAATGCATAATCATTAATAGAGATTCCATAGAAAAAAAAGGAGAGCAAGTCAAAAAAATATGCTAGATAAATGAATTGCAATATTTTCATTACATTACTTAAAAATAAAGATTGTAAAATAATCCTGAGAAACATTTAAAAAAAATTATTTCAGCACTTGTTTTTTGATAGTAGATTTCTTTGTTAGCTAAAGAAAAAAAATGTAATGATTTTAAAAAGTCATTTCAGACATTAGGCATATTATTCTATTTCTAATTAATTTAAGAGTTTTAATTTGTAGAGCCATTTTATTGCTTTTAATCTCAAGATGCATTTAATGATTAAAAATATTGACATGGATTGTTTAAATGATAACAAAAGTAAATTACAAAAGACTTCCATGACTGAAGCAATTTGTTGATGTTTATGATTTACCAAAAAGCTCTTTTAATAAGAGATTAATTTAGAAGCTAATTACTAAGACTAATCTTGTACCAAATACCTTCTTTAAAAGAAAAACACATTAAAAGTATATTGCTGCAATTTTTTATGGCAATGATCAAAAAAATTTCAGTGGGTTTAATCATTAACTGGAAAAAAACAAAATTTGCGGAATTTATTATTGTTATTTGTGTTACCAGGGCTGACTCATGGTACTGGCAACTCGGGCAGTCATTCAGGGCCTCATCATGCTGCTATGTCATGTGTTTTGAACCTTCTATAGCTAAAGCTTATAAAACATACTAATGGTCATCCATGACACTAGAGAAATTAAATTTTTTGGCTTTTTTGTCAATAGAAAATGATTTTAGATAGAAGAAAGGTGTAGAAAGTGCCATGAAAAAATTTGCAGATCTAAAGGATAGAAAAATGTCTCAGGTAGGATAATGAATGTTTTCTTTAACTTGTTATAAGTTGTATATTGTAATAAACTCATTATTCGACATTTTTAGTTTTTCTCCTAAAAAAAAAATTCTAAGACACTGGAACAAAGAATGCCATTTTTATGATTAGGATGCTCTCTGAAATGGCAATACAAATGAAGAAGGACTTGTACCTATGTTTTATTGATTATGCAAAAGCGTTTGACAACATACACCACAAAGAACTGATAGAGATGCTTGGCATGCTCAACATATTTGGGAAAGACCTGAAAGTAATTAAGAATCTCTACTGGCAGCAAACTGCCTGCATACGGACAGGTAATGAATTCAGCAATTATACTAAGATTGAAATGGGCGTAAGACAAGGATGCGTCATTTCACCAGATCTATTCAACTTATACAGCAAGACTATTCTGAGAACCCTAGAAGTTATGCCAGGATTCATCATCGGAGGCCACAATTTAATCAATATAAGGTACGCAGATGATACAGTGCTGATAGCAGACACAGAAAGAAAACTACAAGATCTTCTACAGAAGGTAGCTGAAGAGAGTGACAAGAAAGGACTACAAATAAACTGCAAGAAAACTGAATGCGTGGTCATCAGCAAAAAGGGTAGTCCAAAATGCCAATTACAGGTGAGGGACTCTAAAATCAAGCAGGTATAGAAATTTAAATACCTAGGAAGTGTTCTAACAGAAGACGGAAAGTGCGACACTGAGATCCGAAGGCGAATTGGCATGGTGAAAGAAGCATTCAAGAAGTTGAGTAAAGTATTAAGAAACAGGACAATTTCACTAGAAACGAAGAGGAGAGTACTGGATTGCTATGTGATGTTGGTTCTTCAATATGGCAGTGAATGTTGGACAATATCTTTGAAGATGAAGGAAAAACTTGAAGCAGCTGAAATGTGGTTCTACAGAAGGATGCTGCGAATATCATGGACCGAACATGTGAGAATGATAAGATTTTGGAAAGGATGGAAATGAAAAGGAAATTAATACTGAGCATCAGGAAGAGACAACTAAAGTTCCTGGGACATGCAATGAGGAAGGAGGGCTTGGAGAACCTGTTACTAACAGGCCAGATAGCAAGAGACAGAGGAAAGCAGCGGATAACATATTTGAAGGACCTGATGAAGTGGATGACTGAACAAGGGTTGCATGGTACAACAGCAGAAAGCATGCTAAGAGCCACCAGAGACAGGGAGATGTGGAAAGCCATGATTGCCTACGTCCTGAAAGGACATGGCACATAAAAGAAGAAAAGAAGAAGGCCTTTATTAATATCATGTAAAATTATATGGTATTATATATAAATTATATATATCATAAAAAACTATATTTCCTTTAATAAGTGTTCGCACCAGTATTAATGTGTGACTGGCACTGGAGGTCAAGTGACAGCAAATTAAATCAATACTTCAGTATTTTCTTTAGTATACTAGCTATTTTCAGATCTGCTGTCATTTGGATTATCCCAACTCTTTCTCTGATTTTTAGTTCCTCCATCTTTTTTCTTTTGTGCTTTTGGACTATTCCTTCTACTTTGATAACAATTGGTATTACTGTTACCTTCATATTCTGCAATTTTCTCAGCTCCCTGGCAAAGTTATGATAATTGTTTATCTGTTCACTTGCCATCAGATTTACTTTGGCCTCGGATGGAAAAGCAAAAGCCACAATATGGTGTGTGTTCTTTTCTTTTTGTTTATCAATACTACATCCCCACTTTAGCTTGGATTAGGTGACCTGTTTGAACATCAAAGTTCCAAAGTATTTAATTTTCTAGGGCAGATTTTGGTCTCTGTATATATTACTGGTTTGTATGGCCAAAATGCAGTCATCGCATAGTTTAAAATTGACACCCTTCCCAACTCTGTCATTGTATCTTATATTTTTTCTGGGAAAAATTACTATTTTCACTTATGTGTTTCATTCATTCAGACACAGTGGTGGCATTCTATCAGTTTACATGAACCAATTCTTAAAATTGTAAAAGCTTAGTGAACCAGTTGTTGGATTATCCAAAAATAAACTTATATATTAACAGTCAATATATAATATCTAAAAATGTAATTAATGCTATTATAAGTTCTGCGAAAGGCTAAAAGAGAGTTTTCTATGATGAATGTAATTTATTCTGACAAAAAAATTATCTTGAAGTTAAAAATGTGGCAAATCTTCTAGTCATAAATTTGATAGATCTTCTATTTGTCTTTTGGGATTGCAGTGATTCAGTTTGAATGTGGCTAAAAAACCATAACACAGTTGATGACTCGAGAGTCAAAAAGCATTATACTTCTGAATATGATGAGAACAGAATTTCAATCTGGAAATATCTTAATAAATCAATGTTTTCTATTAAATTATCAAAATGGTTTAATTCTTGTTTATACTATAGTGTGATTTGTGATTTTAAAATAAGCAGAATAGGTTCCTAAAGATTTCCTGCTTTTATAAAAGTGGTTAGGATGCAATTATTGCTCAGACAAATTCTGGTTTGGGCATTTAACATTTATATGATCAAAATGAAGTCACTTGCATTGTTCCCAATGGACCACCATTTCCACCTACCCAGTCAGGTTTACTCTTGTATCATTTCTGGACTTATAAAAACATTTGCTTATTATTAATTGTCTTTATTTCTACACTGTCTGCATTTGCTCTTTTACTTTCTCTCTATCAGAGTCTTTGTATAGTTGGTTCTTATGGTAATAATTCTGGGACCTATTAATAACATTTCAGTGTCTCTTCTTAGGTTTCCCCTACTTAGCAATGTCTGTGTTGATTTATCTGTCATTTACTTGGTTTGTCTTCTAAAATATCTATATATTTGTTTCTTGTTCCATTTTTGAATTCTCATTTTGGTATTTCCTGACAAGTGAACCAAAGAGGAAATGACACTGATATAATTACATGAGTGTTGATATAGTTATTTGTACTCATTTTATCACCAGCTGAAGAAATAACTGCAAGTTTTCTTAAAACTCTATCTCCCCAGCATTCTAGCTGATTTTAATAATAATAGTTTTCTTTCTTACAATATTCAAAGAATTTTTATGTTTAAATGAGTATTATGTTTTATAGACGACGTAAAATAGTTTGATTTTTTTATAATCATTTCACCCCAAGCAAGGTAGGACTGCTACAGGTGTGCAGGGTTTACAGATAGAGAAAAACAGTGTACAGGGGATGTCGAAGAAAGGATGAGAAGTTGATAGGTTTTGAAGAGGTGGATGGGATTTAAGATGGTAGAAAATGGTAAATGGCATTGCATTTAAACCTTTGGAGATTGTAGCTATCAGGGAAGCAAGTATATGGAAAAGAGTTCCAGAGGCGGGAAGTGTGAGCAAAGAAACTGTCGGAGTAGAAGTGGCGGTTACATTTGACTATTTTGATGATAAAGCGTGAGACCTTGATACCAATCTAGTGGTACAGGAACTGCTAGATATTTGGGAAGAATATTATAATAATGTAGGAACTGTAATAGGAACAAACAGCCTGTATGCAAATAGAAAATGAATTCAATAAATATACGAAAATAGAAAGGGTGTAATTTGTAAAGCCATTTTATTGATTTTAATCTCAAGATATATTTAATGGTTAAAATCAAGGCATGGATTGTTTAAATGATAACAAAAGTAAATTACAAAAGACTTCCATGACTGAAGCAATTTGTTGATGTTTATGATTTACCAAAAAGCTCTTTTAATAAGAGATTAATTTAGAAGCTAATTACTAAGACTAATCTTGTACCAAATACCTTCTTTAAAAGAAAAACACATTAAAAGTATAGTGTTGCAATTTTTTGTGGCAATGATCAAAAAAATTTCAGTGGGTTTAATCATTAACTGGAAAAAAACAAAATTTGTGGAATTTATTATTGTTATTTGTGTTACCAGGGCTGACTCATAGTACTAGCAACTCGGGCAGTCACCCAGGGCCCCATCATGCTGCTATGTCATGTGTTTTGGACCTTCCAAATCTAAAGCTTATAAAAAACGTACTTGTGGTCATCCATGACACGAGAGATTAAATTCTTTGGTTATTGAAAAATGTTTCAGATAGGATAATGAATGTTTTCTTTAACTTGTTATAAGTTGTATATTGTCTTCTCACCGGACTTATTCAACCAAAACATGATGTGAGAATTAAAAGTCCTATCATGATTTAATTTTGGAGGTCACAATCGTAAAAGCATTAAATATGTAGATGACACAATTTTGATAGCAGTCACAGAGAAGAAACTACACAAACAACTACAGAATGTAGTAAAGAAAAGTGAGAAGAAAGGACTAAACATTAGTTGCAAGAAGATGGAACATATGGTGATACCGAGCAAAAGCGAGGGACCGGATGTTTGCTCTATAACAACCAAAAAGCAAATGAACAAAAGTCGTCTCTGCGCAGGTGTATTCGCGCAGATGTTTGGGTTGAAAACTAAAAATTAATCAAATATTAAATTTACGCAAATTTTATTTACCAGCCAATGGGAATCCCAGAATCAAATACAAGTATGAAATCCCAAAATGAGCTGCTTTTGATCCAAAAAGCAGATATAAAAAGCGGATACAGACAAGACCCCGGCAGACAGGCATAGACCAGAGGAGAAGAGTGTAACCAATCCCCTTGACCTAAGTTGAGTGGCTACTATGCTTGCCTCTTTCTTTCTCCCCTGTCTCAAAAGTACTTATTGACCTAAGGAGCGACTACTTCAAAGACATTCCTTAGTTACATGCTCTCTACATTCCTAAGCACTAATTAACCTTTTCAGCATTATTGCCATTAACAAAATTTAACCTGGCCATTGTACCCATATCCAAAGACTGTTTCCTCACAAAACCAACTTACTGACTTACGGACCATAGGAGTGGAAAGTTCAGAATGAACATTCCACACAATCTAAGCACTTTTATCTTTGCTATAAACAAATTTTAAAGTTGTGTTTGGATTATGTTGAAATAACCCACTATAAACTGGCGACTACCCAACGTGAGATGAACACACATAAAGACATTTCCACCAGAAATATATGGTTGCAGAACATTCAAATTACAAATTGGAGATATCAAAATCAAGCAAGTACAACAATTTAAATATCTGGGAAGTGTTTTAACAGGGGAAAAAAGATAACAACACCAATAAAATCTGGAATAGTATTGGAATAGAAAAAGATGTTTTTCAAAAGCTAAGTGAAGTATTAAGAAAATGGAAAATTTCATTAGAAACAAAGAATATAGTACTGAACTGTTATATAATATCAGTCCTCCTATATGACAGTGAATCCTGGACAATCTCCTTGTAGACACTTATACTTAACATCAGAAACAGAAAGCTGGAATTTCTTGGGCACATAATGAGAAAAGTTTGACACTGACAGGATATATTGAAGGCAAGAGGGACAGAGGAAGGCAACACAACCTACCCAATGAGCTTGTGTAAGTGGATGGCAGAACAATGTTCAGGAGAGATAGAAAAAAGATAAAATTCACTAAGAGCTACAAAGGACAGAAAATTGTGGTTCAATGGTAGGTATCTGATTCTCACATACCAATGTTTTATGCTTAACTAAAAAAAAAGTTTATTTGGGAAATGAAAAAAGCAGCAACTTTAATTTAGGAAGCATAATGATAGATCAATAAGTCTCTAGTCTAACATAATTCTTGGCTGAATTTCAATCTGAGATTCTTTCTGTTTTATGTTCAACATGATTAATGAAGATATATTGGCTTAACTGCATATGCTAAGCTATTGTTTGCTGATAGAATGAAACATTGTATAGCATCTCACAAGTGTGATTCTAAAGATTACTGGCAGCTCTGCAAAAGTGTGCTGAGAAATAGCAAACTCTTGATCCCTCTTCTATTCAATCAGTTTGGAGTCCTCACATTTATGGCAGACAAAGTTGAATATTTTGCTTGCAAATTCTCTTGCAACTCAACACTTGACTTGTCTGGCGTACCCACACCTGATTTTTTAATTAGAACAGAGACTCAACTGAGTGATTTTCTTTAGGATGATCCTAAAGAAATGTGCCCTGAGCTGTTTCCTGTCCTTTACCCTATCCACATTACACCCTCGCTGGTCACCAAGATAATTGCACAACTTGACCCACACAAAGCGAGCGGCAGTGACGGAATCCCAGTCATAGTACTGAAGAAATGTGCACCAGAACTCTCCTCTGTCCTCTCTAAACTCTATAACCTCTGCTTATCTGCTTCCTGTTTTCCTGCCTGTTGGAAGTCCTCCTGTGTAGTTCCTATATTTAAGAATTCTGGCGAACCCTCAGACCCTGCCAATTACCATCCTATTAGTCTCCTTCCGATCTTTGGCAAAGTTTTCGAAGCCATTATCAACGCCGAGGTGATTCAGCATCTCACGGCCAACAGGCTTCTCTCTGACAAACAGTATGGGTTTCGCTTCACCAGGTCTACTGCTGATATGCTAATGGCCATTACTGAGTACATATACTGGGCACTTGACAAGAATGGTGAAGCCCGAACCGTTGCCTTGGATATCTCCAAAGCGTTCGACAGGGTCTGGCATGCTGGCCTCTTGTTCAAACTGCGGAGCTACGGGATAACTGGACATCTGTTTGACCTCATCCAGTCATTCCTCTCTAACCGCACATTGAAGGTGGTATTAAATGGGCATGCCTCCCAAAACTACCATACGAACGCGGGCATCCCTCAAGGTTCTATCCTAGGTCCCACGCTCTTTCTGATCTACATTAATGATCTCCCCGACGCCATTAGATCCCAAGTTGGCATGTATGCTGATGACACAACAATCTACTCTTGCATCGATCAAAAACCAGATGTGGACGACAAAGTGAACCTCGCTGCTGTACTTGAAAAGGACCTCCAATCCGTAGTGGCCTGGGGTAGGAAATGGCTAGTAAATTTCAATGCTTTTAAAATGAAGCTGTTATCAACTAACCAATATAGACAATCACATCTACCTCCCATTAGCATGGGACAGGCTAGCCTCCCAGAGAGTAAAATACTACGCCTCCTTGGCCTTACACTTTCGGCGGACCTCAAATGGAATGACTATATTGAATCCATTGCCAAATCTGCTGCTATGAAAGTCGGCTCTCTGTGCAGGGCCCAGAAGTTTTTCCCACCTGAATCTATTCTGCACATATACAAATCTACCATCTGCCCGTGTATTGAGTATTGCTGCCATATCTGGTCGGGTGTCCCTGCTGCTCTCCTTGGGCTTCTTGACAAAATACAGAGGAGGATCTGTAACGTGGTTGAACTGACTTGGCGGACTGGCTGCAACCACTCTCTCACCGGCATGATGTGGCTTCCCTGTGCCTCTTCTACAAGTACTTTCATGGCTTCTGCTCCGATGAGCTTAGATCACCGGTGCCGCCTAAGCACGAATTTATACGAGATACCACATTAGCAACTAGGTCCCACCCTTTTACAGTTAAACAGATAAGTTGTAACCGTAAATTCTACTCCAACAGCTTCTTTTCTTGCGCTTCCCACCTGTGGAACTCCCTTCCACAAGTCTGCTTTCCCGACAACTACAATCTCCAGGTGTTTAAATTTAGGGTCAATAAACACCTCCTATCACACTAACTCCCAATTATTCTCAGAAAACTCTCATTTACCCAATCCTCATTCTTGGTATCCTTACCCGGCTATCACCCACCCTCTGACATTTTCTATATTTAACCATCCTTTCTCCACTCTATGTAGCCCCCTGCGCAGTAGTGGCAGTGACATGCCTTGCTCGGGGTGAAACACTTATAAAAAAAAAATAACTATTCCCTCAGTTTTCTGCTTTCCTGCTTGCTGGAAGTCCTCATCTTTAGTTCCTGTTTTTAAGAAATCTGGGGAGCTCTCTGACTAGCCTCTATCACCTTATTAGCCTCTTACTGCTTTTGGCAAAGTGCTTGAGGCACTTATCAACACTGAAGTAATTATGCATCTCACAACCTACTCTCTGACAAACAATATGACTTCTGCTTAATCAGGTCTACTGCTGATGTTTTAATGGCATCATGGTATTTATGGGCGATTGTTTGATTTAATCCAATTGCTTCTATTAAATTTTGAAATGAAGGTCATCTTGAATGAGCAAGCTTCCAGATCCTTTTATACAAATGCATGCATCCCTCAAGGCTCTATCCAAGTCCAATGCTATTTTTGATCTTCACCAATGATCTTCCTGATCTAATCAGTTCCCTAATATACATTTATGCAGAGGACACCACCATTTACTCCCGTCTCAATAGTAAATCTGCCAAGTCTGACAAAGTAAACCTGGCTGTTGCTCTTCAAAAGGACCTCAAATCTTTAATTGACTGGAGTAGGAAATGGCTTGTAAATCTTTATGCCTCCAAAACAAAACTGCTCTCCTTTAACTGCCATAGAAAAACTTTCCTATCTGCCATCAGAATGGCAATTCTAGAGCAACACACTGTGCTTCCTTGGCTTCACTCTCTCAACTGACCTGAAGTGGAACAACTATGTCGAATCTATAGCTGCATCTACTGCTAGGAAGATTGGGTCACTGTGTCAGGCCAGAAAGTTTTTTCCATTAGAATTTATCTGCACATTTATAAATCTACCATTTGTCTGCACATTGAATACTGTTGCCTTATCTTGTTGGGTCCTCTTGCTATTCACCTCCAGGTTCTCAACAAAATCAAGAGAAGGATCCATAATGTAATTGACTTGGCATCTCGACTTCAGTTACTTTCTCACCAACATGATCTGACTTTCCTCTGTGTTTTCTACAAATATTTTCATGGCAACTACTTTGACGAGCTTTTTTCCTCGGTACTTTGACCACATGAACTTAAGTGTGCTACTAGATTGGCATAAAGGTCCCACCTTTTATTATTGAAATAGTTAAATGTAACCATCTCTTCTACACCATCAGTTTCTTTTCTTGCACTTCCTGTCTGTGGAACTAATTTCCATTTACTTGCTTCCCTGATAGCTACAATCTCCAAAAGTTTAAATACAATGACAATTGCCATCTTTAATCCCCATGAATCCCATCCATCTTTTATCCTTTATTCAACATCCCATGTACCTTGTTTTTTTCTCTCACTGTAACCCCCTGCACACTAGTGGTGGTTCCATGTTGCTTGGGGCGAAATGATTAAAAAAATATTATGTTGAAAAATGAATATTTTTGTATAAAACAAATGATTTTTTCTTATCTATGAGTTTACTCTTGTATCTGTAATTTCTAAAGAATTAATAGATTTATTTTTAATCTAACAGTTTTATTACTTCCAATATTATTATAATGGATACTCGTATTTGAAATAGACACCCCATTTTTATTTTATGTTCCTGGTTACCTTCCCCTCTTCAGGAAAGACTCCAACGTCCATATGCATGGGCTTGGTGTGTATGTCAGCAAACACCTCCCCCTAGCTAGAGTAACATCTCTTGAATCCCTAGACCAGTCTTTCATGTGCTTCCGTCTCTCGCTTCTAAGCTCCGTTAGCTATCTCTTCTTCCTCTACCGCTCCCCCTCCTCCTCTGACTGTTCAGTACTTGACAGCATCTCTGACAATATCGACAAGGCCATTTCTTCTCACACATCTGCCCATAGTTTGGTGACTTTAACGCCCACCACACTAAGTGGCTCGAAAACTCTGTAACTGACACTGCTGGTGTCCACACCTTTAATTTTTCAATCTCCCAATTCCTTACGCAACCCCACATGTTTCTCCAATAGCCCTAATGGAAGGGACTCGCTACTAGACCTCTGCTTCACTTCCATCCAAAATTCTTGCACTACCAGACAGCTCTGCCCTCTCGGAAATTCTGACCACGCCGTAGTTTCTTTCAACATCTCGTTTCACTCCACCCCTACCCAAGAAACCCAGACCAGCAGAATATCCTACTGCTATCAAAGAGTAGACTGGGATTCGTTCCGTGACTTCCTCTGTGACGTCCCTTAGAACAATGTTTTTAGTCTTCCCGTTGAAGACTGTGCATCAGAGGTCTCCTCCTGGGTTAAGGCTGGCATCAATGCTTTCATCCCTGCCAGGAAATTTCAGCTTAAATCCCATTCGTCTTCCTGGTTCTCGCCCGCTTGCTCGACCACCATTGCCCACCGGAATCACTTCTTCCGGCTTTATTGTAGCCACTCATCGGACCAAAACAGGTGCCTTTTCGCCTCAGAAGACTGTACATCAGAGATCTCCTCCTGGGTTAAGGCTGGCGTTGATGCTTTCATCCCTGCCAGGAAATTTCAGCTTAAGTCCCATTCAAAGCTAAGATGCTGTTTGCTACCAGAATGAAGCAGCGCATAGCATCCTCTAAGTTTGGAGCCAAAGACTTCTGGTGCCTCTGTAAAAGCGTGCTCAACAAGAGTAAGTCCTCAATACCCCCACTAATCAACGAGTTTGAGGTCCTTACCTCCTCAGTGGACAAGGCTGAATGCTTTGCCCGTAGATTCTCGACCAATTCGTGTCTTGGATTCGTCTGGAGTCCAGACACCCGATCTCCCATCAGGAAATGAGGCTGAATTGAATGACGTCCACATCACACCCTCGCTGATTTCTAGCATAATATCAAAACTTGACCCTCACAAAGCGAGTGGTGCGGACGGAATCCCAATCATAGTCTTGAAGAAATGTGCCCCTGAACTCTCCTCTGTCCTTTCTAAGCTCTACAACCTCTGCCTATCTTCCTCCTGCTTTCCTGCCTGTTGGAAGTCTTCTTCTGTGGTTCCAATATTCAAGAACACTGATGAACCCTTGGACCCTGCAAACTACCGCCCTATGAGCCTTCTTCCAATCTTCAGCAAAGTGTTCGAAGCCATTATCAATGCCGAGGTCGTTCAACATCTCACAGCCCATGGGCTCCTATCGGACAAACAATATGGCTTCCGCATCACCAGGTCTACTGCTGATATGCTAACGACCATCACTGAGTATATATACCAGGCTCTCGACAAGAATGGTGAAGCCCGAACTGTCACCCTGGATATCTCTAAAGCATTCGACAGAGTATGGCATGCCGGCCTTCTACGGAAACTGTGATGCTGCGGTATTACTGGACTTTTGTTGGACTTAATCCAGTCATTCCTCTCCAACTGCACACTGAAGGCGGTTTTAAACAGATATGCCTCCCAGAACTACCCTACAAACGCGGGTGTCCCCCAAGGCTCTATCCTAGGTCCTACGCTCTTTCTAATCTACATCAATGATCTCCCCGATGCCATAAGATCACAAGTAGGCATGTACGCCGCTGATACCACAGTATACGCTCGCCTCGATCAAAAATCTGGTGTTGATGATAAGGCGAACCTCACGGCTGAGCTTGAAAAGGACCTCCAATCCGTGGTGGATTGGGGTAGAAAATGGCTTGTAAAATTCAATTCTTCCAAAACGAAGCTGCTGTCAATTAACCACCACAGACGACCACACCTCCCTCCCATTAGCATGGGACAGGCATGCCTTCCCAGAGAGTAAAACACTACTAATCTTGGGTTGAAATGGTTAAAAAAAGAAAAAAATCGTAACAATTTCTCATTCTCATCTTGGCTTTATTTCAAAGGGTATGTTACCATGCTTAAAGCATTTAAAGACAGTTTTAGGTAAATTTGGTGACCACCTTCCTCTGTAAATTCTATGAGCAGTTTCAGCAGATTTGATGCTCAATTTAAATTAATGTCACAAAACTGCCAGAATTTCAATATCTGTATCTGACATTATAATAATAATGGTAATATTAGCCGTTTCCCTTTAAGGAAACATTCAGTGTTCATTGACGAAGTAGCTAGTACCGGTTTTGGTTGAAATTTATATAATCTTTCTCTTAAAACAATTTTTTAGGTAAACAGATTTCTAAAGAACAGTAGCTATTATTGCTCTTTCCAATATTGATAGGTGTTTCCTTCTTAACTTTTTTTTTGAAATAGTGTGGAATGTAATTATTTTCTCTTCAAATTACATGTGCTATCCATTTTAGTTGTTGCTTCTGTTGAAAGTCCTCAAATGATGTACTTTCTTTTATTTGGTAGTGCTTTTTGTTTGTGATTCTGTAGCACAAGTTCGCAACAATTGTAGTCCTCAAGTGATATGGTTTCTGTTATTTAGTTCTTTATTTGTATTTCTATTCAAAGAAGGAAGGTCTTTGCAAAGACCTTCGGTTTTCACTTTCTCAAAACTGTTTTAAACCATTGTTATTAGAGAGATGACAGTTTTGATATTTCTGAACTGGGTTTAGCACCATGTATGATATCCATATGAAAGTTGTGATCTGATGAGACTATTATAGTATTGGTAATATTTTGATAATAATAATAATAATAATAATAATAATAACAATAATAATAATATTGTCAAGTTATAGTTTTTATATACTAGAATTTTTGGCACAGTATTTAATATTGTTGAAGTTATCACCAATATTTTTTATAAAGATTTACGAACACTATGTTTTATTCAACTTCACAAACCAATCAATGAAATTTGAATAAACTGATCTGTGACTTAATAATTTTTTAATTTAATAGGACTTTATAGTAAACAATATTTTTTAAGAAAATGTCTATTTTTCCTTTTTAACAGCAAAGAATAAATTCTTGGGATTTCTTACTCTTGAGCATGCAGCATACAACTGGCCATGCATAAATATTTTTTCTGAAGACATATTCCAATTTTTTTAAGTGTTTTGCCTTGTGATTTGTTTATAGTTCTCACAAATGCAGGGCAAGCTGGAAACTGTATTCTTGTATGTTAAAACTTAAAGAAAAGATATGCAAAAAACAATATTGCATTTTTACTAAATAAATATTTGTTATTTTATTCATTAAATTGTTTTTAAAATAGTGGGAGTAATTTGTAGGCTAAATTATAAAACTTTTAATTTTTCCAAAAAATTAATGAAAATTTATTGTACTAAGTTACATATCCTAGTAAAACCAATTGTACTTTGTAACCCCTTAACTGTTTGCACTTCTCAAAATTTGGTTTTGATCAGTAAATCAGTATTACTATATAAGAGGATGCAATGGATAGACAGACAGTCTAAAAGAAGTCATAGAATTTTATATATAGATTTGCCTGCACAAAACTTCAGAGTAAAGGTCTATACAAAGTAAAATACTTTAAGTACATTGTAATATTATCATGATCAATGTTATTATTTCTCTGGGAAATGCGTAGTATTTGGTCGACACTCAGTCAACAGAATTAGTTAGCATTCTTATCCACTTGTAAAGGCAAAATGCCATGTAGAACATTCTGCCAATAGGTTACTATCTTCATTTCTAATGCAGGACAATTTTATCTCCTATTTCTTGTTGTAAGTTCATCTTTTGACATTATTAAACAAGTATATTCTTAGGATATAGTCCTTCAAGGCTTAGTCTGACTCAGAATGGTTGAGGGGACATAGGAGTGGATGAGTGTGCAGCACCAATTTTTCTATATGGGGAGGAATTGCTTGATTTGAGAATCAGAAGAAATCCTTGCTTTTACTTGAACTCAGAATAGTCAACAGATTGTTTTGAAATGGTGGGGAAGAGCTAACCTATAAGTCTTAGAGTAAAAGTTTGCACACTAAAATTAATCAATATTATTTTCATGTTGAGTTAATAATAATTTTTCAATAATGATTTATTTTGTTTTGTCTTGAACAACACGTATGTTATCTTCTAATTATTCTTATGTTACTTTAATGTGATCTATAATAGGCAAAGAAACTAAACATACCTACTCTTCTGGCTTTCACACAAGGCGTTTAACAACAAAATTATCAACAATTATGGAAACACATAATAACTTACAATGACAAACAGCAAAACAAAATGAAAACTACTTGGAAAAAATGACAACAGATACCATTAAAACTGATTCATATACTAAATCAGACTTCGTCAAATGATGAGGTGAATATGGAATTAAAAGTAACTCTATTCTCTTCACTTTTTAGAAATTTAACAGTTCTGTGTGAAATGTTAATATTTGCCAATAAGAAAAATGAGTAACCCTGTATTGAAGAAAAAAGACGAAGCAATCCGATGTTAAATTAATTTTCAAACCAATGAAAGGAAGTGATTTGCAAAACTGAGAGAAAAGTTAATAAGCCAGTGTGAAAAAGGCTTTGGCTATAAAAAAAAGAAAGAAAGTCAAATCAATCAGTCAAAAATTAGCAAAATGGAAGCAAAAATTAGAGGTGACAATGCTAAGATGTGACAAAAACTTTAAGCCACTGACCTGGATGTAACGTCCTCTCACACATTCATTCTTCTTCTTGTGAGTTATTTTCCTTTACTTCTTCTTCTCAATTCTCACCTTTCTCACAGTCAACAAAGATGATGACAACAAGAATAACAATAACAAGAAACCTCTCTGTCTCATGTTCACTAACATTCGCGGTAAAAGCACTAACCTTTCTAGTGTAGAATCATTCCTCCAAACTAACTCACCTGATATCTTAGCCCTGTGTGAAACTAACATTGACCATTAACCACACCGTAGTTTCTGTCAACATCTCGTTCCACTCCACCCCTACCCAAGAAACCCAGACCAGCAGAATATCCTACTGCTATCAAAGAGCAGACTGGGATTCGTTCCGTGACTTCCTCTGCGACGTCCCTTGGAACAAGGTTTTTAGTCTTCCCGTCGAAGATTGTGCATCAGAGGTCTCCTCCTGGGTTAAGGCTGGCATCGATGCTTTCATCCCTGCCAGGAAGTTTCAGCTTAAATCCCATTCGTCTCCCTGGTTCTCGCCCGCTTGCTCGGTCGCCATTGCCCACTGGAATCACTTCTTCCGGCTTTATCGTAGCCACGCATCGAGCCAAAACAGGCGCCTTTTCGCCTCAGATCGTAATAAGTGTAAAAAGATACGTAACGAAGCTAAGATGCTGTTTGCTGCCAGAATGAAGCAGCGCATAGCATCCTCAAAGTTCTGAGCCAAAGACTTCAGGCACCTCTGTAAAAGCGTGCTCAACAAGAGTAAGTCCTCAATACCCCACTAATCAACGTGTTTGAGGTCCTTACCTCCTCAGCGGACAAGGCTGAATGCATTGCCCGTAGATTCTTGACCAATTCGTGTCTGGATTCGTCTGGAGTCCAAACACCCGATTTCCCATCTAGAACTGAGGCTGAATTGAATGACGTCCACATCACGCCCTCGCTGATTTCTAGCATAATATCAAAACTTGACCCTCACAAAGCGAGTGGTGGGGACGGAATCCCTATCATAGTCTTGAAGAAATGTGCCCCTGAGCTCTCCTCTGTCCTTTCTAAGCTCTACAACCTCTGCCTATCTTCCTCCTGCTTTTCTGCCTGTTGGAAGTCTTCTTCTGTGGTTCCAATATTCAAGAACACTGGTAAACCCTCGAACCCTGCAAATTACCGCCCTATCAGCCTTCTTCCGATCTTCGGCAAAGTGTTCGAAGCCATTATCAATGCCGAGGTCGTTCAGCATCTCACAGCCCACGGGCTCCTATCGGACAAACAGTATGGCTTCCGCATCACCAGGTCTACTGCTGATATGCTAACGACCATCACTGAGTATATATACCAGGCTCTCGACAAGAATGGTGAAGCCCGAACTGTCACCCTGGATATCTCTAAAGCATTCGACAGAGTATGGCATGCAGGTCTTCTACGGAAACTGCGAAGCTGCAGCATTACTGGACTTTTGTTGGACTTAATCCAGTCATTCCTCTCCAACTGCACACTGAAGGCGGTTTTAAACAGATATGCCTCCCAGAACTACCCTACAAACGCGGGTGTCCCCCAAGGCTCTATCCTAGGTCCTACGCTCTTTCTAATCTACATCAATGATCTCCCCGATGCCATAAGATCACAAGTAGGCATGTACGCCGCTGATACCACAGTATACGCTCGCCTCGATCAAAAATCTGGTGTTGATGATAAGGCGAACCTTGCGGCTGAGCTTGAAAAGGACATCCAATCCTTGGTGGATTGGGGTAGGAAATGGCTCGTAAAATTCAATTCTTCCAAAACGAAGCTGCTGTCAATTAACCACCACAGACGACCGCACCTCCCTCCCATTAGCATGGAACAGGCATGCCTCCCAGAGAGTAAAACACTACGCATGCCTGGCCTGACACTCTCAGCGGATCTCAAGTGGAATGACTACGTTGAATCCATTGCTAAATCCGCTGCTATGAAAGTTGGCTCTCTGTGCAGGGCCCGGGAATTCTTTCCGCCTGAATCTATTCTGCAGTTATACAAATCTACCATCCGCCCGTGTTTTGAATACTGTTGCCACATCTGGTCGGGTGCCCCTACTATTCTCCTTGGGCTTCTTGACAAAATATAGCGAAGAATCTGTAATGTGATTGATACTGACTTAGCTGACCGCCTGCAGTCACTCTCCCACCGGCGTGACGTGGCTTCCCTGTGCCTCTTCTATAAATACTTTCATGGCTTCTGCTCAGATGAACTTAAATCACTGGTGCCTCTCTAAGTGTGAGTTTGCACGAGATACTAGATTGGCAACTAAGTCCCACCCTTTTACAGTGAAACTGATGAAATGTAACCGGAATTTCTACTCCAACAGCTTCTTTTTTTCACCCTTCCCACCTGTGGAATTTTCTTCCGCATGCTTGCTTCCCCGACGGCTATAACCTCCAGGAGTTTAAATGTAAGGTCAATAGACACCTCCTAACACACTAACTCACACCCATTCTCTCCAACTCTCCCCCTATGTACATCCTAACTTGTCTATCGCCCTGTGTAACCCCCTGCACTATAGTGGCAGTGGAATGCCTTGCTTGGGATGACATGATTAAAAAACAAAAAACAAATTTCAAATGACTCCTAAAACCTAAGGTCTGATAAGTCAAATTTTCCTTTAATGCTTTACCTTCCTTTTCACTTACTATAAAAAAAGAAAAGGAACACAGACTTTATTAAACACATTTACTACTTACAACTAGAGCTGCTATCTACAACTACAAGCTTTGGATTCACTTTACATATGTACACTTTCTCTTTGAACATTTAACTCCTACAAATTGATGTTATTCTGTTCTGTTAATAAAATTCTATTTTAACATACAAACAAAATATTTTTATTCTTCCAACATTCAACCTTCTGATGATTCTGATAACCTTAAGTTGTATGGAGTTTGGTTATGTTTGCCACAATGCAAATTCAATAAACATTGACCAACCCCTACTTCTAACTATGAACTATTTTTGCCTTCAAAATGTGCTCAGAATATCAATCTCTAAGTTCTCTTTTCTTGTTATATGTCCAATAAATACCATCTGTTTCTTTCTGATTGTAAGAAGTGTTTTCTTTGTAGCTCCTATTTTTCTTAAAACTTCCTCATTACTCAAATGTCTGGTCCAAGATATTCTCAGTACTTATTTCTTTTTTGATCTTTGAAGAAATTGTCCAGCATCCTAATGAGAGTTAAATGCTCAGTAATGAAGTATTTTTTTAATCATTTCACCTGAAGCAAGGTAATAAAGCCACTGAGACAGCAAAGGTTACCGAGAGTGAAAGAAAATGAGAAGACTTTGGTCAGGAGAAAGGATGATGAAAAGTGGATTCAGGAAGACAGAAGATAATAATTGATGTTGCATTCCAATTTTTAAAGATTATAGGTGGCAGAGAATCAAGAAAGCAAAATACATTTACACAGGTGAGAAAATAAACTATTAGAATAGAACTTATGGCTACATCTATTTTAACATTAAAATGATGAGACCTAGTTGCCAATCTAGTAGTAAGCTTAAATTCATACAGTCAAGGTACCAAGGAGGAGAGTTCATTAGAAGAATTACCATGAAAATATTTATAGAAAAGACAGAGAGAAGCCATGTCACAGTAGGGGAAAGTGACTGAAGTCATGATGCCAGGTCAGAACTGATAACATTACAGACACTTCTGAGGATTTTGTCAAGAAACTAGAGATTATTTAATTGGTTATTTTGGAAGGTTAATTTTGTCTAATTCACATTTGGTATTGTTTTCATGATAACTCACAAGAATGCAGCAGATATAAAGGCTGTGTTTCTCTAGCTATATATATCATTGTCAGTGTTAAAACATTGTCAAAGATGATTGGTGCTGAGACTGTAGAGAGAGTTATGTCACTATATGTATTACTGCCAAATTTGCACAGTATTTTCTTTCTTGGTATGTATGGATGGGAGTTTTAAGGTATATGCCCTTCACGGAAGCATTGGTAGTAAATTCTCACTATCAGCTGGATGGGAATGCACATCACCAGCCATAGTCTAGAGTAGTGGTGCCCAAACTTTTTCTCTGGGTTGCATTTTCAAAATGGAAATTTCTTTGCACATCACCAAGTTTTACGTGATAAAAAGCATGTTTAAAAATAAAACAAAACCAGAAAGAGCATTAAAGGAAGATAACCACGGATTTGAAATCAGAACATCATCATTGATAACTCTCTCCTCCAATTTGCAGACCCTATTTACTATTATATTAATACTTGATATAATGCAAAATTATCACAATGATAAAATTAGGCAATAATTATAATTATTTCTACTGGAAATCATGCATGCAATTACAAGTAATTCATAAAAATATTTTAAATTTTAGAATCATGTTTATTTTTGGTGTATGAATTTTTTGAAACTGTTTCTAAATCTTTGATTGTCTTTCAATGATTCTGCCTCACCTGCTGTCTTTTTCCACCTCACCTATGAGATGCACCACTCTGTTTGGGAACCACTGGTCTAAAGCAATGTTTTTTGATCTTTTTTATCACTTGAACCTCTAGTTAAAATTCTACTGGACACTTGAATTATGATAAAAAAATGAGTAGATTCTTTATGAACACAAACAAAACAATTTATTATAATTTGTAATAAAATGGTAATTAAAATTCTTGAAAAAATTAATATTTATTTTTGTGTTTATTATTATTTAATACTTAATAAAATATCAAAACTTGATGTTTTGTATAATATCTTCTTTGCAAGATCGAATTTTGAACATGACATGCTTTCAGTGTTTTTAGACATGATTGATTATGTATCCATTTATTTATTATAACAATAATATACTTGTTTAATCAATTTAAAGGGGTTCTAACTTTTATATATATACATATATTGTGTTTTTGATTTATTTTAAAAATAATTCAATTAATGAGCTTTGAAAATTTTTACAGCAACTCTACAATCCTCTTACAGCACACCAATGTACTGTGGTACACCATTGTGCCACAGTACCCCAGTTGAAAATCACTAGTTTAGAGATTTAGAATTGTGGTTATTTAAATGTAGGAAAAGAATAATGAAGAACATGGAGATGAGGATTTATCATTTTTGATGCTATTTATATTTTGCCTATTGTCCTCTGCAAGCAATAACTGAGCAGTACTAAAAATAAGAACTAAACAACATTTGCAGTCGAATGAGAACAGTCTATTCACATAGATTAAATAAAAGATTTGGTTCAGAATTTCCTGTAGGTTACCCAGATTGATATATATCTGATGAAGGCAGGAGATAATCATGATTGAAATCTTGTGATAATAACAACAAAGATAAAGACAATAGTCCAAATTTAAATACCGTAAATAAGAATATGTGGTTTCCAGCTTTCTCTTTTTCAATCTTTCACTCTTTTCTTTTTTTTTTCAATTGGAGTAGATAGACTAAACTATCGCTCGGTTCACACTCCACCCACGTCTATTGAACAGGTGAAGAGGCTCATCCCTTTTTCCTTGTTTAGCATGTGGTTTCCAGCTTTCTCTTTTCCAATCTTTTCACTCCTACATAGCCCCCTGCGCTTCAGTGGCGTTACCGCCTTGCTCAGGGTGATATAATTAAAAAAAAAAAAATATGGAAGTTCATTTTTTTAAATTTGATATATTAACAGTCATGAAATTATTATTTTTTTAACTTGTACCGGTAATTGTTTGCAATTAAAGTTTGATATCTACCTTTTTTAAATAGGTTAAAATATTCTTGAAACTGAATCATTTTATCACATAGCAGGGTAGTTTTCAGTTCTAAATTTAAAACATATAGTTAGTTGATAAAGAAACATTCACTTCTTTTTTGGGGGAATCCATATGCAGTGATAGCAACAAATAAAGTACTAAATAATCTCCAATCCTTATTACAGATTATGTAGTATTTTGAAACCAAAATAATTAATAATAAAAGAAAAAATTAAAAAGGCAATAAAAATAATTTAAAATACTGATAAGAATGGTAATTAAGAACAAAGAAAGAAAAAGTTAGATTATAAAAACTAGCAGTATAGCCCGGCGTTGCTCGGGTGTAATGAAAGCTTTAAAACTAATCCATGGTCCTGGAGCTCAGACTCTTTGAATGTTGGCATGAAAGACTAAAAAGCAATAGTTGTTTTCAGTTAAAGCAAAACCGTAGACTGAAAGAAAAATGAATGGATGTAAGTCAAATTTTGATTTCCTGTTATCGATATCAAATAAGTTTTTTCGTCATAAACTGAATTTTGAAGGCTAAATAAGTCCTCTGAGTAAATGGTATCATGACTGAGATTAAGAACTACAATTATACCTACTTAGAGCCAAACCCAAAGCAAAAACTAAAATAAAAGGGCTGAAAAAAATACAGACATACAGGCAGATAAACAGGCACACACACAAACATCTTGCCTTTTATATATATATATTATTGATTTTCTGCACTATTGTAAGAAGTGCAACCTTGAAATTTCTGAATATCATTTCTTATGTCTTTGTCTATGAGTGTATCAAATTTTATTAAAATCGAACCGCACCTTCTATAACCCGATTTTTTCGATTATCGATTTTTGATATTTATTGAGGGTACTTCAACACAAAACCTAGCTAAGAACACTCGCAGACACTTATAGTACAACTGTGCAACTTTTCAAGAAAATTGGTTCAGCTGTTTCGGAGTCTATAGGTAACGGCCACACACACACAGACAAAGTTCCATTTATAAATAAGTTTAGATAATTAGATAAATATTGAATATTTCTATGTGTACCAGAACAAGTGTTTTACTGCCTAATGAAACCAAAATTAAACTTTTCCCAACTGCGGAAGGAGTCAGATGTCCTGAACAATTCTCTGCTAAATCATGTTACCACCAACAGATTAACAAAACTTCTGTATTTCTGTATACATAGAAGTTCTCTAAAATATACAACCATTTCTTTGAAATTTATATTAAAACATTTTATCATTTTTGTCTATGCTTATTTCTTTGAATTTTGTATATGATTTTATTTGTAAATTTATAATCCTCTCATAGGCTGATTATATCTTTTTAACCTCCCTCCCACTAAATATATATATATATATATAAATGACATTCTGATAAGTTCAGTGTATCATCAGAACAACCCAAAATATGTATTTATTGAACATAGGATATTTTAAAATAAGGTAAGCTTCACAGAGCAAAGCATGAATGCGCTTCATGTAGTGTCTAAGATTGTTTCCATTTTGAATAAGCCCCATTGATGTATTAAATTTTATTAAAAAATCATCATTTTAGTGGTATAAATAAATAGAATTACTTTGCCAGAAAATATGTATTTTTCCTTCATTTATACTCCAGTGAACTATATTCCCTCATCAAATATAGGTCTTAAAAAATTCTTCAGTAAATGGGGATAAAAAATACACCTTATGCACACATTAGTCCTGCTTCAGAAGGCAATTTAAAAAAAAATCAGATTTACACCATGCAAGGGCAATAAAGCCACTAAGGCACAAAGGGTTATTGGGTATGAAAGAATTAGAAAACAAAAACATTATTAAGGAGTGAGAACAATAGAAGAGTAATCAGGAAGACAGTAGATAATGATTGACATTGAATTAATATTTTGGTATATTAACAAAATCATTAAATATCAGTTTTTGATATTCATATCAAATTTACTGTTCAAATACTAAATGTACTATAAAAATTGAAATGAACACCTTTTGAATTCATATTTACTATATATGTGCATAATTAAATTTGCTATGTAAATTTTGACACAATTTTGTTAAGTTCTTTTAGTATTTACTGTGTCACTGGATATGTGATCATTAGACTTAATGTAAATTTTGATATATTTTTTAATAAATCTTAATCATAATGAGAATTTATATAGACAAATAGCACATAAATGCACACACATATTGAATATGATGGACAAGGAAAATTTTGTAAGATTTTTATTTTTTATACAAAATTTCTCTTGTCATTAATATTAAATGAAACATGGCATTTGAGGAAAAGAGGGTTGATCATGCAAGGTCTCACGATGAATGTTGAGAGCCATTCACAGCATTAAAATTTTACATAGAATTTAGGCCTATACTGCGACCAAGTATGTGGGTCAGCAGCAGGTCACATGAGAATGCATAAGAACTGGATAAACTCAAAGACTATAAACAAGCCATTTAGCTTCCATACAAATAGGAAACCTCATAGAATTGAAACAGCCACTTATGTATTCATTGCTGTTCAATCCAGAATTTAACATGTAATTTTCTTTGACCAAAATATGGCACTACATGTGTGTGCGTGTGTGTGTATAAAGCTATATAATTTGATCATAGATATGTTTTTTATATCTTTAATAATTGTGCATAATTTTTATTTGTGTATAATGAACATAATGAACAACTGGTATCATATTTTTAGATTTTTGATAAAATCCAAATAAGAATCTGTAATGTTATTGACTCTGGCCTAGCATCATGGCTTCAGTCACTTTCCAACCACTGTACTGTACCTTCTCTATGACTTTATCATAAATATTTTCCTGCTAAAGGTTCTTTCTGATAAGCTTTTCTTTTTGGTAACTAGACTTTATGAATTTAAGGACTGTGTGCATTGTGGTGCAGTGGATATTTGCTTGGAACAAGAAATCGAGGAGCCAAGTTCAAATTCCAGTTGAATTTCTTGCATTCACTTATGTGCAAATACCTTTGGAAAAGGTATTGATCTATCTCTTTCCTCTAGTTATGGGTTAAATAACAGGACAGATTGGGTTCTACAGTCTTGGCTGGCAACCAGTCTATTGCAGAAAGCAATGGCTACCTACTGTGGGAAAATCTTCTGCCCAGTCAGTGATGTCTCTTTTGAGACATGATTGCCCAAGAGTGTATCACATATGGCACTTAGCTGACTGACTGACTAGATTGGTATGTAGGTCTCATCATTTTACTGTTGAAATAGCTAAATGTAACTGCAATTTCTATGCTAAGAGTTTCTTCTCCTGTATTTTTTATTTTTTGCTTTTCAATCAACTTGATCACCAAAAATTTAAATGCAATGTCAATCATTATCTTCTATTGTATTAATTTATGTTCTTTTATTGTTTTCTCTCCTTAATAATGTTTTTTTTCTCATATTCTCTCACACTCAGTAATTTCTTGCATCTTAATGGCTTTATTACCTTGATTGGGGGTCATCATCTGTCTTCTTGAGTACTATTCTTAATAATGTTTTCTTTTTCTAATATTCTCTAACACTCAGTAAATCCTTGCAGCTTAGTAGCTTTGTTGCCTTGCTTGGGTCTATCATCTGTCTTCCTGATTACTCTTCTGTTGTTCTCTCTCCTTAATAATGTTTTCTTTTTCTCATATTTTCTTGCTCTCATTAATCCCTTGAATTTTAGTATGTTTATTGCTTTACTTGGGGTGAAAAGGGCCAGGGAGCTATGTTATGGTGGTGGGAAAGTGATGGAAGCCAAGATGCCAGATCAGGACCAATAACATTGCAAATTTTTCTTTGTATTTTATTAAGAATCCCTAAATACATAGCAGAAGTGCCAGTCCAGATGTGGCAACAATATTCAATGCATGAACAATTGGTAGATTTGTAAATTTGTTAGATAAATCTGGCAAGAAAAAAATTGTCTACCATGGCACAATGAACTAACTTTTCAAGCAGAAGACCTAATAATTGATTCAATATAATCATTTCACTGATTTGAACCTTCAACTTATGAATGAATATGTGTTGTGTTGCAGTGGATATCACCTTGGAATGAGAAATCAGAGAGTCAAGTTTGAATTATAGTTGAATTTGTTGCATTCACTTATGTGAAAATACCCTTGGAAAATATATTAATTTGTCCTATCTCCCTCTAGATATGGATTAAATAGCAGAACAGATTGGGTTCTATAGCCTTGGTTGGCAACCAGTCTATTGCAGAAAGTAATGGCTACCTACTGTGAGAAAATCTGGCCAGTCAGTCATGTCTCTTTCGAGACATGATTGCTTAAGTGTGTATCACGTATGGCATTAAACTGACTCACTGACAATGCTTTTAATGATAAGATCTTTCCTGAGCCACTGAAGAAAGGCAACCTGAAGATGTGAACCCTGGGGATCATGCTGGCCCCTGAAGCAGTTGAAAGACATGATGTCCATAATATGAAACCCTGTTTTACTGGAAATAACAGTTCTGATTTTGTACACAGGGTGAAAATCTGGGTGCTACTTTTAACTCAACCTGCATTAGACTTGGAATTAGACTTGGAATTTTTGTTTTTATTAACAATGTAGTTTGAATATTATTTGAAGGAAACAACTGACAGAATTATCTTTTCTTTGTTAAACATGAAAAATAATTTGTTTTATATTTATAGATAGCGATTCTTTTAATGAAAGCTGAACATTTGCATGTCTCAGCACACATACACACACACTTCTTTTCCCATCACATTTTTTACTTAATAATTGTATTAAGAATAGACTTATTAAAAATAAAACAATAGAAAAGAATATAAAAAGATTTATAGTTAATGTGAAGAGAGAAATGAAAAAAAAGAGAAAAAGTGAAAGCTCAACCAATTTTCATTTCTCTTTTGCTCTATCAAGAAATACAAATAAAATAGGAAACACCAAAAACAGGTTATATATATATATATATATATATACCTTAAAGGTTGATAACATTTTGACCACCCTTAGATAAGGACAGCTGGAAGGATTTAATATGTATTGTCTGTAAGACTTAAACAGAAATACAAACAAACCTTCCTCAGTACCAAGAATATTTTTTTTTTTTTTTTTTTTTTAATCGTGTCACCCCAAGCAAGGCATTCCACTGCCACTATAGTGCAGGGGGTTACATAGAGGGATTGGGTATGGGAAATGTCAGAAGGAGGGTGATAGACGACTTAGGATGTACATAGGGAGAGAGTTGGAGAGAGTGGGTGTGAGTTAGTGTGTTAGGAGGTGTCTATTGACCTTACATTTAAACTCCTGGAGGTTGTAGCCGTCGGGGAAGCAAGTATACGGAAGGGAATTCCACAGGCGGGAAGTGTGAGAAAAGAAGCTGTTGGAGTAGAAATTCTGGTTACATTTCATCGGTTTCACTGTAAAAGGGTGGGACCTAGTTGCCAATCTAGTATCTCGTGAAAATTCACATCTAGGGGGCGCCAGTGATTTAAGTTCATCTGAGCAGAAGCCATGAAAGTATTTATAGAAGAGGCACAGGGAAGCCACGTCACGCTGGTGAGAGAGATACTGCAGGTGGTCAGCCAAGTCGGTATCAATCACATTACAGATTCTTCGCTTTATTTTGTGAAGAAGCCCAAGAAGAATAGAAGGGGCACCCGACCAGATGTGGCAGAAGTATGTCTTGGTTATAAGACTGGGCACACTGATGGTTGTTTAACAAATTTTCCACTATTGCTGACCCAGATGTATTGATGCATCAATGTAAATTATCCACATTTCTTTTCCAAATATTGGTTGGTAGATGTTGATTGGCTCTTAATTTCAACTTCTTTTTTCTACTTATATAGTCACCAATGTACTGATAGTTGAAATGAAAAGTTACAAAACCAATATGGTGAAAAGGCAGAACAATTTTTGGGATTGATGTTAATATTGGTTGGATAGTAAGATTAATTTTAATATTTTAAAGAATAATGTGAACAATATTAGAATTTAGAAATTAAAATATATCACTGCTTTTTTAAACTAATCTTTGAGTATAATTAAAAGAGTAACAGATGAAAACAAATGCTATTAGGCTTACGATCAGTGAACCTCAAAAAGCTGAGGTTGTGCAACTTTCTTGTTTCTTTTGGTTTGTCATGCCATAGTTTTTTTTACTTGGGCCAAATATGCAACAGATCATAGTAGTATTATTTCCTCTTCAGAGTTTTGCCAAATGAAATACTGTAGCACTGACTGTGCCAAATGTATGAATATATTAGACATGAGAACATCATTCTCAAAGTGCTTCATAAAAATCAGCTGTACTTGTTTATGTTATGCATTTTTGATTTGTTGCCAGAGTCTTAGCCAGAGTCTTTATAAACAGGAAGAAACTCCTACAAAAGAGAAAATATTGCAATTTTGTTTGTATTTTTAAGGTTTTTTTTATTAATCTTTATTTATATCTGAGTGGAGAATTAATTATAATCATTCAGTTTTTTCTTTCTAACCTTATGTCATGCTTTGTAATTTTTTGAGGTATTTGCTTTGTATGTTTTAATTTTTAAGATGTTACAAAACCAAAATTGTTGTTGTTGGAACTGGCTCACATCCGAGTATTGGGATCATCACCCCCTCTCTCCTTATTCTCTTTCTCTCCCCTGGTGGAAGTGGTGGAGATGGCTGTAAAGCAAAGAGACTTTGACAAGGCCATTCATATGAATTGGATTTTGGCGGACAACTCTGCATGACAGAGAAGCCCACATACTAGGCCAGAAGCACCTCCCTCCTGGATCAAAAAGGATTGAGACAGGTGATATCTGGCAAACCTGGTTGCATCAGACTGTTGAATCCTTGGTCTGTCAGGATCTGCTTTGCTTATGCTAGTCCAACTGGTGCTGCCCTCTTCCAACGGTTTGGCTCAAGAAAAATATTGACCTAAAAATCAAGTCATGTTAAGTAGCCTCATAAGATTTGTGGAAAAATGAAATAAAATCAATGAATTAAATAATAATAATGAATAAAAAAAATGAAAAAAGAAATACATTTTTCCATGATGCTAGCAATAAAAGAACCAGAAATTTTATTATCCCACTGTGCTTTGCCAAATCCCAGTTTGTTGGTTCTGTTTAAGTCTATAAAATATTGAATATTTCTTTCCTTGCTCCAAGATGTAGCACAGTATAAATATTGCATTCACACTGAGACATAGTTCGTTTCCTCAGTATAGGATTTAGTTGGACAAACAGACTGTAAGTTGAGTTTGTTTGGACTAGTTGATAAGCGGTTTATATAACAGGCTGGGGCATTCCATTCTGCTACTTGGGCAAGTCTATTCTCTTGATTCTGATTGGCTACGAACTTTGGTGTGGATACTATGATCAATAAATAATCATCATTCAGCCATGAATACCTGAGTACAAGATCTGTATTCATTTACAGCCTGATCTTCACCTGTCTGAAAACTGGATGTTAGGGACTTCCTTGTGAAGGTAAATAACATATTTCTGATTCTACACTTGGTCCACTAACTGAACAGTTGTCTCCACTTTTCAAACAATAGCATTTGCACATATTTTCTAAAACCTTTATCTATGAAGTAAATCAATCTTTTCTTTGATTGTTCCAACTCAATACAATACTAACTTTAGCTTGACCATTATAACCATGCTTTACCCTAACTTACTTATGAATAAAAAAAGAAAATAGACGTATTCAAGAGACAGTGGGAATTTTATTTCTTTATAGTTTATATAAAAAAGAATAAATGGTCTATAGTAAAATCACAAGTTTTGTAGGCATCTTCAATTGTTTACATATAAAGGCATACACACCTAAAATACATCTAACATACAAACTTTAAATTCTATATGTACACTACCGGCCATAATTATTAGGTCACCCAGCTTTTTTTTTAAAGAGATGATGTATTTCATACTATTTTTAGTATTTATTGCCAAATAAAAATAGAATGGTTCTTTTGTTATTATTACTTTGCAAAATTTTACAAGGCAAGGAAGCAAAGATAAACTTATTCAAATCACCCTAAATTTTCTTCATTCTTTCATTGATGAAACTGCAATATAGGTAATTATTAAATATTTATAAATTCATTTGATGCACATGCAATATTAACAAAATAACCATTCTATTTTTATTTACAATTATTCACTTGGAAATAAATACTAAAAAATAGTATGAAATACATCATTTTTTTTAAACACTGGGGTTGCCTAATAATTATGGTCTGTAGTGTATGTTATGATGTTTAACTAATTTAGAGATGTCTAAACTATCATCTGAATACATCTCTATATCAGATCAATGGTTTAAAAGGATTTCAAATGAATTAATCCTATCAATCTTAAAGAAGAAGATCCTCCATCAGACCCTATAAATTGGTGACACAAAAATTGTAGACCAAGAGCTTAACAAATATTAAAAACTGCATTACCTGAAGATTCTAACAGCAGTGACAACAAAAATAGATAACCCATCATCAGATTTTATTTGCTGGTGCTACAAAATTACAAACAAAGAGCTTTACCAAATAACAAATACTACATCGTTCAAAGACATCCAACAGCAGCAACAACTAATGTGAATAACCGTTCATCAGATCTTATATACTGGTGCTACAGGGTCACAAACAAAGGGCTTTAAAATTAATAAAAACCACAAAATTTGAAGATGTTCAACAGTAACAACAACTAAAATGAATAGCTCTTCATCAGATCTTATATACTGGTACTACAAAATCAAAAGTTGAAGACTTGCAACAGCAGCAACAACAAAAATGGGTAGTGAAAATAATGGTATAAGCAAACTGTTGACTTCCCAAACTAACAAAAACAAGTGGTTTGGAAGGGAACTTCCACCAATACTAGAAAGAGCTATAACAGTTAGTGGACTTAAAAAATCTAATTTTCTGGAAAACTTTTATTAAAAAATTTTATTAATTTTAACTGACAGAAACATTAACTGTTTGGTTAATAATTTCTGAATATATATTATATTGCCATTAATTTTACCTTTATCATAACACTTTTGGGTCTATTTTGTAAAAGCAACTGTAAGATTTAAAAAACAAAACAAATAGTTTTCACCCTTTTTTCAGTATTTGTTTAGAATATTGTTTTTACCTGAGTATTTTGCCATTCCACTTACATTATAGCAAACTGCCAACATTTACTTTGTATTCCATTGGTAATGAGTAAGTTCCACCCTAACAGCTTCTTTGCATGAACCACTGTCCTGTGTAACAGACTCCTAAGAGAAAATTTCCCTAATCACTACAATCCTAACCTGTTCAAGCTTATAGCTAACT
This sequence comes from Ascarosepion bandense, assembly GCA_037127315.1. Lineage (NCBI taxonomy): Eukaryota > Metazoa > Mollusca > Cephalopoda > Sepiida > Sepiidae > Ascarosepion > Ascarosepion bandense. The sequence goes on along the minus strand of JBBBDQ010001859.1, from coordinate 287,705 downwards.
GTTTATCTTACCTTCCTATCCATATAAACTGGCCCTTAACATAACCTACTACTTCCAGTGGGTCCAGTGGGCCTTGAGCCTTGTACACAGTGAACTGTCTGTGAAAAATAATGTAGCCAAATTACAGTAAATAAATTCTTATCAGAGTTAATCTGGAACTTGTAATGATGATGTGCACTGAGGCTACCGTTCTTCAACATTGCCTCTGCTGGGGGTCACATGTCCAGAATGTGTGCCACTCAACTTCCACATATCATCCTGTTTGAAACACTTATCAGCAGTAAGAGGTTATGTGGAAACCCAAAATGATGCTTCAAGAATCAGTTGAAAATATCCCTGACACTGGCCAAAATTAACCCTGAGACCTGAAAAACTTGCTGCAAATTGATCTTCCAAGGGAGAGGGACTGAGACTTTCAAATCTAACCATCTACTTGAAGAGGATCAGTGATGTGCTGTAAGGAGGGCCCAACTCACACAGCTTCATCCACCACTAACACACTTCTGTGACACCTGTTTCAAAACTCTTCAGGAGTAGACTAGACCTTCACAGTCATCTCTGTCACCACCAGCAGAGGGGAAAAATGGAATAAGGAGAGAGGATGACAAACCCAATGATCTGATACAAGTGGGTGCTGGCAACATGCATATGCAAGAAGACTAACATAGATTAAATTCTACATGTGTGTATTTGAGACTACATACGACAAGTGTGTTGGCAACTGTAAAATCTCGTCTGAAGCGATATCATTCAAGAATGTGCTCAACTATATGAATAAATTACAGTGTGTTTAAAGTGTTCTTATGCAGCATATCTCTGAAATGTTCATATAGTCTTTTTTGACATTTCTGAATGTGTTACCAATGTACACCATTGGCTATTTTGTACAATCCATTTTATATATTTCTGCCTCAGTCCTACAGTTGTAGTTATTTCAGTTGGTGCTAACTATAACACTGTTAGATTTTCATAAGATTTGATTGCACAGAAAATCTGAGTTTACACACACCTACACCTTTTCATGAGCCAATAAAAACAGCATATACATTTATATATTCACCAACAGAAAAGTTTTTTTCAAAAGACAGGTGGCTTAGTAAATTTTGCCATGTATCTGCAAATATAAAATAAATACAATCTCTTGTTTATTGTCTCATCAGGAGGAAGGAAAAAAATCTTAAAAGTTGAGCTGATTTTATTTTGCACAATCATATAAATATGCATGACTGTTGCCATTCACTTCAGAGAGACACTGGTTGTCAAACCAGATGTATATTCTAGGTGTCATGCCTTTTTCATACTTTCTCACTCTCTCTGTCACACTGCACTAATTGATTCTCCCTTTTTCTGATTGTCTTGTTGGTAACAAAAGAAAGAGATGCTGTGACGTCAGATTTGTCTTTTCTTCACAAAAGAAAGATGAACATCAGCGACAATATTTTGCTTTATCTTCACAAATCCATTTCATCTGACCTAATGTGAATGTAAACTCTTAAATCCACATTCAAAAGAAAAAACTTTATGCAGGACTTTCCAACATGTATGTTACTTCAAAACAACAAAAATTGATGTCATTCTTCTTGTTAAATGTATTGACACTTATTTATAAAAACAAGACGATTTTGTCTTTTGTGAAACCTTCTGATACTTTCAAATGTGGTGGACTTGGTTACATTTGACACAAGGCTATTTTGCAAACAAAGCCGATGCTCTCTACAGCACCACCTCTAAATCAATAAGAGATATAGTTAACACAAATGATTATAACAAATATGACATATTAGAAATTAATTTTTTTTTGTTTTTTTAATCATATCACCCCGAGCAAGACGATAACACCACTGATGCGCAAGGGGCTACGTAAGAGTAAAAAGATTGGAAAAGAGAAAGTCGGAAACCACATCCTAAACAGGGAACAAGGGATGAGCCTCTTCACCTGTTCAATAGACGTGGGTGTAGTGTGAACCGGGCGATAGATTAGTCTATCTACTCCAATTGAAAAAAAAAGAAAACAGTGAAAAGATTGGAAAAGAGAAAGCTGGAAACCACATCCTAAACAGGGAACAAGGGATGAGCCTCTTCACCTGTTCAATAGACATGGGTGTAGTGTGAACCGGGTGATAGTTTAGTCTATCTACTCCAATTGAAAAAACAAAATAAAGAAAAGAGTGAAAAGATTGGAAAAGAGAAAACCGGAAACCGCATCCTAAACAGGAAACAAGGGATGAGCCTCTTCACCTGTTCAATAGACGTGAATTGTTTAACTATTGTGGTGTTACTTTTTATGTGTTATTATGCCATTTATTTAAATCTAAAATAATAAATTAAATATATCTCCTGAAAAATATTATATGACAGCATTATTTATGTCTATCTAAAAGAAAAATAATTGTTTCAAATCTATATTTAGATATCTTTCAGTCTAGTCTCACAAATTATCCACCTTACAATCCTTATCTCACAGATAAAACATTGTGAGTTTTTGTCGCTTTATTGCTATTTCTATGGAAAGTGTTCAGATGAACTACATTCCTTAGCTCCACAATGTCTAAACTTCCAATCACTAAAATTGCAAGCCCCTTGCTGTTCTATCACTATTTGTATGGAATGTGTTCAGATGAAATACATTCTTTCGATTCACAAGGTTTAACAAACATTTCAAGCCTTCTGCTGCTGCATTACTATTTCCATGGAAAGTGTTCAGTCAAACCATGTTCATTAGCTTCATCCAGTCTAACCTTCTATCCACAAACATTGCAATCTTAACCTTTTTTGAAAACAATTGTATGCTTTCAAATACAGATAAAATGTATTGTTGGTCATTTTACTATAAATAGATATTATTGGTATTTTTTTATAAAATGTGTCTCACTGACATTTTCAGTATAAAAATGTGTTTTTATACTTTCCTAGTGTTTTGCTTTTGTTTGAGGGGGTTTACCTGTAGCAGGGACCTTAACAGGTGCTACCAACCCAGGCCAGTGTGAACCTGAAAACAACAGCATTTAAAAGGTGTTTCTTAAAACCTGTAATCTCATGATGTAGTTTATGGTCAGGACTATTTTATATTAGATTTTAATTTAAATATATATTTATAGTTTGAATATTGCTTTAAAGGAAGCACTAAACAGTATTACTTAATTTTCTTTTTTGAAAAGATAAAAAAATAATTTATTTACTATTTATCTCAGATAATCTCTTTTGTTCAAGGCAAAATGTTTTCCTTGTTGAACTGACAATGTCTTTATTTTTACTGAGAAATGTTACCTATTCCTAAAAACACAATTTATTTCAGTGTCAATATCAAAATTATATCCTTATAACAAGAATCTGAATATTGACGCTTCTTCATTAGTACTATATTAAAATATTTATGAGCAAATATTACGATAAAAAATCCTATTCAATAAATATTTATTTATAAATTCTTGAATATTAACATGTAAATTACCTGAATTTTGATAGAAAAAATATTTTCACTAGTTTTAACTTATGAAAAATTCAAGGTTTTCTTATTTTAATATTCTAATGGATTTTAATTCTTAAGTTAATGATAGAGTTTGCCCATAATAAGTTCTCCACAAATATGACTAGATAGGTTCACCTTTTCTCTGGTTTACACTACTCTCTGGTTTTTTGAACAGGAGTACAGGTGGATCCCTTGTTTTCTGTTTAGTATTGGGTTTCTGACTCCTTCTAAAGTCTACTTCAGCTCTATACTTCTTTCATCTCTGCTTGAACTCTGAAATTTTATTCACTAACAATTTATTGTATTTTTTTCTCTTCCCATCAATAGCAATAGATAGGTTCATCCATTGTCTCATCCACATTTCTCCTTGGTCTTTTAAACAGAAGTATATGTTTATCCCTTCTTCCTGTTTAGAAGTGGGTTTCCAGTTTCTTCTAAAGTTCACCTCCACGCTATACTTCAAATGTCTTTGACTGAAATCTGAAATGTTATTCACAAATTAAATAAAGAATAACAGCTAATTCTAGACGTGAAGAGGTCAACTCTTTAAGTCTAGAGTTAGCTGTTATTGTTCTTGCATAGTTCCAAGAACTTCATTTCTTGCCATTGCTCATACCACATCATACAGTAACCCTCTACTTTGAATGGCTATTGGGTCTTGTATTGGGTGAACAATAGTTATAAAAAAAAGAAAAACATTTCTACAGAAGTTTCTCATTTGTAAATATTTAAGCCTAATGACTTTAACAAAATATTGCAATAACAATCATAAATATCAATACAGGTTGTTATTTTAAGAACTGGGTGCAAATGAAAAGATTATAAATTAATAATTTTTTCCATTTAATGAAAATAGTCATTAAACACTTCTTTCTTTCTTTCTTGCTTTCTTTCTTTCTTTCTTTCACTGAAACCAAGTAGTGCCTTTTCCCTTCATTCATGCTATTAAAATGGAATAGTTAATTTAGTTAATTATTTATGGAGTATTGGCAGGAGACATTAAACACTTTTATCTTTCTTTCTTTCTTTCTTTCTTTCTTTCTTTCATTCATTTTCTCACTGAAACCAAGTAGTGTCCTTTCTTCTCTTTCCATATGATCAAAATGGAATAGTTGATTATTTATGAGTTACTGGCAGGGTGTAACCATTTTGCAAACTAAAGAAGGAAGGGACAAGACAATTATAACAGGAATTCCACATTATTGGTTTAAACTTTCTTTGTTTTTGTTATTTTCTTCACATTGTTTCAGTCTTGTCATCTCTGGCCTTCTTAAGGTGTCAGGTGTCTTCTAGAATATTGTCTAATCTTTTCAAAGAACATGGGCTTTACTTCTCATATAGCTGTATTTGTGTGGATTGTATTGTGACTTCTGAGCCTGTGACCCTTCACTGTACTTGTTGAACTTATCTGGTGCTCCACTCTCTCAGGTCATGCCTCAGATTCACTTTCCTGATTGATGGCTCTCATAAATAATTAATACCTATGTCCAGGCTGCTGATTACATTATCTGAGCACAGCATGTACATGGATTCTTTCAACCTTCTTATTCTTCGATGATATTCCCTGTTTATTTTTTATACTTCATCCTACAAATTGGGATGAGTCTTCCTGAGTTCTTCCAGTTTTTACTTTTGTTGGTTGGTTAGTTGATTTTATGACATATCAATGCTTGTTGGGTTATTTAATGTTGAATTTTGTAATGGGCATCCTATAAAGGCTGAAATCACTAATTCAGTAATGATGGGTACTTTTATTGTCTCAATGAACTCAAGTTTTTTTTTAATCATTTCACCCAAGCAAGGCAGTACTGACACTGGTGCACAGGGGGCTACATAAGAGGAGAGTGAAGTGTTACATAAGAAGAGAGTGAAGAGAAAAAGGAACCAAAGAGTAACCGGTTAAAGGGAGTGTCAGATAATGGGCAAGAGAAGGATGGGTGAAGATAGTTACGTAAGAGTAGAATGAAAAAAGGAGAAGAACAAGATTCAGTGGGTGTTGAGGAAAGGGAAAAAAAGTATGAGAGTCAAGGAGATAAGAGATGGCAATTGATGTTGCATTTAAACTCTTAGAGATTGTAGCTATCAGGGGAGCAAGTATATGGAAGGGAGTTCCACAGGTGGGAAGCATGAGAAAAGAAACTGATAGAGTAGAAGTGCTAGTGGCATTTGGTTGTTTTGATTGTAAAAGGGTGGAACCTTGTTGCCAGTTTGATTGCTTGAGTAAATTATTGTAGAGGGGGCACCAGGGAGTTAAGCTTGATGGAGTAGAGGCCAGGAAAATATTTGTAGAAGAGACAGAAGGAAGCCACATCTTGTCGGTGCAAAAGTGGCTGGAGTTGAGCTGCCAGCTTGGGATCGATTACATTACAGATTCTTTGGAGCCTGTTGAGAATCCTGAGATGAATAGCAGGGGTAACTGACCAGATATGTCAAGAGCATTCAATGCATGGGCGGATGTTTGGTTTGTATATGTGCAAGATGGTCTCAGGTGAGAAAAACTTCCTAGCCTGACACAGTGACCCAAATTTCCTAGCAGTACAAGAGATTTTGATTATTAATTGTCTTTATTTTACTCAAATTATAATAGAGTTTGTAAGTAGTTACAAGGAATAGAAACTACAGTGTAAAGATGAACTTAATTAAGAAAGGGAAAATTAGCAAAACTGAATTGTCAAATTGTTTGCTACTATATATATTTATATTTGATTTTCAGCAAATAATCAATTTTTCAGTGATATCAGTTATTTTATATTAGTGATTGATTCATTTTTTACAGTTTATCAACCATTTGCAGGCTATTTAAAGCCAGAAAATATTTTTTTTCAGATTATAAGAATATTTATTTGAAAATTTAGTGTTTGTCTATACTTCTGAGATGAGTTAGTATTTACATCAATTACATTGTTAGGACTGTTGTCTTCATCTCTATTACCATGTTTATAACATTTCAGCTGTTGTACACTTTGGCCTTCTTCAGGTACTAAGAATTTTGAACTGAACTCTTTATTTCAATCACTGAGATATATCATTCTTATTCCATGTGTGATACTACTTCCAGATGTTATATAGTTATCTCCTTTTAACTGAACTCTCTAAGTTATTTGTTCACCACTGCTGTAGCAAGGTTACAACACTTTTTTCAAGTCACTAGAACTAACCAATGCTTATATTCACTGGGCCATGTGGATATAGGCATTATTTAGTTCATGGCATCTGGAAGTGGCATCACACATGGAATGAGAATGATATACCCCAGTGATTGAAATGACAGGTTTTGTTCAAAATTCCTAGCACCTGAAGAAAGCTAGAACATACAATGGCTGAAATGTTGTAAACATGGCAATAAAGATGAGAACAACAGTCTGAACAGTGTAAATGACGAAGCTTTAGTGATATAAATCTTTTTAATAAACCCATATCTTAAAGGAGAAGAGGTGGATTCATACCTTTCCCAAGGTTATTTGTGCATAAGTCAATATAAGAAACCTAATTGGAATTGGAACTTGGTTATCCAATTAGAAATTTCAAGCTATTGTCCATTACACCACCTGCACATTCAGCACCTGGTATTCCTAAGTGTTCATACAAGTAGGTAAAGATCAGGATCAGTCTAAAAAATATTTTCTGGCTTTAAATAAACTGCAAATTATTGATAAGCCATAGAAAACAGATTGATTTATCATACAATTATAATTCACTTATAACAGCCAATTGCACAAACTGTTCTAAAAGTGTATTATATTATAGTATTTTTACAGTGTGTCACAACCCTATGAAAAAGTTGGCTAAGTTTTAAAATTATTTTCAAAAGAAGTTGATAACTCAAAATGCTGACGATAAATTAATATCTTTTCTGTTACTTATAAAAAGGTAAAGATCAAGAGCTTACAAAGAATATCTTGTTAACAAGTTAGAAAAAAATGACTAGTTCATTTGCTCAATAGAATATATTTAATAATTATTGACTTTAAACAAGCCTTAAAAATCTCCAATAAAATTCTGTAAAAATATCTAAAATTTTAGCTTACCACTTGAGAATACTTAGATGATTGATGGGTAGCTGAGGTCATTTTAGGGACCTTAAATCTTCACCCTAAAAGAGAAAATGTAAACATTCCCAACCTGAAGCAAAAACTACTTCAGCAATATGAGATAATTAAAAGAAAAGCACCTGTTGCATATATTTCATTGATTCTTAAGGAAACATCTGCTGAAAATACTTCACATCAGTTTGTATTTCTAGCATTGAATATCCCTCCCTACTAGGATTGAATTTTTCTTACTTGAAATCAAAAGTATACTAAGCTCTAGTAAAGAATTTGCTTTTGTCACCTCTTATCAATAGGTGTTAACTTTGACTTTTAACTTAGGTCATTAATCAGTGGTTTGGTATTGAAATACAAAATAGAAAGAAAAAAAACTCTTTAAATGTACATTTGTATATTGTTACTATGTGTGTTTATCTTCATTAATTTTCTCTTAATTTAGTTGCTGTGCAAACTTCTTTTAAATCCTCAATCAAGCTCTGAAAAGTGAAGAATAAAAAACTGACAATTTGTTCTTTTTCATTCCTTTTCATTCTTTTTTATTTTCTCTTTCCTGTAATTAAAACCTTTTTATCTCCTTGCTCTTAAAAAATGTCTATTTAAAAATGTCTATTTTAAATAGCTTCATTTGCACCCTTCCTGTTGTTTTCAGGCATTAGCTGCTGTTATATACAGGGTGCCTCCCTGCAAAATTTACCCACTTTTTGACTTCCTATAACTTCTTGAATTTTTTTTTTTTTCAGATCCAATACAGCCCAATAATGTTAGGAGTACGAATAAGTTTTGAAGAAAGAAAATTTATCATAAAGTTTTGTTGGAAGCATAGAAACACCATGGAAGTGCAAAGATAATTTAGAAGACAGTTTCATGGAAATCCACCAAATGCGACACATCATTGCTTGTATCTGAGATAAGTTTGAAGCAAATGGAACCATTTATTATGTTCATTAGCAATCCCCTAGTTACCTAGCAGCCCCACAAAAGTAGAACAATTGCCAAAAATGTTCTTGAATCCATTGGTCGGTATTATTGGCTGTTTGGAAAGTGGTGGTCATCAGTTTAAATAGTTATATACATGCATTTAATTTCATTTAATATTTAATTTAAATCATCAATATTTTTTTGTAAGTCAATGAACATTAATGTTTCTTAATTTGAACCATTAACGTTACTTTCAAGTCAATAAACACAACACTGCATTTATTGTCATTTAAAGAATGAGTCCATTTTTTTGGATACTCTCTATGTATCTTTAAAAGGGAGAAGAATTTTATACCTAAGCCTTTTTAAAATATCATTATTATTTTTCAGTTCCAGAACATACATATTAAGCTTAAAATGATTTTAATGGGGCCAGCAAACAAAAATAACTGCTAACTGTCCCCTATTTGATGTAACTATTGTCCTCCTCTTCTATTTTTTATTTAGTGTTATTATGCCATTATCATTATTCATACCACAGTTATTGTGCAATGTTTCAGAATGATTCATATGGCTTGGTTAACATTAAGGCACCTTCTGTAATTCTGAGATAAATCATTATCATTCCAAAGATGTGTTTAGACCATTGAATTCATTTTGTGTTCCTTGTTGCCACAATGTTTAAGTTCTTCTTTTCTCTTTCCTTATAGATCATACACCTGAAGAAGGTTGTAGAATAGATTAGTTGAAACATTTTGGCAACAGCAAAAGCAATGCAAAAATGAGAGCAACAGTATGAAAAAAAGGCATTTGGAATGACTATGAGGTTATTTGATCAAAGACACTATCATTAAGTCAAGTACCCAATAGAGTCACATTTTGTCAGAGACCAGCAGGGACATTAATTGCTATGACTATTGAAACTCATTAAAGATCAATTTTATATAAAACCAGAATCACTTCAAAATCAATATTCAACACCAGATAAAACCAAGCATCAGAAAAAATATTTTCATAGAAAACACCATAAAGTTATGACCCAGAATAACTTTAAGCCAAGCAAATACCTTGAAGTAAAAATATATATTAAAAAATTAAGCATTTTGTAGACATTCAAAAATAAATAAAACTGTGGGTTCAATGATATCCAAATTCTTAGTTGATTAAATTTATTATTTGTTTCATATACATATATTGTGAACCAGAATGCTTCTTTGGTGATGTCTATTCTGGGGTCATAGAAAGTTTTGGGTCTCCATTACGTCAGATTTTCCCACCCATTGGTGCAGCTGAGGCTAATCATTTCTTGACTAGCATTCTGGTATAGCTTTCACATGATTGCAAGAATAGTAATAATATTTGTGCTTACTCAAAATTGATTTATTTATTCAATTCTGTGTATAAATTTTGACCAAATGGTATTTGTTCAATTTTTTTGCGTTTGGTGTATCAGAGGGGCAGATTCTGTTTTGCCCTTAACTGTTATTTGTTGCATTCTTCCAAAATGGTGGTTATCATTTTTAGCCAATGAGAAACAAAGTTTTTATTTGGCTGCAGGCCTATGTCTATTAAAACTATTAATTTGATTGCTTCCATTTTGGATTTTCTTATTGTTCTTAAAACAATCTAATGTAACTTAAAAAAAATTAATTTAAATCTAAACAAACTTTAACACTTGCAAAAAAATCCTGCTTGTAAATGATGTGTGGATGGTGTAATGGATAGTGACTTGGAATGAGAAACTGGATTGCCCTAGTCAAATTCCATTCACTTATGTGCAAATACCGTTGAGAAAGATATGAATTCCTCTCTTCCTCTCTGCTATGGCTTAAATAATGGAACTTGTATCTGGGAAAATCATTGTTATTCTAAAAAAAACTGTTGATGCAATACTCAGTCACAAAAAAGATTATTCATACAACCCAAAACAAGTTTTTAAACAACTCACAAGGGGTTGATAAGCTTTAACAAACAGATCAATCAATCAACTGGTATTTGTAAAATCCATTCTACCTAGAGTGCAAGAAACAAGACAACTATTTTGGTTGAAATATATGATTATTGGTTTTGATGGTTTGAATTATATTTCAATTATTTCCAAGCAAGGCAATAAAGCTACTAAGACACAGGGGTGTTTACTGAGTGTGAAATAATATGAGAAAGACAAAAACAATATTAAGGAGTGAGAACAATAAAAAAAACAAATTTAGAAGATAGAAGATAATCATTGACATTGCATTTAAATTTTTGAAAATCAAAATTGAGTGGAAAGCAATAAGTGTGAGAACAGAAACTATTAGCGTTAACTTACAGTTACATCCAGCTTATTAGCATTAATTTACAGTTACATCCAGCTTATTAGCATTAATTTACAGTTACATCCAGCTTATTAGCATTAATTTACTGTTATATCCAGCTTATTAGCATTAATTTACAGTTACATCCAGCTTATTAGCATTAATTTACAGTTACATCCAGCTTATTAGCATTAATTTACTGTTATATCCAGCTTATTAGCATTAATTTACAGTTACATCCAGCTTATTAGCATTAATTTACAGTTACATCCAGCTTATTAGCATTAATTTACTGTTATATCCAGCTTATTAGCATTAATTTACAGTTACATCCAGCTTATTAGCATTAATTTACAGTTACATCCAGCTTATTAGCATTAATTTACTGTTATATCCAGCTTATTAGCATTAATTTACAGTTACATCCAGCTATTTCAACTGTAAAATGATGAGATCTTGCCACTAATCTAGTAGTGCATTTAAATTTATAGAGTCTTGGTACCATAGAGGAAAGTGATATTTATTTTGAAAACTACATAATGTGGCACAAGGCAAAAGGTGGGGGATAGAGGAAGGCTGGTCTTCATTCTATCTTATCTTAAATTTTGCTCACTATGATTACTGACACAAACATACCACAGTATTCTGGGGTTGCAACAGCCAAAACTTTGTGATAATAGCTAAGATGAGGATAACAGCCCAGATGTAATTAATGAAAACTTCTCATCTCAGAAATTAAAACAAGTTATTTGCAATTTGTGCCATAGTAGTGCTTGTTTAAACTTGTACATGAAATCTTCTGTTCCCTTCTCAGATCAGGAGATCATAGATGCTCACTGCCTTATCCACAGTTGGGGATTTTTGATTCTTAGGGCCACTTCCAGGAAGAACTCACCATAACTGGATGTGAGTATCTCACAGGAAGTGCCATTTTAGAAATACTGACTTAATCTTCTGGTCATAACAGTTTGGCCTTCACCAAAGTCAATTAAATCTTTATTCTTATCCATAACTGTTGCATTTGATATATCAAAAGGAAATACATGGAGTTGGCTTGCCTGTTTATATACTTTGATACTGACATGCACATTTGTGATGGGTCAGTATGTGTCATTCTTGGCACATTTTGCTGATTCTAATGTCTTGGCCCATCAGTGTACATATATATATATACATGTTGGTTTATCAGCACACACACGCATGCACACACGCACGCACGTGCACACACGCACGCGCACACATGCACGCGCACACATGCGCACGCGCACACACGCACACACGCGCACACACACACACACACATACACACACACAATCCCTCTTCTGTGCATGTTTTATTAAAATTGACTTGCAAGGTACTGCAGTTAAGATTTTATTTAATTTTTCTTTTAATGGTTACATTTCTCTGATCAGAGCTCAATTAGGTTTTAATTAAGCATGCACAGAAACTTACTAAACATCATCCACAACATACTTGTAGAAAATACAAATATAATAGTTTGATCTACCTGTAAAAAAAGGATAAAAATATTAATAAAAAAAAAAATCCAATACTCAAAATCCACTATAAACATGACCATAATGTTCTGACCATATTTTAAAATAAAACATTTCTATAACTCTAGATATGTACATAAAATATCTATACATTCAGTTAGAAGTAAAAAATAAAATTGTCCTTAATAATGTGTAAAAGAATAGCTGAAATTGCCTGAAAATACAGAACATTTAGACAATTTCTAAATACTTTATATCTAGAAAAGAAAACAATTATAAGAACACAAGAAAAATTATATAAAAACTTAACTGTACTATCTTGTCAGTCAAGTCATTTTTAACAAAATTTATATATATATATATATATATATATATATATATATATATATATTTCCCATTTGCAAACAAGTTATTACGTGACTAAGGTTTCTACCATGAGTGGTGTCTTCAGGTGATTTTCAATTATTGAAAATTGCCTGAAGACACCACTCATGGTAGAAACCTAGGCCACATAATAAGTTGTTTATAAATGGAGAATATTAAAAAGTTTTACAATATAATTGTATTGAACACTTTTTAATACAAATAGGCACTGATCTAATCTTATTATGACCAGAAACTAAATAATTAAACAATATATATACATATATATATATATGTGAATCCTGCCGAATGACACACATTTTCGTAATAAAAAATTATCATAAATAATCAGGCCAGTAGATATAAATTTATAATACTGTTTAATTAAAAACAGAATATCTACTTAAATACGAGTATCAATAGAAAATATTGTTCAAACAATTCATTTCTGTAACATATATATATATATATATATATATATATATATATATATATAATTATTGTGGAGGAGTTTGTCACATAGCTGAGCAGTGTTATTTCAGTCATACTGACTTCAAAGTTTCAGGAAGGCATTATTGTAATGTTTTCACTCTTCAGGGATTTTTTCTACTATAAAACAAAGCAGGTTTTTTATCTGCAAAAAACCAAAAACCCTGAAGAGGGAAGACACCACAATAATGCCTTCATGAAACTTTGAAGTTAGCATGATTGAAAAAGAACTGCTCAACTAAGTGACAAGCATCTCCACATTAATTCTATTAATGCTCTATCTTGATATTGAGCACTTTATGACAAAAAACCTGCTTGTCTAAAATGGCTTTCTACCAGTAAACTACTAAAACAACAGTAATTTTGGCACTAAGCATCATTATAATTTCATACTATATGTATAAATTTCTGTGTGTGTGTGTATATACATATATATATATATATATGTATATATTTGTGTGTGTGTATATATATATATATAAATGTGTGTGTGTGTATGTATATATTTATTTGTTTGTGTATATATTTATATATATATATATTAGTGTGTGCTTATATATATATATGTGTGTGTGTGTGTGTGTGTGTGTGTGTGTGTTTGTGTGCATATACAATTTTATAACTAAGATTTTGTCTGGAAGATAAGTTTCAAGAATACACATTTTAACAGATGCAAAAGAGTTCTCAACTTGACTCACTTTTTAAAATCTGACCAAATGATCCAATATCAGATTATTTTTGGAAGGGCTACTTGGATTCTGAAAAATTTTCAAAACTTCCTTATAGAGAAAGTGTTATTTGTCACTGATCTGAACTGATGATATAAAATAATTCTTTTAAATATGACTATCGTTATGAAACAATAGGATCCAACATTTTCACCATACAGTTTATATATTTTATTGTAATGAGAACATTGGTTATAAATCGGTTTTGAAACGTCATCATGTGTACAGTTCTTTTTATATTTGATTATATTTGATAAATGCATTTTTATTTTATATACAGACTAGCAGTATAGCCCGGCATTGCTCGGGTGTAATGAAAGCTTTAAATCTAATCCATGGTCTTGGAGTTCAGACTCTGCGTAAAGAATATTTGTGTGAGAATCAGATAAAAATTGTGGATTTGTATAAAGTTTGGTGAGAATCGGATAAATATTGTGGATTTGTATAAAGGACATACAAACAGATAAACAGACACACACACAAACAGCTTGCCTTTTATATATATATATATATATATATATACATATTATCGATTTTCTACACTATTGTAAGAACTGCAACCTTGAAACTTCTGAATATCGTTTCTTATGTCATTGTCTATGAGCGTATCAAATTTGATTAAAATCGGACCACTCCTTCTATAACCCGATTTTTTCGATTATCGATTTTCAATATTTATCAGGGGTACCTCGACACAAAACCTAGCTAAGAACACTCGCAGATGCTTATAGTACAACTGTGTAAATTTTCAAGAAAATCGGTTCAGTCATTTTGGAGTCTATAGGTAACGGATACACACACACACAGACACACACACACAGATGAAGTTTCATTTATAAATAAGTTTAGATAAAAAGTTATTTTTTTGATGTTTGATTTATTAAAAATCAGATAGAATTCATGACTTGGCTCAAAACAGAAATATGGTGTTCAAGTAATTTTGTACATGCTGACATATAATTTTGATTTCTGCAGGTTAACTCCTGTCTGTCTGTTTGTCTCTCTCTCTCTCTTTCTCTCTCTCTCTCTCTCTCTCTCTCACACACACACATACACTTATGTATAAGCAATAAGGATTATATATGAAACTTCTGTCATCTGCATATAATTTTATATGTGTAAATAAGGCCTACATTTTTCCCTATACATGTATACGCATATATGGACAAATACGAATAGTTTACCTGTAGTCATATACGCATATAAATTTTATATTTGAATCCCCTTTTTTGTGTAGCTCTTTATATTGACATATACACATAAATTACAGATGCATAAACTCCCTCACTACACTTTCTAACATCTGGGCATATATTTGTCAATACAAATCAATAGAATAAACATTGCAACAATATAGTTTGTTAATTTTGTGAATTTCTTGTAAATGATTATTGATTATGGTGTGTAATTAAGAATGCAAAATTGTTCTAGTTATTGATCAGAAGTTTAATGACACAGAATCAATTTTTATGAATGTTTTAATGTAACATCTACAATGAATGTTTTTTTTCTATATGTTTAGTTTATGATCCAGAAGGTTGCCTACCAAACAGAACAACACTTGCTCTTTTTTATCTAGCAACCTCAGTCTCTTCATATCTGTAGCGAGTTAGCTGGCTATCTAAGTTTGTTGTTCTTTTTCTCTCTTTCTCTGACACTATTCATCTCTTTCTCTCTCTCTCTCTCTTTATCTTTTTCTTTCTGTCTCAGTCTGTATATCTTTCACTCTTCCTCTATTTCATTCTGTTCATATCTTTCTCTTTATATCTTTCTCAGTTCATATATCTCTCTGTCTGTCTCAGCCTTTTCATTTCTGTTCCTCACCGTTCATCTTTTTCTCTCTCACTTTGTTTCATTCTGTTCGTTTCTTTCTCTCTCTATTGTTCTCAATCTGTTTATATATATCTCTCTCTCTCTATCTAAGCCTGTTTATTTATATCCCAGTCTATCTCAGTCTGTTCATCTTTCTCTCCCTTTGTCTATTACATTTTTCATCTTTTTTTTCTCTTCACCCTAGTTTGATAATCATTCTATTACTGTTCATCTCTTTCTTTGTTCATCTCTTCATTTCAGTTTATCTTTCTCACTCCTTCTCTCTATTTCTGTTTATCTTTTTTTTCCTCAGTCTGTTTATCTCTTCCTCATTATGTTCGTCCCTTTTCCTTATCCATTCTTTCTATCTCAGTATATTCATCTTTCTCCATCTTTCTGTGAAAATAAGTGCATCTGCAATATACCTGTCATCATGGTCATGATTTGGTCTCTTGTAGGCAACATGGCATAAATGTAGATGAGTATACAGGTAACCTATTCTCTTGTTACTGCTTGCTCAAGCAATTGCAGGGTTAGGAATACTTTATCCATTGTCAGTATTGACATGTATTGACAAATGCATTGAAGCTTATATTTCTGAATAGGAGTGTATTGATTGCATAAATGTATCCATGTTTCTAAGAAAGGGAAGGTAAATACCGGGGAAGAGAGAGAGAGAGAGAGAGAGAGAGAGAGAGAGAGAGAGAGAGAGAGAGAGAGAGAGTAAAATCTGTTTGATATATATTATATCTATGAGAAATTAGCAGTATAGCCCGGCATTGCTTGGGTGTAATGAAAGCTTTAAAACTAAGCCATGGTCCTGGAGCTCAGACTCTTTGGACGTTGACACAAAAGACTAAAAAGCAATAGTTGTTTCCAGTTAAAGCGAAGTGTAGACTGAAAGAAAAATGAATGGATGTAAGTCAAATTTTGATTTCCTGGTATCAATATCAAATAAGTTTTTTTCATCGTAAACTGAATTTTGAAGGCTAAATAAGTCCTCTGAGTAAATGGTATCATGGCTGAGACTAAGAACTACAATTATACCTACTTAAAGCCAAACCTGAAGCAAAAGCTAAAATAAAAGGGCTGAAAAAAATACAGACATACAGGCAGATAAACAGACACACACACAAACAGCTTGCCTTTTATATATATATATTATCAATTTTCTGCACTATTATAAGAAGTGCAACCTTGAAACTTCTGAATATCATTTCTTATGTCTTTGTCTATGAGTGTATCAGATTTGATTAAAATCGGGCCACTCCTTCTATAACCCGATTTTTTCGATTATCGATTTTCGATATTTATCAGGGGTACCTTGACACAAAACCTAGCTAAGAACACTCGCAGATGCTTATAGTACAACTGTGTAAAGTTTCAAGAAAATCGGTTCAGTCATTTTGGAGTCTATAGGTAACGGATACACACACACACACACACACACAGACAAAGTTCCATTTATAAATAAGTTTAGATTTAGATAGATAGAGGGAGAGAGAGAGCAAATTTTCTGAGAGAGAGAGGGAGAGAGCAAATGTTCTGAGAGAGAGAAGTACCTGAAAGAAAGTGAAATGTCTAACATTACAGAGAAGAAGTGTGTGTGCGTGTGTGTGTGCGTGTGCGTGTGTGTGTGTGTGTGTGGTATCTGAGAGGGACAGGGAAAGAGAGAGGGAGAGGAAAGAGATCTGTTAGGAAGAGAGAATGAAATCTATCTGAAAGTGAAAGTTTTTGTGGGTGTACCAGCAAGATAATTGTGATCACAGCAGATGCCTATTTATGATTGCTCTAAATATTTGTAAATGTTTCTGTTCTGAAAGAGCTTAAGTCTTTGTTTTCTGATAGAATGAATCACCGTATAGCCTCCAACAGTTTTAGTTCACATGACTATTGATAACTTTAGAACAGTGTGTTAAATAAGAGTAAATCTTAAATCCTTCCTTTCTTCAATCAATTTGAGGTGTTAACATCTGCTGAAAAAACAATGTTTTGATTGTAAATTTTCATTAAATTCTACTCTTGACTCATCTGGAGTACCTTTGCCTGATTTTCCACTTAGAACTGAATCTCTGTTGAGTGACATACATATAACTCTGTCCATGGTTTCTGCTATCATTTCTAAACTGAATCATCACAAAGTATGCAGACTTGATGATATCCCTGTAATAGTCCTTTAGAAATATGCTCATGAACTGTCTTCTATCCTCTCTAAACTCTACAATAAATGCCTTTCTGCTTCTTGCTTTCCTGCTTGTTGAAAATCATCTTCTGTATTTCCAGTTTTTAAGAAATCAGGTGAACAGTCTGATCCTTCTAACTATTGGCCTGTAAGTCTTCTACTTCCTTTTAGCAAATTACTAGAGACTCTAATTAGCTTGGTTAAGTATCAGAAGTTTTTCTTTTAGATAAACAATATGGCTTCATCTTCTATTATTGATGAGTCAATTATTAACAATTATTACTGAAAGAGTCTATAAAGCTTTAGATAAGAATGGTTGAATGCAGGATGTCACTTTGGACATCTCAAAGGAATTTGACAGGGTTTGGCATACTGGTCTTCTTCAAAAATTCAAAGGTTATGGTATAGCTGGACAAATTTTGAACAGATTCAGTCTTTCTTATCAAATCGCAAAATGAAAGTTGAAAATTGTCTTGAATGACTACTTTTCTAGATCTTTCTGCATAAATGCAGGTGTTACCCAGGGCTTTATCTTTAAAATATTCTTTTTCCTTTTAGATATTATCCTTGAATCAGCATCAATATTTCCTCCTCACTTACAAAAAGTAAAAACGAAATTTGAAAGAAAGAAAAAAAAAATGCTTACTCCTTTCAACCATGCACCAAAAAACAAATTATATAAATAATTTTTTTATAGAAAATCATTGAGAAAATCAGATTTGTTATTTTTTTTATTATCTATATGATGGAAGTTGTAGTCAAACAGAAAAAAACTATGAATTAAGGTACCTCTACTCAATTGCCAAAAAAAGAAACAGCATATCATGATGTTAAAACGGCTCAAACTTAATAAAAACAAAGTTTCATCATCAAAATGTTTATGCTGTTATTAAGAGGAAAGATCAAATTTTGTTGTTATTATTTCTTAAAATTTTCTAAATTCTTTCTAACACGTTCAAAATTTTAATTAAAATTTAATTTTTTGTTTTCAGCCAGCGATTCACATTATGTTTACGTAAGGCGACTATTAAGAAAATGGACTTGGCCGAGTAAAATGATTTTAGGGTGAGTAAATTTTCCTCACTCTCAACTGCTTTTTGAGTGATTTCTTTTTCAAATCTCAAAGGCTATATATATATATATATATATTGGTATAAAATATATACAATATATATATATATATATATTGGTATAAAAAAATCTCTTTGAGAAGAATTCATGTTTATCATTCCTTTCTCTCAGATATTCTGCTGTTCTCTCCCTGTATTAAGCATTAAGGTGTTACTATAACACAGATATATTAATGCTGATAATGAGGAATTTTACTGGGAATATTTCTTTTTGTATGACACTCCCATTAATCTGTAACTATTAATTTGTCACCATTAATCAAGTAGTTAGATGATTAAATTACATTGTGGGAAAAAAAGCTTTTCTCTCTTTTCTTATGAATTGAATACCTGAATGTATTCCATAATCTTGCCTCTCATACATACAAACGAGTAGAATAATAGAATGATTTTCTTAAACTTATAGGTTCTTTAGTATAGTTCTTTTTTGTACACTATTAACAGGAAAAAACCAAGAATGATAAAAATGGAGTAAGTTAGCAATGATTTAACAATAACTAATTAATATCAGTTTTTATGTCTTTGAAATGTTGAGATGAACTATGCAGGAGAAAATATTTTTTATTAAGACCACTGGAAACTTTTACACACACTAAATAAAAATACAACATAAAGACAATATGAAACTGACAATATCTGAATAATTTAAAATGTAAAAGAGAATATGAATTATCTTAAATATAAGCTATTCAAAATCAGGAAAATTTCAGTAAAATCGTTTTAATTTGATAAAACTTTAGAATGTATATATATGTACATTAATAAGTCTACAGGTGAATGATCTAAAAGCATTTATTTTACATAATAAATAATCTTCTTCCTTGTCAATGCACTAAATTCAGTAAATGAATATTGATAAAATAGATTGAACATTATATATAGTGAAAATTCAGTTAGTCAGCTAAGTTCCATATAGGATACACACTTGGCAAACATGTCTCTTTCAAGTTTTGAGAGATGACTGACTAGGCAAAAGATTTTTCCTACAGTAGGTTGCCATTTTTTTAAGTAGACTGGATGCCAACCAAGGCTATAGAAGCTAATTTCTCCATAGCTAGAGGGAGAAGAGATGGATTCATACCTTTCCCAAGGGTATTTGTGCGTAAGTGAATGCAACAAATTCACCTAGAATTTGAACTCGGCTCTCTGATTTCTCATTCCTTTGCACCACAACATGCAAAATTCATAAAAATTACACATTAGAATTCAGCTAAAACTTTTTTAGGTTACATATTCAATGCTTCTTAAACATTTATAAACAACATTATCAGTTTGTTTCTCTATTAATGTCAATGTTTTTTCTTTTCATGGAAAAAAAAATAGATACTATGAGGTGACAGTGGTATGTGTGTGTGTGTGTGTGTGTGTGTGTGTGTGTGTGTGTGTGTGTGTGTGTGTGTGTGGCAGATATTTTATTGTGGGGTGTGAGAAAATTTCCCAATACCTCCCAGTTTATCAAGACCGTTCATTTGATTTCACACTTTTTGAGCATTTAAATGATTGTATGATTCCTGTTTTCATTAAGAGCTGTCTGTTTATTGAATATTTAGAAAAACTTTAGAACCTCCATCTTTGTACTGGGTACCTCAGAATATGAAAATAATATGGTTAGACTTATGCTTGGATAATAGAAATATTGAATTATTATTGAGAATGTAAATAAATTTTAAAGAAAATAGTTATTAATAACTGAAGTATTATCAATTTTTGATATTTCCAAGATGTAGCAATTATTTAGTTCAGCTCCTAATATAATAAATATTTTCTTTTTATTTTCTTAACATGATTTTATCATTTAATGTAAAGATTACAGTGATGATTAGATATATTGAAATTACCTTAGATTTATTTAAGAAAAGGCTATCTTTTGCTTTGGAGCTATTCTAAAAATAAAATGAGGATTTACCTTAAATTCAATACAAAAAAACTGGGAGAATATTTAAATAATTTTTTATATGAACTAAGAATTATAAAGAAAAGATATAGAATAAATATTAATGGCTTATCAGAAAAAAGTACTAAGTTATTATTTAACCATAGGCACATGTATATATCTTTTGATTTTTTTATCTAATGAAGCCTAGAAAGGTAAAACATGTAATCAAATCTAGTTTCAATGAAACAGTTTTTCATTTGCTATATTTCTTCAAAACAATTGTTGGGATTCTGTATCCTATTTTAATACACATAATCAAAATGTAGAAATAATACCTTGTTGTAACTATTCTAAGTGCATGAGATATGCATAAAACTGAAAAGCTATTTATATTAATATTAATTTAAGATGAATTGAATATATAATCAGTTTCATATGTTAATACAAATAATCCATATGATTGAACATACAAGTTTTAATATTAATATTTTTAATTAATTTTTCTAAAGGAAAAATTAATTGTAAAAGAATTTCTAATTCTAAAGGAAACATTTCTAAAATTTCAATGTTTTTAAAGGAGTCAACAAACAATATTTTCAGTTTTTAAAATACCATTCAATACATATATAACCAAAATATACAAACAATATAGTTTAACTTCATATATATTATGTATAATATTCAGGTTGTTATGAATTGTTATGCTAAACATTAAAGAAATTATATGAAGATTTTACAAATGTCAATATTTTTAATGGATTTTTTATTCAACGTTATTTTTTATTGCTATAAACATTATATTTTTAGTGGGTACACATATTTGAGTTACTACTCCCAAATAATATTTACAATAATAAGAAATAATGTAAAAACCAGCAAAATAATTTGGTTATAAACAAAAAAAATACGTAAATGTTTATTTGTACAGAGGAGAGGTGTTATATTTTAAACAATCCTGATATAAGTTATTTAAACTGATTTGAGAATGTTCAATATTAAATACAAATTTAAAAATTTTTTACTAGTCTTTTAAAAATTACCCTTGTAAAAAAAAATACATGCCGAGTAAAGTATGTATCTATTTTTTAGTTATATAAGCAGAAAAACATGAACTTTATTAAACACTAGTAAATCAAGTAGTAATAGTACTAAGTCCATGATATTAAACATTAAAGAAGTAATAACAATTTTTACTTACAAAACTTTATCGGTTTGTGGTTAATTTGTATTGTTAAAATTTTTCATCTATTTTAAAAAAAATAAAAATGTGAATAAGTAAATTTAAAATTTTAAATAATCAAAAGAACTTGATAAATTGTACAATGAAAAACTTGGTTTTAGAAAGCAACTTGAGTGAGGGTGGTAAGATAATTCAAAAGAAGCTACCTGCATAGGTCCACTATTGTGCACAAATAAGAAATGTATAATTCTTTACATATGACCAGGTTAAGTGCTTGTAACCTGAGATTGTATTATTTACTTTTCTACTCATCTAGAATGAAAGATACATTGTGAATCACTTTAGCTTGAAAACAAAACAAAAATAAAAAGAAGTAAGTTGAAAAAGAAACCAAAATATTTTCAATGTGTGCAGATATATAAAAACAATTTACTTACCGAAGAAATAACACTTATATCAGTGTCAGACATTTTTGGGACCTCCTGAATATTGGGTCCTCTTAGTCCAAAAATGATTTTTGGTTGCTTTTGTTGAGATAGTGGATTGAAATACCCAAGTGAAGAAAAATCAAGAGACAGCCTGAAGAAGCAGGTAGACAGACATACAGACAGACAAATAGGTAGTTGTTTTGTCTGTCTGTAGTTAGAGACTTTTGGCCCACATTGAGAAGCAGATCTTTGTTATCTGAGCCAGCCAGCCATCATATATAAGCAGACATACATAAACAGAAGCATAGAATGCAGTTATAGTCACATATAGATGGTGGTGTATATATATACAGAAATACACATAACTATACACATTGGTAAATATACAGATATACTCTTAATGCATTTTTATATACAAATGTATAAATAAATGCAAATTTAAATATGTGTGCATTTACTATCTCTCAATATAGGTATAAATAAGTATATAGTCCAAGTGACAAATGCAGCTCTTTAGAAATTCACTTATAAGTAGCATCCAGTCCTAACCTTTCTTTTGTAAAAGTTTGGTAAGAAAAAAAAAGAGGAGGGTAAAAAGAGAATGAAAAGGAGAAAAAATAAATAATTATTTGCTGAAGAAATACAAAAGAGAAGGAAAATAAGAGAAGAGATGATGAAATGAAAAAAGAAAAAAAGAAAGCTTTTAAATGGTTACAGGAGAGGAAGAACTATGAATAAAAAATAAAGAGGAATGTGAAAGAAAAAGTAAGCAGAATAAAGGAAAAAATGACTTGTAGCAGAGGTTGATGAAGAGAAAAAGATTAAATCTATAGAATGAGTTGGTAGAAGACTGTAAGGAATAAGAGAAGGAAATATGAAGAAAAAATATGGAAAGAAATAAAATTTATCAAAGAAAACAAAAGTGAAAATTCTGAAGACCATGAAAAAATAAAAAAAAATAGAGACCAGAAAATACTGAAGGGAAAAAGAAACACACAAAAAAAGGAAAAAGATATGTAAAAGAAAATATTTGAAAGATGACAAGCACAAAAGAAAGCTAGTAAGAAAGAAAAAGAGGAAAATAAATGAATAGAAAAGGACAAACAATATAAAGGAGATAAAAACAGTTGAAGAAGAAGGTGAAGATGAAAAAAAAAATGAATAAAAAACAAGTGAAATCAAATAAAAAGAAGAAAAAATTGAACTGGAATTGAAAACTAAAATAAAAAAGAACTTAAAAAATCAAAACCTTAAAGAGAGAGAGAGAGAGAGAGAGAGAGAGAGAGATGAAAGAAAAACAAATATTATTAAAAGAACAAAAGGTTTCAAAGAGAAGAGAAATAAAAAGGCAAAGGGAAAAGAAAAAGAGCAGGAGAGTGAAGAGAGAGAAAGGCAGAAAAGGGATGGTATCAAAAATGTTACTGCTTTGTGAATATTTGCCTACTTACTGAACAGAAATGAGGCACTGTGCAAAATACAATGAAAGATCTTGCTGATTGCAAACAGAATAAAAAGAAAATCAAAGAAGAGGACAGAATTGAAAGAATCAAATGTTATTTAATACAATTAGCAATACACAAGAATTATACAAGCTCAATACATTTATTTAAACCTAGAAGACAAGAACGAGACAAGTCTTCAGTTGGAATGTTGTCTGTAAAAACTGTCCCAATTGAATATCACTGAGATAAATTTTTTTTTTCATTTATCCACTCACAAAACTGCAATATCTTTTTTAATTTTTTATTTATATGAATCCACCTATAGTAAATACAATATTTGTTTTTAGTTAAAATTTTTTAATCAAATATTTGGCTGACATTGAGATTTGAACCAGAGATGGAAGATGGGGAATAAAAACTTAACATCTGATGACATTGGAAAATACTTTTATTAATGCTTTTAACAAGTCAAGTATTGTATATAATAATTATTTTTAATTCAAAACAATTTTAAGAACTTATATAGTAGATTTATTTTTCTGTTTAGAATAATTAAGATGTTCAACTTTATTTTTTTTATTACTGCATGTCTTTTAAAAATTAGAGTCATATAAAATGCAAATACAAATTAATTAATGATGCATATAAATGATTTCTCATTTAAATAAACCAGAGAAACAAGTTTTTGAGAATTCTGTTCCTGCAGGACCTAAACACATGATACAGGGGAGGTAAATCCAAATATTTAATATAGTTACAATTGAGGACCTTGGTTCTTTTATGTTAAAAATGAGATCCAACTGAAATTACTCTTTAAAAACAATAAAATTCATATCAATAATTATTTATTTAGATTAAAATTCAAAGTTTATTAATTTAGTTGTGTTTCTTTATAACCAGCAGAAATTAAATTTGAATAAAAAATTTATCTGGCCAAGATTTTATATGTAAAAAAGTAATGAGATCTCATTTTAATGTTAATTATTTGTCCATATTTATTAGACTGAGTCAAATTTAGCACATGGCCACTTTCATGGAACTCTTTGACAATAACATAATTAATTAATAAGATTACCTACTGTTATTTTATAATTGCAGGGAAATATTAAATTTCTTTATGATACAACTATAACCAGCAAGAAATTAAACAAACAAAATAGCAAGCCTAAACTAGCTAGTCGTAAATTGCCCAAACCTATCTGCGTTACCTTCACAAATATACGAGGTATTCGCAGTAACTTTAATAGTGTAGAGTCTTTCCTTCTAACTAACTCACCCGATATCTTAGCTATATGTGAGACTAACCTTGACCCTTCTATCCCCTCTTTAGAGCTGTTCGTTCCTGGTTACCTTCCTCTCTTCAGGTAATGCATGGGCTTGGTGTATATGTCAGCGAACAACTCCCCCTAGCCAGGGTCACATCTCTTGAATCCCTTCATCATTCCTTCATGTGCATCCGTCTCTCACTTCTAAGCTCGGTTAGCTATCTCTTCTTCCTCTACCGCTCCCCCTCCTCCTCTGACTGTACGGTACTTGATTGCATCTCTACTAACATCGACAGGGCCATTTCTTCTCACCCATCTGCCCATATATTTGTGTTTGGCGATTTTAACGCCCACCACACCAAGTGGCTTGAAAACTCAGCCACCGACCTTGCTGGGATCCGCACCATGCACTTTTCAATAGCCCAAGCTCTAACGCAAGTGGTGGACTTCCCCACACATTTCTCTAAAAACCCTAACGGAAGGGACTCTTTACTCGCCCTTTGTTTTACCTCCATCCCAGACTCCTGCACTACCAGGCAACTCTGCCCCCTCGGAAACTCTGACCACGCTGTAGTCTCCGTAAACATATCAATCCGCACTAACTCTACCCAAGAAAACCAGACCAGCAGAATATCATACTGCTACCAAAGAGCCAACTGGGACTCGTTCAGGGACTTCCTCTGCGACGTCCCCTGGAACAACGTCTTTGATCTTCCTGTCGAAGACTGTGCCTCCGAAGTCTCCTCTTGGGTTAAGGCTGGCATTGATGCTTTTATCCCTGCCAGAAAATTCCAACTAAAACCAAATTCGTCCCCCTGGTTCTCACCCGCTTGCTCGGCCGCTATTGCCCACTGGAACCATTTCTTCCGGCTCTATCAAAGCTGCTCGTCGAACCAAAACAGGAGCCTTTTCACCTCAGCACGGAACAAGTGTAAAAAAGTACTGAACGAAGCCAAGAGGGCGTTTGCTACCAGAATTAGGCAATGCATAGCATCCTCTAAGTTTGGCTCCAAAGATTACTGGCGTCTCTGCAAAAGCGTGCTCAGCAGGAACAAGACTTCAATACCCCCACTAATCAATGAATTTGAAGTTCTCACCTCCCCAGCCGACAAGGCTGAATGCTTTGCCCGTAGATTCTCAACCAATTCGACACTGGACTTGTTAGGAATACCTACACCAGACTTCCCACCCAGAACTAAGGCTCAACTAAATAACGTCCACATTACACCCTCGCTGGTCGCCAAGATAATTGCGCAACTTGACCCACACAAAGCGAGCGGCGGTGACGGAATCCCAGTCATAGAACTGAAGAAATGTGCCCCAGAACTCTCCTCTGTCCTCTCTAAACTCTATAACCTCTGCCTATCTGCTTCCTGCTTTCCTGCCTGTTGGAAGTCCTCCTGCGTAGTACCTATATTTAAGAATTCTGGTGAACCCTCAGACCCCGCCAATTACCGTCCTATTAGTCTCCTTCCAATCTTTGGCAAAGTTTTCAAAGCCATTATCAACACCGAGGTGATTCAGCATCTTATGGCCAACGGGCTTCTCTCTGACAAACAGTATGGGTTTCGCTTCACCAGGTCTACTGCTGATATGCTAACGACCATTACCGAGTACATATACCAGGCACTTGACAAGAATGGTGAAGCCCGAACCGTTGCCTTGGATATCTCCAAAGCATTTGACAGGGTCTGGCATGCTGGCCTCTTGTGCAAACTGCGGAGCTATGGGATAACTGGACATCTGTTTGACCTCATCCAGTCTTTCCTCTCTAACTGCACATTGAAGGTGGTATTAAATGGGCATGCCTCCCAAAACTACCAGACAAACGCAGGCGTCCCTCAAGGTTCTATCCTAGGTCCCACGCTCTTTCTGATCTACATTAATGATCTCCCCGACACCATTAGATCCCAAGTTGGCATGTATGCCGACGACACAACAATCTACTCCCGCATCGATCAGAAACCAGGTCTGGACGACAAAGTGAACCTCGCTGCCGTACTTGAAAGGGACCTCCAATCCGTAGTGACCTGGGGTAGGGAATGGTTGGTAAATTTCAATGCCTCCAAAACAAAGCTGTTATCAACTAATCACCATAGACAATCGCATCTACCTCCCATTAGCATGGGACAGGCTAGCCTCCCAGAGAGTAAAATACTACGCCTCCTTGGCCTTACACTTTCGGCGGACCTCAAATGGAATGACTATATTGAATACATTGCCAAATCTGCTGCTATGAAAGTGGGCTCCCTGTGCAGGGCCCGGAAATTTTTCCCACCTGAATCTATTCTGCACATATACAAATCTACCATCCGCCCGTGTATTGAATATTGCTGCCATATCTGGTCGGGTGCCCCTGCTGCTCTCCTTGGGCTTCTTGACAAAATACAAAGGAGGATCTGTAACGTGGTTGATACTGACTTGGCAGACCGGCTGCAGCCGCTCTCACATCGGCGTGATGTGGCTTCCCTGTGCCTCTTCTAAAAGTACTTTCATGGCTTCTGCTCCGATGAGCTTAGATCACTGGTGCCGCCTAAGCACGAATTTACACGAGATACTAGATTAGCAACTAGGTCCCACCCTTTTACAGTTAAACAAATAAGATGTAACCGTAAATTCTACTTCAACAGCTTCTTTTCTCGCGCTTCCCGCCTGTGGAACTCCCTTCCACAACTCTGCTTTCCCGACAGTTACAATCTCCAGGTGTCTAAATGTAGGGTCAATAGACACCTCCTATCACACTAACTCCCAACTATTCTCACAACACTCTCATCTACCCAACCCTCATTCTCGGTATCCTTACCCGTCTATCACCCACCCTCTGTCATTTCCTATATTTAATCAGCCTTTCTCCACTCTACGTAGCTTATAAAAAAAAATAAAAAAAAAATAACAGAAATTTGAAGTTCACAATTGCTTCTTCTTTTTCTGTTTTGCCACAACCCTTCAGAGCATAGGTGATCATGGTTCTCCACAACTTTCTATCTTATGTGACTCTTAGTAGTTTTCCTTCTTTTTGCTAAGGTACCCCCATTCCATCATCCATTCAGAGCTTGTCATATAAGTGGCTTGCTGCCTACCCCTATCTCTTGATGCCCTGTGAGAGTTAAATTTTTTAAGCCATTCTTTCTCATTATGTATTCAAAGAATTTCAGATGTTGCTTCCTGATTCTGAGAATAAGTTTTCTTTTTGTTGCCATTTTCTTTAAGATTCTCTTGTTGGTTACTCACCTCGTCCATGGAATTTTAGGTAAATTTAAATTAGACCATAAAAATTAACTTAGATTTAGCTTTGTTGGTTAAGGTAATTTATTTTTATTTTAGGGTGGGGAAAGCTAGAGGTACTTTTAGTATGATTTTTGTTAAAAGAACCTCAAAAAACTAGTTATCAATTAATTTTAGAAAAAATACTATTAGTATTGTTTTATCTTGTGTTAGCCACAGTAGGACATAATGGAATTATGAATGGCTCCAGGTGATTGAGTATTTGTCTTAGGGTCTGTCAGACAACGCCTGTGAACATCAATGAGAAGACCAAATTTGTGTAAGAAATCTGTACCAATATGGCCTTCTCTACATCTGCAAGGACAAAGGAATGGGTGAAAACCTGTCTCAAACCCAAATTCAATGTAAGGCACCTTTGATCACAAGTCTGGATGAGTGACTTATTTATGGCCTGTAGGGTAAGTTTATGAGGGCCTTTTAACTAGTCTGCTCTAGTGGCAGGAATTAAGGATATTTGCATACCACTGTCCGCAAGAAAATGTATACCAGTAGCGCGATCTGAAACAAATAGTAAGTGACAAATATCTCTCACGCTGATGCACCATGTCGCCTCTGGTTGCCAGCTTAGGCTTTACGCTGTTGTGAATTGAATAAACAGGGGATCTTACAGTAATTAGCCCTATCACCAAATTTCCTGTGTAAGTAACATATTGGGTCCTTGCTAACAGCTCTTGCACAACCTCTACTTTGGGAGTGAGGCATGCTAACCTCTGTAACTGTCTCTTTCATCCTCGCCTCTTTACCTTTCTGACCACCAGGGTGTTCACATCCAGGGTGTTCACACATGTGGAAACTGGTCAGCATGTGCACAGCCTAGCATAGAGAGAAAAGTAATTTCTGTTCACTTATCCACAGCCCTAAAGTTGGTATGCTACTTCTTTGTCCTTGTTCTGTAAGCACCCTTGTTCCTTTGGACAGTATGAATAATCATTTGGTTGGGACATATGTAAATCCTTTTAATATGCTTATGTAATTTGTTTGCCTTATTAAATGTTTTGTTTGTTACAGTTGCGTATCTCGTCTTTTTTATATTAGCATTTGGTGTTAGTGTATCAATGGCCACGCAAATGCTAATATTAGTATCAGTGCTACTGGAAGGCTAAAACGTATCATTCTTACTAACACGAAATAGCCAGTAAATTATGGTTGGCTGATAAATACATATTAATAATACTAAAGACAAGTACATTTTATAGAAATGAAAAGATCATGAGAAAAATGAATATGTCAAAATTTTATTGTATGATGGAAAAAAGACTCAACACTAAGTGATTAATTCCTAAGAATTATTTTGGTTTAACTTGGTTAAATGTTAAGTAAACTATAAAACGATATAATTCCACATGTGAGACAATGGTTTTATGAACCAGTATAAAAATTTAGTTGAATTGAAGATGTTTTTAAAGATTCACTTTTCAGTTTTAGGATCTTTTTCTTTATATGCCTTTTTTTTTCAGGACTTATGTGATCATGGATCTCCACCTATCCCTATCTCTTGTTACTCTTAACACTTTTTCTCTTAATAATTTCTTCCAAACCTCACTCTACCATCCACTTGCTCAAGGCCATCAAGTATGTCTCATGCTGCTTTACCTTGTTTCTCTTTCCTTCTATCCATCCTGTGAGTATTAGATTCTCCAAGCCCTCCTTCCTCATTAAGTGTCCCAAAAACCACAGCTGTCTTTTCCTGATGCTCACTATAAGTTTCCTTTTTGTTTGCATACTCTTCAAAACTTTGTTGTTGCTTACATGGTATTCTCAGCATCCTTCTGTAGAACCACATTTCTGTTACTTCATCTCATTCTCTCCTTCATCTTTGAGTAGATCATCTAGTATTTGCTGCCATATAGTAGGACAGATATCCCATAGCAATCCAGTAATCTTTTCTTTGATTCCAACAAAATCTTTCTGTCTTGTAATACTCTGCTTAGCTTTTGAAATGTGTCCTTGGCCATGTCAATACACCTTCGGATTTCAGTGTCGAATTTGCCATCCTCTGTCAGAACACTTCTCAGGTATTTACATTTCTGCACTTGTTTGATTTTAGTACCCCCAAACTGTAGTTGATATTTTGGGTTCCGCTTTTTGTTGATGACCATGCATTCAGTTTTCTTGAGGTTTATGTTTAGCCCTTTCTTCTTGTTTTCCCTTGGTACCTTCTGTAGGAGGCCCTGTATTTTTCTTTCCATGTCTGCTATCTGCACTGTGTTATCTGTCTATCTTATATTGTTAAGATTGTGTCCACCAATGATGAATCCTGACAGAACTTCTAGCTTTCTCAGAATTGTCTTGCTGTACACACTTAAATTAAAGAAAGTGATTTTCTCTTTAAAACAAAGAAAACCTTTTCAATTTAGTTTTATGAAATTAGGTGGCTTCATTTTTGTTTCTAGCCAGAAGTGTAAAGAATAAATTTATATTTTATTATAAAATGCAAAAGTGGAACAGTACGATATTTTTTTAAAAACAATTTACCTATTGAAAACTACAGGATAAATGAGAAAACGGATGAATTAAGTCATCACAGGTTATAAAACAAAAACCTACTTTGCTATTTTTATTGCTTGATAAAGTTCAAAGATTAAAAATTGGAATATTTTTTTAACCATTTCACCTCAAGAAAAGCAATGTAGACACTAAGATACAAGGAGCTTACTGAGTGTGAAAGAATAAGAAAATGAAAAACATTATTAAGGAGCAAAAACAATAAAAGAAGAGGAATCAAGAAGACAGTAGATAACAATTGGCACAGCATTTATATTTTTGAAGGTGAAAATAGGCAAGAAAGCAAGAAACTGTAAGAATAAGAAAAAAATAAAATAAAAAGAGAAACATTATAAAGGAGAAGAACAATAAAAGAAGAGGAATCAAGAAGACAGAAGATCACAATTCATCAGTACAATTTCCATGAAAGTATTTATAGAAAATGCACAAAAATAGAAAGGGATGTAAGACAAAGATGTGTTTTCACACCAGATCTGTCCAACCTGTACAGCAAAGCAATTATAAGAGAAATAAAAGCCTTGCCAGGATTTGTCATTGGTGGTCACAATCTCAACAATATAAGATACGCAAATGACATGGTGTTGATAGCAGACACAGAAAGGGAAATGCAGGACCTTCTACAGAATGTAGCAAAAAAAAAAAAAAAGTGAGAAGTAAAGGGCTGAGCATAAACTTCAAGAAAACTGAATGTATGGTCATCAGCAAAAAAAAAGAAAAAAGAAAAAAGAAGCCCAATATGCCAATTACAAGTCGGAGAAACTAAAATAAAACAAGTACAAAAATTTAAATAACTGGGAAGTGTTCTGACAAAGGATGGAAAGTGTTATGTTGAGATCTGAAGAATGCATTTCAAAAGCTAACCAGAGTACTGAGAGACAGGAAAATCTCACTGGAAACAAAGGAAGGTGTGCTGGATTGCTATGTGATATCTGTCCTCCTGTATGGAAGTGAATGTTGGATGATCTCATCAAGGATGAAAGCAAATCTTGAGGTAGCAGAAATGTGGTTTTACAGAAGTATGTAATGAGGAAGAATTTAATACTTACAGAATATAAAACTTACAGGATGGAGAATTTAATACCTACAGGATGGACAGAGGGAAGGAGAGACAGGAGAAAGCAGTGTGAGATGTACTTGATAAGTTTGAGCAAATGGATGGTGAAATAGTTTGGCAGAGATGCTAGGTCAGCACCAATAACATTGCATATTCTTTGGATTTTTATTTTGAACATATTAACAAGAACATCAGACCATATATGGTAGCAATATTCTAAGCATCTTATAAATAGAGATAGATTCTGGAGAAAAAATTGTTCAGTATGAAACAGTGAACTCACTTTCCTAGTAGAAGACCTAGTAAATAACTCAATATAGTCTTTCCACTTAATATCAGCAGAGAGCATTAGCCTGAGAAGCTGCAATGACTCACTGTCCTAGAGGTTAGCATCAGTCATGCAGATGGAAAGCAGAAAGGGATCTCTCAGATGATTAGCAGAAAGCAGTTTTTGTTTTGGAGGC
The DNA here is from genome assembly GCA_037127315.1 of Ascarosepion bandense. NCBI lineage: Eukaryota > Metazoa > Mollusca > Cephalopoda > Sepiida > Sepiidae > Ascarosepion > Ascarosepion bandense. Next base: position 255,273 of record JBBBDQ010001859.1, on the reverse strand, counting down.
ATTGAAATTAAAAAGGCATTCTTTGTTATAGTTAACAGCAGATTTTAGGTTACTTTTTGGAACAGCTGCTAATTTGACCTTATCAAACTCATGCAATTTTATGACAGTTAAGACATTCTTATTAGTTGGCCACTTCATCCACAAAATCAGTGATTAGTTATTACTGTAAGAATACAAAATGTGATTATCTCTTTTTGGTTGAGATAATCATGTGATGGCTGCATAGGGATGTCACTTCATATTGTGACAAAAGTGATCAGTCATTCATTTCAGTTTACAGTAATTAAATGAAGCAGTTGTTTGTTTCCAAAACATGACTTCTTCAGAAACACAGAAGAATCAACATATTATATGTAAAATCTTATCTTTTTGTTTTCTTTTCACTCTGCTTGTTATTTTTCTCTGCAACGAGCATATGCAAATATGTATGTATGGTTTTGTGCATGTATTAGTGGTATAAAAGTCTTTCTGAGAACAAATCATGTTTGTCATTCCTTTTCCTTTCAACCATTCTGTTCTGTCTGTGAATTACAGAATTATTATATCATGGATATAACTGTGCAAGTAATAAAGGAAATACTATGGGGAGAATAATTTCTTTTCCAAGCTCGCTCATTATATTAGTATTATTACATGTATATGGCTAAGATATATACGGCAGAGAGTTTCATTTATATATGAGATCCTGCACCTAAAAATATCAAAGAGATGTTGACAGTTATCAAGACAGCATGATTCAACATCTTTTCACGGGTATTTCAACCACTTAAATTGATTCAGTATACAAAACTAAAGAGAGTCTGACACAATTCAGTTTAGTGCCATACGTGATACACGCTTGGGCGATCATGTCTCGAAAGAGACATGACTGACTGGGCAGAAGATTATCTCGCAGTAGGTTGCCATTGCTTTCTGTGGTAGACTGGTTGCCAACCAAGGCTATAGAACCCAATCTGTCCTGTTATTTAACCCATAACTGGAAGGAATAGACGGATTAATACCTTTCCCAAGGGTATTTGTGCTAAGTGAAGATAATGAATTCAGCTGAAATTTGAACTCGGCTCCCTGATTTCTCGTTCCGAGCTGATATCCAATGCACCACAATGCACCACAATGCACCACAATGCACCACAATGCACATAGACTCCTATTCCATTTCTTTTGGCATAGGAAATTTAATGCCTCTAAAACATAACTGCACCAAAAAGAAACTTTACTGCTTGCCCTCAGCATGGCTGATGCTAGACTCCTGGAGAGCAAAACACCACACCTTCTTGGCCTCACATTTTCAACTCGAAGTAGAAAGACTACATCGAATCAATAGCTGTATCTACTGCAAGGAAAGTTAGTTCAGTGTGTCATGCTAGAAAAATTTTTCTTGTCAAAGTCCATCTTGCACAAATCTACACATTTACAAATTTACCATTTATTTGTGCATTGAATACTGCTGCCATATCTGGTCTGGTGCTTCTGCTATTCATCACAAGGTTTTTGACAAAATCCAAAGAAGGATCTGCAATGCAATTAATCTTGACTTGACATCATGACTTCAGTCACTTTCTCACTGATGTCATGTAACTTCTCTCTATTTGTTTTACAAATATTTTCATGGAAACTGCTCCAATGACATTTTTTTCTGGTGCTCCAAATACATGAATTTAAGTGCACTACTCCTGCATTCACTTACGTGCAAATACCCTTGGGAAAGATATTAATCTGTTTCTTCCTTCCAGTTATGGGTTAAATAAGAGGACAGATTGGGTTCTATAGCCTTGGCTGGAAACCAGTCTACTGCAGAAAGTAATGGCAACCTACTGCGGGATAATCTTCTACCTAGTCAGTTATGTCTCTTTCGAGACATGATCGCCCAAACATGTATCACATATGGCACTTAACTGACTGACTGACTAGATTAGCAACTAGGTTCAACCTGTTTACTATTGAAATTGTTAAATGCAACCTTTACTCTTATGCCAATGGTTTCTTTTCTCACATTTCCAGCCTGTGGAACTGATTTCTGTTTACTTGCTTCCCTGTTAACTACAATTTAAAGAAAGTTTAAATGCAAGATCATGAGCTATCTTCTGTCTTCTTGAATCCCATTCCTTTTTTATCTTTTTTCAATCCTCGCTATACTCGGTCTTTTCACTCACTTTCACATTCCATATCTCACTGCATACTAGTGGCATTCTAGCCTTGCTTAAGGTGAAATGATTAAAAAAAAATATGAGTATAATTACATTTAGACATTTACCATAGCTAAGTTTACTAAGCCCCATTTTTTTTTAATCATTTCAACACAAGCAAGGCAATAAAGCCACTAATACGCAAGGGGTGGTTACTGAGTGTTAGAGACTTGTGGAGAAACTATTAAAGAGGGAGAAAAATAAAAGAACAACAAAGCAAATGGTAATGATTGATATCGCATATAAATTGTTGAAGATCAATGTTGACTGGGAAGCCAGAAGCAGGAAGAGAGTTCCAAAGTGCAATAGAAGAAACAATTAGCATAGAACTTGTGGTTACATCTAGCCATTTCAAATGTAAAATTAATTTGTTGTACTTTATTTTTAATTTACTCTTTTACTCTCTGCTTGTTGTATGCATATGTTATAATTTACGTGTTGGAGTGACAAGTATGTATATATCTGTATAAAAACTCTCTTTGAAAACATTGCATATTTGACATTCCTTTCTTTCAATTATTCCGTTCCATCCATGTATTAAGGTGTTACTATATAATGGATAGGTCAATGGTTATATAAGTTCAAACTGAAAATATCTCTTTTGTAGCACCCCATTATAATCTGTGCAATATAAACAGACATCATTAAAACAAACAAGAGGAAATCTTTAACTTTGAAGTAGTTGATAAGATAAAAAAACAATCTATAGAATGAGATAACGGGTTATTTCTCCTCACTTATCAGAACTTGAGCGAAGAAATTAAAATATTGTGGAGACTGACTAAGAAATATTTCACATATTTAACATATTTTGGTATCTCTTTGCTAGATATCCTTTCCTAAGAGGAACTGCCACCACATAAACAGAGTTCTCCATCTCTCTGGCCTGAATAATCCTGTTAGAGTCAAAACAGTGTTAAATCCTCTCCATATTCTATGATTGCCACAGTTACACTACCTCTTTATCTATTATATGACATTCATGTTATTCAGCCGGGTTCTTTACTGTAAGTGGGAAGAGAACGAAGCCATCAAATATATTGCTGCTTCTAATTTTTAGGGATTTCAGTTTATGTATATGCACAGGTTGGATGTACGTTGTGGTGCAGTGGTTATTGTTTCAGAACAAGGTGAAGAGGCTCATCCCTTGTTCCCTGTTTAGGATGTGGTTTCCGGCTTTCTCTTTTCCAATCTTTTCACTTTTTTCTTTTTTCTTTTTTTTTCAATTGGAGTAGATAGACTAAACTATTGCTCGGTTCACACTCCACCCACGTCTACTGAACAGGTGAAGAGGCTCATCCCTTGTTCCCTGTTTAGGATGTGGTTTGCAGTTTTCTCTTTTCCAATTTTTTCACTCTTACGTAGCCCCCTGTGCATCAGTGGCATTACTGCCTTGCTTGGGGTGATATGATTAAAAAAAAAAAAAGAAATTGGAGACCTGAGTTCAAATTCCAGTTGAATTCATTGCCTTCACTTACACAGAAATAACCTTGGAGCATTAATCCATCTTTTTTCCTCCAACTATGAAGCAGGACAGATTGGGTTCCATATCCTTGGTTGGCAACCAGTCTAATGCAGAAAATAATTGCAACCTACTGCAAGAAAATCTTCTTCCTAGTCAGTCATGTCTCTTTTGAGACATAATTGCTGAATCATGTCTCATGTATAGCACTTAACTGATATGCAGAGGTACATTAAGAAATTCATAACCAAATGATAAAAACTTATTTTACATAGCAAATAATTTTCAACATAATTTCCTTCTTTCAATGCAGTGGTATTAATCATATAGACTAAACCTTATACAGTGAAAATATTAACTCACAATTCAACTATTAACTACATATCATGTTTTTTTTTAATCATTTCACCCCAAGCAAGGCATTCCACTGCCACTATAGTGCAGGGGTTACATAGAGCGATTGGATATAGGAAATGTTAGAAGGAGGGTGATAGACGAGTAAGGAGGTACACAGGAAGAGTGTTAGGGAGAATGTGTGCGAGTTAGTGTGTTAGGAGGTGTCTATTGACCTTACATTTAAACTCATGGAGGTTGTAGCCCTCAGGCAAGCAAGTATGTGGAAGGGAATTCCACAGGAGGGAAGTGCGAGAAAAGAAGCTGTTGGAGTAGAAATTGTGGTTACTTCCAGGCCCTGCATAGAGAGCCGACTTTCATAGCAGCAGATTTAGCAATGGATTCGACATAGTCATTCTACTTGAGGTCCGCTGAGAGTGTCAGGCCAAGCAGGCGTAGTGTTTTACTCTCCGGGAGGCAAGCCTGTTACAATCTTGTTGGTCCACACAGACACACACACACACACACACACACACACACACACACATCTGTTATTGGGTGTATATGTATTCCATTTCAGAAAAAAACAAACTAGTCAAGTAAATTTGTATTAATTTCTTTGTAAATATTTTCATATTTTTTGCTTAAAAACAATAACAACAGAATCAGTAAATAGGCAACACCTGGAAAACAAAAACTGTATTTAATCAATGTGTCCAGAAAATTGCTTCAACCAGAACAATTTTTTGGTTCACATTTTAATGGCATATCTAATATAATAATCAAAACACACACACATGGCCATATCATGTTGAAATATTGGTTCTTATACAATCACACAAGTTAAGTAATATTGATGTTGGTCACTACCTAGATGGGTGACTGCTTGAGAATATCAGGTGTTGTAAGTGTAGATGTGCAAGTTGTATAATGGATAATGATTTGAAATTGAAGACCTGAGTTCTGGATTCCAGTCAGTTTGTTATATTCCCTTACATGCAAATATAATTGGGAAAGGAATTAATCCAACTCTTCTCTCCCGACTGTGGGTTAATTAGTAAGACTGGTATCAGTAAATCAGTACTATCTCCCAAAAATTCTTAAAATCTAAAAATATTTTCTGATTTTAAAATAATCTGTTAAAGTTTGATAAGCCATGATAAACAAATCACTTAATCAATCATGCACACATGCACACAGACACACACAAATCAAATTAAATGTTCACTTATGTTGTCTGTTGACTTTTTTAGAAAGTATATCTGCTCTTCAGGAGATTTGTTTGCAAAGTTATTTGTTAAATTTTTTTTGGATATAATTCCCATAAAACTCAAATCAGATCCAAATAATAATTTGATCTTTTTCTTTTATAATTGTGCGGCCCCAAGCAAGGCATTTTACTGCCACTATTGTGCAGGGGGTTACATAGGAGGAATGTTATAAGAGTGACAGGTTACAGAGAGTGTCAGGAAGAGAGTATGAGAAGGAAGAGAATATTAATGAGTGGGGTGGACGGAGAAAAAAGCATGAGAGATAGGATGTACGTTAGTGAGACAGGAGGTGACTATTGGCTTTACATCTGAATTATTGAAAATTGTAGCTGTTGGGAAATCAAGTATGCGGAAGGGAATTCCACAGTGAGAAGTGCAAAAAAAGAAGCTGCTATAGTAGAATTTGCGTTTACAATTTATCGGTTTCACAGTAAAAGGGTGGGACCTAGTTGCTAATCTTATGGCTCGAGAAAATGCATATATAGGGGGTACCAGTGAGCTAAGTTCATTGGAGCAGAAGCCGTAAAAGTATTTGTAGAAGAGATACAGGGAAGCCACACTGCGTTAGTGAGAAAGCGACTGTATCCTAGCTGCCAATTCGGGATTGATCACATTACAGATTGGATTTTGTCAAGGAAACCTAGGTGGATAGCAGGAGTACCCGACCAAATATGGCAGCAATATTCAGTGCACGGGTGGATGGTAGATTTAATTAATTTTCTATCTCTTGATATTGGGTACTATAACCATACACTACTTGCATTTAAAATGTTTTCATCTAGAAATATGCAAGTAGATTTTATATATATATATATATATATATATATATATAATGTTAAATATGACAGACAATGACTGTTTATTTTGTTTAATCATGAGCTGTTCTAAACATCATATTTTAGCTTTAATTTCTGGTGAAAATAAAGACAAAAATTGTCCCACATCCAAAAATATCATCACATAGCAATGTCTAATGTCAACATTAGAGAATGAGATCTTTGATGGTGGATATCTTTATATTAAGGCACCTCGGCGTGGTCTAATGGTTAGCAAGCTTTTCTTGCTATAATCATTATAAGTGAGTAGTGAGTTTGATCCTCACTGGGTACCCCTTACTTTTCGCCGTGTGTTACATATATGCTATGCTTAAAAAATCACCTTCCTCCAGATTTGGGGGTTGAGCGCAGGGCTAACAACCCCACCCTATAAAAAAACAGTTTGTTACGGAAACAGCAAAAATGCTGCCCTACACACCATTAGGTGTAAGGAAAAGTTTATTTTATTTTATCTTCATGTTAATGTCCCTACAACCACTATGAAGATGGCTCATGTGAGCCAAAAGCTTAGAACTAGCATAATAAAAAAATATAGAAATGTTTCGTTGACCAGCAGAAATGCTGCAGACTTGAAAATCATCATTGGTCAACAGGAACCATAAAAGGAATCAACTGCAGGTAGCGGGATAGCAAACAAAGTATAGGCCTAGCTGGTGGTGGTTGGAGAGTGGGAAGTGAGTATCTTAGAACAAATACTACTACTCCTTGAGCAAAGAAGGGCATTATTTGCTCGTCCTACCCCAGTGTGGCGAGATGTGACAGCAGGTCGGGTTTTTTAAAGTGGGAACCTCAGGCATGAACGCTCGGGTTACTGGTCAAAGATTACCCAGCACTGGCTTATGCGGTAATTGGGTACAAAGCTGGTCTTAACTGGTCATTGCTTTCCAACCTGCCCACTTGACACTAAGTGATAAGTGCTACAGGTGGCCGGCAAGCAGGAAGTGAGTATCTGAGAACAGATACTACACTTTGATCCTGACTAACAGGCCAAGAAAGGGCATTATTTATCCATCCTCCCCCACTGAGGCAAGACATGACACAAGGTCAAGTTTTTTTAAAGTGGGGACCCAGTGCACGAACCTTTGGGTTACTGGTCAAAGATTATCCAGCCTCCATCTACAGTTGGCACAAAGCTAGTCTTAACTGGTCATAGCTGGTCATTGCTTGTCAAAAGTTAGTCTTAGCTGGTCATTGCTTCCAAACCACCAAGTGTCAAGTGCTGCAAGCGGCTGTGAGCAGGATGTGAGCATCTGAAAACAGATACTACACTTTGATCTGAGATTTACTCTACTCCTCCACTGAAGTGAGTTGTGACACAAGGTCAGTTTTTAATGTGGGGAACCTGAGCATGTACACTCAGGCTACTGGTCAAAAATTACCCAGCCCCTGCCAGTCTTAATTTCCCCTCTCAATAGAGTCCAAAAGTGCTTCTACCGCCTTGTAAGTGACAAATTATTTCCATTTTGCAGTTCCTTTCTCACAGATGAGAGGTTGAAAGCCTTTTGATGCTCTATCGCTATTTCCTTGAAAAGTGTTCAGATGAACTACATTCCTTAGCTCCACAAGGTCTAAACTTCTAATCACAAACATTGCAAGCCTCTTGCTGCTCTATAGTTATTTCCATGGAGAGTGTTCTAATGAACTATACTATTTAGTTACATCAATTCTAAATTTCATGACTAGGACCCACCGTGCCTCACAAATGTTGTGAACCACCCTCATTCACTTTGTAGTTGTGCTTCTTACTCTGTAATCTTCTATCTCAAGTGGTCCTCAGGCCTTGCACTAGGTGAATCCTACTGTAAAAAAGAGAAGGCTAATAAGCCATAAAATCAGTTAATAAATAAATTAATATTAGCCTGAGATGCAGATCTGTAGCTGTATCAATAGTATTATAATTTGATAAAAACAGCAAGTGTGATAATATATTTAATGTTTTATTGGTAAGTGGTATTCTTTTTCTGGTGGTATGAAAAATGGTTGGGACAAAAACAAAAGAAAGGGAGTGAAAGTGAAAGTGAAAGTGAAATAGAATCCTGAGAATAAACATGATTGAGGAAAGGACAAAAGAGGAATGGTTCTCAAGAAGTCAGAAGATGACAATTGGAAATGCATTCAAATTTTTGAAGATTGTTATCAGGGAATCAAGGAAATTGAATAGAAAGTATGAAGTGCAAGAAAAGAACTGTTGAAGTAGAAGTAGCAGTTGCATTTTGCTATTTTGACAGCATACAGGTGGAACCCAGTTGCTGATCTAGAAGCATGTTTAAATTCATGTATTCTGGGCACAAGGAAAAATATTGTCAGAGCAGTTGCCATGAAAATATTTGTAGAAAAGGCAGATGTCATGTCATGTTGGTGAGAAAGTTACTGAAGTCGAGATCATGGATATTATACTAATATAAATATAAATATGTGTATGTAAACAGAAATGATCAAATATGTTTTTTGTTTTACAAAGGCTCTTAATCATATTTTTTTAAATTTGAGAAAGCGAGGTTTTCCTCACAGATGTGATGAGGCGATGGAGATGTGGTTCTAGAGAATACTGAAAAGACCATAGATGGAACATATGAGCTTAGGATTAGAAAGAGAGAGTTGAAATTACTGGAACACATAATGAGGAAAGATGGCTTGTAGAATTTGACACTCACAGAACATACTGAAGGCAAGAGTAGCAGAAAAAGTCATATGTAACAAGCTTGTATAAATGGACAGCAGAACATGATCAGGGAAGCGTAGTAAGGGGTTTAAACATTGATGTGCTTAGTGATACAAGGTATAGAACTTTGTGGAGAGCCATGATTAATCATAATTAGCATATGAAGTTTTCAGCAAATCATTGAGATATCGAGGTAATCATTTTTATGTGAATAGTCAAACTTTTAGAGATTAATTGTTGTAACCCTAAAAGTTTACTGCATGAGTAATTACCAAAATAGAGGTTGGGAATAACAGTATATCATTAAATACAAGACTTGTACACTGTGTGAAGTAGATACACTGCTAGTGAACTACTAGTCAGTATAATTACGCTCAATATTTACCACCACCCCACAAAGGCGGATGTGACACTCTGAGCCCATAAGATCAGCCAAAAATATACTGTCGACCCAGCTTAAGGCTGAGTTGGGCTCTTGTTTTTCCCCATTTGAGACGCTATCCTTCAGTAAAGCCTTGTTTGGGTTCCTCTCTGCTTGGAAGCAGAGAGTTGAACAAGACAGAGCTTGGATCAAGTATAATTCCTCTCCTCTTCTCTCCAATAATGTCCTTGTATTTAAGAGGATGCGAACATACCATTACTGTATCTAGGTAGGTATACAACAATAATTTAGGAGTACATTTTGTAATGATGGCAAGGTGTCTAAGATTATTGTTCTGCATAAGATGATACATTCTAAAAACAGATGGATATTTTTTTTTAGATTTGTACAGACTTATACTAATTCCTTTTATGGGATTATCAGGTATGAAATTTTGTCAGTAATACAATTTCAAAAAGAGAATGATAAAAAACATCTATAAATGATCACCTTCCAAAAATATCTTGAAATGACTATTTAAATAGGAAATATATTGAACTCTCCTCTATCCTTTCTAAGCTCTACAACCTCTGCCTATCTGCTTCCTGCTTTCCTGCCTGTTGGAAATCTTCCTCTATAGTTCCTATATTTAAAAACACTGGAGAACCCTCTGACCCTGCAAATTACCGCCCTATCAGCCTTCTTCCGATCTTTGGCAAAGTGTTCGAAGCCATTATCAACGCCGAGGTGGTTCAGCATCTCACAGCACACAGGCTCCTCTCGGACAAGCAATATGGTTTCCGCTTCACCAGGTCTACTGCTGATATGCTAACGACCATCACCGAGTACATATACCAGGCACTCGACAGGAATGGCGAAGCTCGAACCGTTGCATTGGATATATCTAAGGCGTTCGACAGAGTTTGGCATGCTGGCCTTCTATGTAAACTGCGGAGCTATGGTATAACTGGACATTTGTTTGAACTAATCCAGTCATTCCTCTCTAACCGCACAATGAAAGTGGTATTAAACGGACATGCCTCTCAGAACTACCATACAAACGCAGGTGTCCCCCAAGGCTCCATCTTAGGTCCTACACTCTTCCTGATATATATTAATGATCTGCCTGATTCCATAAGAACCCAAATAGGTTTGTACGCCGATGACACCACAGTTTACTCTCGCCTCCAACAAAAATCTGGTGTAGGCGTCAAAGCTAACCTCGCAGCCGAGATTGAAAAAGACCTCCAATCCATATTGGACTGGGGTAAGAAGTGGCTAGTAAATTTTAATGCTTCTAAAACGAAGCTACTGTCAATTAACCATCATCGACAATCTCACCTACCTCCCATTAGCATGGACCAGGCTTGCCTCCCAGAGAGTAAAACACTACGCCTCCTTGGTCTCACACTTTCAGCGGACCTCAAATGGAATGACTATATCGAATCCATTGCTAAATCCGCTGCTATGAAAGTCGGTTCTCTGTGTAGGGCCCGGAAGTTTTTTCCGTCTAAATCTATCCTGCACATTTACAAATCTACCATCCGCCCGTGCATTGAATACTGCTGCCATATCTGGTCGGGTGCCCCTGCTGTTCTCCTCGGGCTTCTCGATAAGGTTCAGAGGAGGGTCTGTAATGTGATAGATACCGACTTGGCAGACCGCCTGCAGTCTCTCTCCCACCGGCGAGACGTGGCTTCGCTGTGTCTCTTCTATAAATACTTTCACGGCTTCTGCTCCGATGAACTTAGATCACTGGTGCCCCCTAAATACGAATTTGCACGAGATACTAGATTAGCAACTAGATCCCACCCTTTTACAGTGAAATCGATAAAATGCAGCCGTAACTTCTACTCCAACAGTTTCTTTCCTCGCACTTCCCGACTGTGGAATTCTCTTCCAAACGATTGCTTCCCCGACGGCTACAATCTTCAGGAGTTTAAATGTAAGGTCAATAGACACCTCCTAACACACTAACCTGCTCCCATTCTATCAAACACTCTTCCCATCTGCCCGACACTCATCCTCGCTATCCTTACTCATCTATTACCTTTCTCCTGACATTCCCTATGTCTATCCACTCCTTCTCTTTACCTTCCCCTATGTAGCCCCATGCGCAATAGTGGCAGTGGAATGCCTTGCTTGGGGTGAGATGATTAAAAAAAAAAAAAAAAAAAAAAATATTGGAGCTAAGTGTAAGAAAAAAAACTGATGTTGTGTGATGACAATGTCAGGTATAAGCAACAAAGACTACTGTAAACTGATGGCATTGATAAATATTTAGCTGAAAAAACATGTCTAGCTGAAAAAAGAACAACAGCAATAATAGCCATCTTATTTCCTCAACTTGACTGATATATATATATATATATATATATATATATATATAGTCATGGCATACCTAGATCTTTGGTATTTTCTCTTGAAGGTCTTTTGGATGCTTGCTATGAAAGAGTAATTAGCATGCCAAGTAGAAAAGTGCAGGATTTCTTGGCTTTTGAAATTATTTTGCTTCTTGAAAAAGAAAAGACATTACTCACAAAAATACATCCCTTTCTCTGTGCTCTCTTAACTTAGTTTTATCCTGTGAAGGTCAAATTGCAATGAAAATATTTGGCAGCCTATACCAAAGTGTTTGAGGCCACATCCACATGGTGCAATGGTCAGCAAGCATGTCTCTCTAGAGCCATTACGATTGAGTAGTGAGTTCAATTCTCACTGTGTGCTCCATATTTTTGACTTTGTGCTACATGCAAGCTACACTTACTAAATTGCTATACCAAAACATTTAGCAAATAAAACCATAAAGGAATTTGATTTAAGATAATGAAGTTTTAGAAAAATGAGACAAAGCATATTTCCTCATCAGCAGAAATGAAAGACTTTGAACTTGAGTTTTGTCATTTATGTTCAGATTATTGTTCTCATCTGTGTTGGGCTTACAGTCATATGACTTTCAAACATTGGTTCCCATATGATTACTGGTTAAGTAATGTTGACTCTAGTCAGTAATTAGATGGGTAACCTCTTGGGAATACCAGGTATTGTAACCTTGGATGTGCTGGTGGTGTAATGAATAATAGCTCAAAATTGTTAATCAGAGACCCAAGATCCAATTCCAGTTGGGTTTGTTATATTCACTAACATACAAATACACTTGGGGAAGGTATGAATCCATCTCTTTTCCCTAGCTATGGATTAATTAGTAAAACTTTTAACACTAAATCATTATTATCTAAACAATTCTTAAAATCTAAAAATATATTTTGGTTTTAAATAACCTGCAGAGGCTTGATAAATCATAGGAAATGAATAGATCAAATCAATCATCTGTGTTGCTGTTGTAATATTTTAGCCTTCTTCAGATCTCTGCTAATCTAGGAAATTTTGGAAACACTTTATTTAATTTACAGTGGTAGATTGTTCAATTTCAACTGTCTGTAGATATGGATATCTTGCCTTGTTCCTTTTTAATACTGCTCACTTATTGCTCACCTTGTTTTTACTGAGTCTGAATTTATACTGCTAGGTCCTTGGAAAAAGGGTAAGCACTGAGCATGACCAAAAAAAAAAACAAAAAAACAAGACAAACTACTTCATAGATTAAATAGAGAGTTCAGTTCAACATTCCCTGAAGGTTACCCGGATTGACAGACATGTGAAAAATGCCAGAGTGCACAATGGCCAAAATGTTGTGATAATAACAAAGATGAGGATATCAGTTCAAGTGTAAATGGTATAAATAATAATTTCTCATCTCAGAAATTCAGATAAAAATAGTAGTTTGGTATAAAACTCTTTGCTATGGTACCTGGATTTTATGAATTTAAGCACAGTACTAGATTAGATATGTGTTCTCGTGCAATAGATATTGACTCGGAACAACAAATTGGAGAGCCGAGTTCAAATTCCAGTTTAATTCCTTGCATTCACTTATGCACAAATGCCATTGGGAAAGGTATTAATCCATCTCTTTCCTCCAGTTATGTGTTAAATAATAGGATAGATTAGGTTCTATAGCCTTGGCTGGCAACCAGTCTACTGCAGTAAAGCAATAGCAACCTACTAAGAGATAATCTTCTTCCCAGTCAGTCATGTTTCTTTAAGACATGATTGCCCAAGCATGTATCACGTATGGCATTTAACTGACTGATTGACTAGACTGGCAGTAAGTTGCCATCAATTTGTCAGTTGAATTGGCTAGATGTAGCTGTAAGTTCGATGTTAACTGTTACTTTTCTTGTACTTCTGCTTTGTGGAACACTTATCCAACTACATGTTTTTCAGGCAACTTTGGCTTTGAAAAATTTAAATGCAATGTCAATTGTTATCTGCAGTCTTTTTGATTACTCTTCTATTGTTCAGAATGTTTCTCTTTTTCGTATTCTTTCACACCCGGTAACCCCTTGTGTCTTAGTAGCTTTACTGCCTTGTATGAGTGACATGATTAAAGAAAAATGCTATCAGCTGTAAGGAGAGAGAAAATATGGTTATAAGCAAGAGAAAAAGCCCAAGATGTAAACTATGAATTGGAGACTTCAACATCAAATAAATACAGAAGTTTAAATATCTGGGAAGTGTCACTCTCTGGCTGTCACGTGATTATCACAAATTCTCCTACTGAAAGGGATATAAATAATCTCTGCATCCCAAAAACTCATGATGGTTTGCTTGCCTGGATTTTTAACCATTGCTACAGGGTATAGTATCCAAATTATTTATTAAGACTGGCACAAGGTCAAACTTGTATGACACCTTGTGAAGATTGAACTCACTATACTTGTGAGATAAGCTTGTTCACCACTGCACTACAGTAGGTATCCTAATGTTTGTATTTATATTTGCTTCATTTGTTTGTGTGGCAATATTAGAATATCTTCCAGTAGCATTTCAGCAGGAAATACTAAGAAAGAAAATTCTTAGTTAACTCTATAAAAAGGTTTGAGAGCCAATCATGGTAGTGGGTTACTTAGTCAGGTGTGTGATATGAATGCAAGAGAAGGGTTAGTCAGGTGTGTGATATGAATGCAAGAGAAGGGTTAGTCAGGTGTGTGATATGAATGCAAGAGAAGGGTTAGTCAGGTGTGTGATATGAATGCAAGAGAAGGTAGTAGAAAGTAAAGATTAAGAGGATAAAGTTCCGCTGCTATGAAAGTTGGCTCTCTGTGCAGGGCCTGGAAGTTCTTTCCGTCTGAATATATCCTGCACATATATAAATCTACCATCCGCCCATGTATTGAATACTGCTGCCACATCTGGTTGGGAGTCCCGGCTATTCTCCTCAGGGTTCTTGATAAAACACAGCGGAGAATCTGTAATGTGATCGATACCAACTTGGCTGACCGTCTGCAGTCACTCTCTCACCGGCATGACGTGGCTTCCCTGTGCCTCTTCTATAAATACTTTCATGGCTTCTACTCTGATGAACTTAAATCACTGGTGCCCCCTAGGTGTGAATTTGCATGAGATACTAGATTAGCAAATATGTCCCACCCTTTTACAGTGAAACCGATGAAATATAACCGCAATTTCTACTCCAACAGCTTCTTTTCTCGCACTTCCCGCCTGTAGAATTCCCTTCCGCATGCTTGCTTCCCCGACGGCTACAATCTCCAGGAGTTTAAATGTAAGGTCAATAGACACCTCCTAACACACTAACTCACACCCATTCTCTCCAACACTCTTCCTATGTACCTCCTTACTCATCTATCACCCTCCTTCTGACATTTCCTATACCAAATTGCTCTATGTAACCCCCTGTGATATAGTAGCAGTGGAATGCCTTGCTTGGGGTGATATGATTAAAAAAAAAAAAAGAGGATGGATAATGATTGACTTTGAAGAGATTAAGATTGTTATGTTCAGGTAAGCAACCATGAAATTTCCCATTCCATAAATGAATTTAATGGGACTGAAAAGTGTAGTTACAGTAGAGTAGATAAAATATTTAATCAAAAGATGCAAATGAAACTGCAGGAAAAAATATATTTTTATTTTTAATCATAGTTATGTACTGCTATAATTTGCAGCAGGAAACAAAACTTGAATGTAGCCAACAAAACTTGAATAAACTAATACTTATAAGTTAAAATAATGATTTAGTCTTCTGAATTAAACTATAAATCACTTTTTGTTTTGCTTCAACATTGCAAAGGCACCTCATGAAATTTCCTCAAATCTTGCTTTTGGATCTCCATAATAAGCTATAACCATTTGTGTAATGATTTATAACCAAATGAAATGGTTTGCATCTCAAGAACACACACACACACACACACACAGAGTAAAATTTCTTAGGTTCAGATATAAATATCAAAGAGTACATGTTTGAGTGTAATGAAAGTAAATTGCTTTGGATGGAATTTAGGTTAGAGATTTGCTTATTTGAAAGCATTTTGTAAGTGGAGGTGAGGTACTGGGTACTTTGGGGCAGGTAATCTATTTTGTTTCTATCTTAGTAGTTATTGCCTTATTGAATACATCTATCTATCTATCTATCTATCTATCTATCTATCTATCTATCTATCTATCTGCATACTTACTAGCTTGTATACTTATATATCTGTTGCCTTTGTTCTCTTAGCCAGAGTTTCAGGAAAGGTTTTAAAATGCTGAGTGTTATCCCTCTTGATCTGAAAACCACACACACACACACACACACACACACACACACACACACACACACACACACACACACACACACACACACAATAGATCATAGTAATATTAGCCAAACATTAAAACTGATCCAACATAGAGCTTTATATAAATTTAATTTACAGAGCAAATATTCATATATTTCATATGCAAATTCAAATTTTACATTTTGGCAATAGTTACTTCAGCATATCTACTAAAGACATGCATTGATCAACCCCAGTCAAAAATAAATGTAGAAATTCTAGTATACAGGAAATAAAGGTTAGTAAATAAAAGGAAAGTGTAAGAAAGGTTGGCCAGGAAAAGGCTAAGAAGAGGAGAGAGAGATAATAGCACACTTTTTGGGGGAGTGGAAAGCAGCAGTTTGCCCAAGAGGTCAAGAGAGGTAGCCAGAAGGAATATACTTAAAACGTTTCCAAATTTAAATTCTACCAATATCAAAAATTAAGCTGAAAATATAATGATTGAATTGGTAGGAAGGGAATAGTTAAATCTTTTTAAGGGAGTGTAAATCTACTCTGTTGACAACACTTGTTAATTAATTCATTACATTGGTTAAGAAATAAATTCTGACATTGATATTTTAATATTCTAATATTTTCTACTAAGCACAGATTACATTTATCATTCAAACAATTGGGAGTATGTGCCGAGCCTATTAATTTCCAATCTATCTGCCTCCAGTTAGTAGAAAAAAGACACCACATGATATTCTTTCAAGTGGAAAACATTCCTTAGATGCTGAGCACACATGTCAAGTTATAGATAGTCTGTCAGTAATTTGATCAAACATGTAACCCTTGGTTACTCAGCAATATAAAGGAATAACTGAAAATTTGTTTTAATTTGCTAAACCTCATTTCATATCCATCAGTTTAAAAAATTATGTTGTTTTCACAATTACTTACTTTACATTATCTTGGTTTTAAAACTTGCATTCATTTATTTTCACCCTGTTTATACTTTCTTTGACCCTATAAATATTTTCTTTTCTCTTCCATATGTAATTTCTGATGAAATGTAAATAAAAGTGAAACATGTTAAATTTATAAATGTTTCTTGTTCCATAACTTATGATTTTGTTGGATTGTAATACATATTTGATGCATATTAGATCTCAGTTAATATATATATATTCAACTTGATCAATTTTAATAGTAATGAAACTAATATTAATTAGGATTGGGCTTTTGGGATTTACCTATCTGCTTATCCTTTTGGATTAAAGATATATAAAGTATATATATATATATATATATTGTTTAATACTTAGTTTTTGGTCCTAATAGGGTTAGACCAGTACACATTTGTATTAAAAAATATTTGATACAATTATATTGTAGAACTTTTGAATATTTTCCATTTTTAATCGATTTATTTCACTACCCAGGTTTCTAACATGAGTGGTGTCTTCAGGCAATTTTTAATAACTGATGTTACCTTTTACCATTTTTCTTTTTAAGAACGCTCTTGTAATGCTGTTTTATTTGAACGTTCACGTGGCAGAGAATTTATGAACGCGCATTGTTTAAATTCAAACGAATTATGACGTTTTCATCCATGTTTGTAGGAACCTAAGAGGAATTTCTTAGTGTGGATGCATTTAGTCATAATTTCTGTTCTTTCATTTAACAGTTCATCTTTATTTGGGTATGTCATAATTTCTAATTTTTCTTCTTGGCACAGTCTACATATTTGTCCACCATTGTAAGGCTTGGTTGTTTTTACAATGCTTCACATTATGTTTGGGTCTTTTTCATATTTTGATTTCAAATCCAGAAATGGTTAGCCAATTTTGAATTGTTTTTTAATTTTTATATTTTAAATGTAGATCTGTGGTTGAAATTATAATATACCCAAATAAAGACGAACTGTTAAATGAAAGAACAGAAATTATGACAAAATGCATCCACACTAAGAAATTCCTCTTAGGTTCCTACAACCATGGATAAAAATGTCATAATTCATTTGAATTTAAACAATGCGTGTTCATAAATTCTCTGTCACGTGAACGTTCAAATAAAACAGCGTTCCAAGAGTGTTCATAAAGAGAAAAACGGTAAAAGGTAAAATCAGTTATTAAAAATTGCCTGAAGACACCACTCATGTTAGAAACCTGGGTAGCAAAATAATTCGTTTAAAAATGGAAAATATTTTGTGTATATATATATATATATATATATATATATATATACTTTCTGCTAATTTCTGCTAATATACTGCATTAATTTTGTTACCTAATTATACTTCAAGAACATTTTTATCCTTCCACTAAAAAACATACTTTGCACATTGAATCTAAAGAATAATGAGTGCCTAGAGAAAGATGTCAATTTTCTGATTCCTTTATCCAAGCTGCTCTCCATTCTTTCATCATACCTCTCAGTCACTCCCCTCTCCCAACCTCTATCTCTCGATATATATGTGTGTGTGTGGTGAATTCAGAACACAATATTGTGTTTTTTAAGTGAATTTCAAAGACACTATTGAGATATCTGTACATATATTTATTTAACTGCAAATGTGTTTTATTCCCCTACTTTTCACCATTTTTTATATAGTTTCTTGGTTCTATTCTTCAAAAATTTGGCACCTTACTGGGTGATGAACTGATCTAAGACATTTTCACAGATTTTTAGAGAATGGAAGATCTTCACATTGAAAGAATTTTATAAGGAATCAAAATGTCATAATCTGAAGTTGTGAGGTCAGTTCAGTTCAGGTGATTACGGTGAGTGTAGCAAGACATATCAGTTAAACTGTACCAATTTTTGCCAAGTCAACAATGGGATCTGAAATCTGATGTTGACCATATAGAAGACAAAACAACTGATTTTCCTTGATTGATACTTTTAATGATTCTAATTGGCAATAGTCTGATTTTGCAGGAGCTCATAATAAAAATATCCTTCCAATTGCATCAGAGACACAGCATCACAGACCATCTTTTGGAATGGTTAACAGTGGCTCATTTCATTTTCTCCACAGCCTTTTTGCTTTACATTGTTCTAAACAAACCATTTTTCATAATTTGTGATTATTCTTTCCAGAAATTGATTACTTTTCCTGCATTTGAGTAAATAACTATAAAGTGTTCATTATTTTTTTCCATTAAGTTTGTGATACACCCAAACATTGTATGGATTCATGTATCCATTGTTCATATGAGTATCTCTGATTCCCTCCAATGTATGACCTCCTGACAGGCTGGATCTCAACCATTCTTTTTAATATATAAATTGGACTGTCTTCTGTAGTGCAGCTGATGAAGGTCAGAGGACACAACAGCTGAAACATTGTGATAACAACAACAAAGTCCAATTGCAAATAATGATAACTCCTCATCCCAGAAATTCAGTCAAATGTTAAAAACCTTGTGTATATAACACCTATCAAGCTGGACTTTACTTCCATTAATGAACCCTAACAGAGTCATAGCCATGGTAAATCTCATTCACTTTTCTCAATATATTAATTAGACTTTCTAACACAGTTACTATATAACATGTTTCCTGTTTACTATGATTCAATATTAACATTTTGTGACTCAAATGAGGCAGAATAACTGGCATTGTAGTGTCAATAATGATTCTCTCCAGAACCAACAATTATAAAACCTCATAGAATTAAGTGCAGTTTTGTTTCATATATTTTGGTATATCCTTGCTACTGTTGCTTGGGAAAAACACAGAGGAGCTGCCACTGCAGAAACAGAGTTTTCTTTGGTCTAAACAATACTTCTATAGCCAAACAGTGTTAAATCCTTTCTATATTCTATGACTGTCACAGTTACATTACCTCTTTACCTATTATGTCACACTCATATTATCCAGGTGGGTTCATTTCTGCAAGTGGAAGAGTGTGAAGTCATCAAGTATATTGCTGTTTGTACATACATAGGTACATCAAGAAGTTCATAACCGAATGATGAAAAACTTATTTTACACAGTAAATGATTTTTAACATAATTTTCCTTCAATACAGTGATGAATATTAATCATGTAGATTAAACCTTATACATTGAGAATATTACTTCACAATTCAAGTATTAAATACATGTCAAGTTACAAACTTGTTGGTTCACACACACACACACACACACACACACACACACACACACACACACATCTGTTATTGAGTGAATATGTATTTGAATTGTTTGAAAACAAACTAGCCAAATAAATGTGTATTAATTTCTTTGTAAATATTTTCATATTTTTTGTTTAAAAACAACAACAACAGAATCAGTAAATAGGCAACACCTGGAAAACAAAAACTGTATTTAATCAATGTGTCCAGAAAATTGCTTCAACCAGAACAATTTTTCAGTTCACATTTTAAAGGCATATCTAATATAATAATCAAAACACACACACATGGCCACATCATGTTGAAACACTGGTTCTCATACAATCACTCAAGTTAAGTAATATTGATGTTGATCACTACCTAGATGGGTGACTGCTTGAGAATATCAGGTGTTGTAAACGTGGATGTGCAAGTTGTATAATGGATAATGATTTGAAATTGAAGACCTGAGTTCTGGATTCCAGTCAGTTTGTTATATTCCCTTACATGCAAATATAATTGGGAAAGGAATTAATCCAACTCTTCTCTCCCCACAATGGGTTAATTAGTAGAACTTGTATCAGTAAATCAGTACTGCCACCAAAAAACTCTTAAAATCTAAAAAATATTTTCTGGTTTTAAAATAACAAGTAAAATGTTGATAAGCCATGATAAACAAATCAATCAATTAATTAATCAATCCCGCATCACCGCACACACACAGAGAATGCGTTTATCTTTTGCTTTTTGACCAGAAATTAGGTATTGGATGCCAGTAAACAAACCCTCTCCAAAATAAATAATAAAATTAATTTTATCATTTCAATCATTTAATTTTATTCATAATTAATTTTCTATCTCTTCATATTGGGCACTGTAACTTTAGACTAGTATCCTTTAAAATGTTATCATTGAGAAATATGCAAGTAGGTCTTTCTTTTATAAAAATACAATCTTTATATGTGCATTGTGGTATAAATGTGCCTTGTGGTGCAGTGGATATCAGCTCAGAATGAGAAATCGGGGAGGTGAGTTCGAATTCCGGTTGAATTTGTTGCATTTACCTACGCATAAATACAAAAAGATAGAAAATTAATAATGAATAAAATTAAGGTATAAAGGTATGAATAGTTATTCTCCCCACAGCTATGGGTTAAATAGCAGGACAGATTCGGTCCTGTAGCTTTAGTTTGTAACTAATCTACTGCAGAAAATAATCGCAACCTACTTCTTCTGCCCAGTCAGTCATGTCGTTTTCATTATATGACCACCAAAGCATATTATATATATATATATATATATGTGTGTGTGTGTGTGTGTGTGTGTGTGTGTATATTTATATATAGTGTATCGAGGCAGCAAACAATTTTCTAAACATATGCTGTTAAATATAAGAGACAATGAATGTCTATTATATTTAATCATGAGCCGTTGTAAACGTCATATTTTGGCTTTAATTTCAGCTGAAAATAAAGACAAAAATTCTTCAACATTTGGATAATTATTTATTGATTTGCTTCTAAGCTTTCGGTCCACATGAGCCATCTTCAGAGAGGTTATTTAGACTGAAATACAATAACATCCACCATCACCGACGATTTTATTTTGTGTTGACATAAAACTCCGCTTGGCAACGGCAATAGTTACTACAACCACGCTCTCCCGTAGACTTACATGTCATCTTTCTGATCAGAGTACTATTAAACAACATTTCTCTGAAAAACATAAACTTGTAGGTAATATGAGACAGATTTTGGTCAACAATACAGTGATCCTTACTCATACAAACAGTAAGAGGAACCTGCAGATATTGAAGGCCATGTACATCAAATCTAAACAACCAACACTCAATATAATCAATTTTAAATCCGGATATAACATATTACATTGCATTCGACTAGATGGTTTTGTTGTCATTTCGCGCTATCACACGGTGTGACGTCATAAAACACATTGCAAATTTAAGAACTGCGTTTATTATTTTAGTAAATGTTGCCGTTGCCAAGTGGAGTTTTATGTCAACACAAAATAAAATCGTCGGTGATGGTGGATGTTATTGTATTTCAGTCTAAATAACCTCTCTGAAAATGGCTCATGTGGGCCGAAAGCTTAGAAGCAAATCAATAAATAATTATCCAAATGTTGGATAATTTTTGTCATTATTTTCAACTGAAATTAAAGCCAAGATACGACATTTAGAACGGCTCATGATTAAACATAATAGACATTCATTGTCTCTTATATTTAACAGCATATGTTTACAAATATATATATATATATATCTGGCTTGTAAATTTCAATTGGCTTGTAAATTTCAAGGCGTCTAAGACCAAGCTGCTGTCTGTCAATCGGCTTGTAAATTTCAATGTGTCTAAGACCAAGCTGCTATCTGTCAATCATCACAGGCAACCTCTCCTGCCTCTCATGGACCAAGCGAATCTCCCCAAAGGCAATATTCTGCGTCTCCTCAGCCTTACTCTCTCCTCTGATCTCAAGTGGAACCACTACATTGAGTCAATTGCTAAATCCACTGCTAGGAAGGTTGGGTCACTGTGTCAGGCCAGAAAATTTTTCCCACCTGAAACCATCCTGCATATATACAAATCAACCATTCGTCCGTGCATGGAGTACTGCTGCCATATATGGTCAGGTGCCCCTGCTGTTCATCTCCGTGTTCTTGACAGGCTCCAAAGGGGAATCAGTAATGTGATAAGTACCGACTTGGTGGCTCAACTACAGCCACTTTCCCACCGACGAGAAGTGGCTTCCCTTTGTCTGTTCTATAAATACTTCCATGGTTTCTGTTCCAATGAGCTTTTAGTCACTGGTACCTTCGCAACAGGTGTTTACTCGTGCAACCAGACTGGCATCTGGGTCTCACCCATTCACAGTTAGATCAACCAAAAGCAGACGACAATTCTACTCCTGCAGCTTCTTTTTCCACACTTCCTGCCTGTGGAACTCGCTTCGTTATTCTTGCTTTCCTGACGGCTACAACCTCCAGGAATTTAAATGCAATGTCAATTCTCATCTCTTAACTACTTGACCCTACTTCTTTCCACAATATCCTGTAGATCCTTTCCTTTCTCTCCACTTTTGCAACTGTCATCACATCTATATTCCCATCCTTCTCTTGCTCCTTTCTAATTGGTTCGTCCTTCTCCTCATTCTCCTCTAATCCTTTTACTCTTATGTAGCCCCCTGCACATCAGTGGCATTACCGCCTTGCTCGGGGTGATATGATTAAATATATATATATATATATATATATATTCTAAGGAAGTATTACATTTTTTATTTGAGATAGATTTTTTGTTCAGAAAGTAATATTCGGATTTGTACGATCAGCAACACATACTGTAGCTGAGTTAGTTTAGAGCACATTGGATCTAACAATGGTTACTCCTGCAAAGGGGGACGCTGGTATAAATCCTGCCAGAGAGCACATATTTTTCTTCAATAAGATTTCTCAAATATTCAGGCTAGGGAAGAAAATAAATAAGTATCTTATTTAATAAATAAACAGAGTGGCTACTCAGTTATGGATATCCACTGAAATAACATTTAAAGTAACAATATATATATATATATATATATATATATATATACTGTGGATGTGCAGATGGCATAATGAAAAGTGGAGAATAAGTGGAGAGCCGCGTTTGAATTTGTTTCACCACAGGTTTTTTTTCTCTTTTCTTTAATTTCCCCTATTTTTATATTTTTCCCAATTCATTGATGTATGATTATAATTTTTTTTAATGTTCCTTCATTTGGAGCAATATATATTCTTTGTGGTGCTTATCAGAGATTACTGTGATTGTATATTTGTATTTCCTACCAGGTTTGGGACAATTTACAACATCCCTGAAATTACAGTGATTTTTATTTGTTATTTTTTTTTTTGTTTTCTATTCTATTATTTTCCTTAATTAATCTCTTCATACTTCTGTAACTACATTATAATTCTTTTATGCAAGTAGATCTTTCTTTTATAAAAATACAATCTTTATATGTACGTTGTGGTATTAATGGGCATTGTGGTGCAGTGGATATCAACTCAAAATTGGAAATCGAGGAGTCGAGTTTGAATTCCATTTGAAATTGTTGCATTCACTTATGCGCAAATATCCTTAGGAAAGGTATGAATCTACTTCTTCTTTGACCAGCTATGGGATAACTAGCAGGAGAGATTGGGTTCTGTAGCCTTGGTTGGCAACTAGTCTACTGCAGAAAATAATAGCAACCTACTGCAGCAAAATCTTTTGCCAAGTTCGATTTCATTTTGTTTCCCTCTTTTTAAAGTTAGACATCTCTAAACAGTCAATTAAAAAAAATGAAACATTGATAACGTTTATGTAAATCCTACTTTTCAAACCTTAAAAGTGTTTATATATTTTTAAGATTATAAAGATTGTAAAAACTTTTTAAAGTGAAAAAAAATATTGAGAAATACCGACAGATTGCATTTTTTTTCTGAAAGTCAATGTTTTTGCTCCAGACTTTATTATTTGAATCAATTTCGATTGGTTTTTTGTACTTTTGTCAGCAAAGTATGCAATCAACCATTAACTTTTCACCGTATTTCATAAAATCAATTGAGGATCGATTTTGCAATTATTTTTATTATTCATGACACAATCAATAATAGACAGATATTGAACAAATTTTTAACAGGTTTTGAAAGAAAATCCATACGAAATTGGTAAATTATGACCGATTTTCAGATATGAAATATAAGTTATTGTTAGATCTAACGTTCAGAGGCAGTGCATGGGAGGCAACTCATGCTATACAAATATAATTGTAATTATACAAGGGAGGCAACTCAATTTACACTATTACATGAATGAAGTTAGTATTAATAAAATCTTTGTCAGCAAGTAAATGGGGAAGTTTTGGTTAAAAAACAAGGACTATAATTTATTTCAAGACAGTATGGTTATTTTATAAATAAATTCCTTATTTACTTACAATCGAATTGTATAAAATATCGTGCATAGAAATCAAAGTTGATAATCTATAATTGCTTCTATTTGAACATTATCTTTAAAAAATTAGATTTGTTTCTGCTATCAAATAGAAATAAATCAGACCATAATTTTGATTTTGAAAATTGTACCCGAATAATAATAATAATAATAATAATAATAATAATAATAATAATAATAAAAGAACAGAATCTATTACAGCGGAAATAATCTTGTATTGCAATATACGTTAACTTGAAACTCAAATCACATACAACTGAGATGTTGTTTTGTACTCACAGAGTGTGTTCCTTAGATAAAAAAAAAACAAAAAAACAGGTTAGACTTACCTGAAAGATAAAAGAAAAATATATTAGAATCATTTTATTGACAAATATTTTTAGAGTTTAATCAGTGTCGCACTACACGCGCTCATAAGAGCAACACAGGCCTTATATACACATACATACGAGTGTAGGCACCTCGATGTAAGTTTTTTTTTATCAACTGTTCAGTCGAGTATTATTATCTTGTTTGTTGTAGTCACAAGATGAAGACATAAATCAGAAAATATTAATGCATAATGCAACTCGTATTACCTGGGTAAATTTTACGGTTTTTCTATTTTAATTTTTTGATGAATCATAATTCTCAAATGAAGTAAAACGTTCCGAATTTAAGTGCAGTACTAGATTCACTTACGCGTAAATACCCTTGGGAAAGGTATTAATCCGTCTCTTCCCTCCAGTTATGGGTTAAATAATAAGACAGATTGGGTTATATAGTCTTGGCTGGCAACCAGTCTTCCGCAGAAAGCAATAGCAACTTACTACAGGATAATGTTCTGCCCAGTCAATCATGTCTCTTTCATGTTCTGCTCAATCAATCATGTCTCGAAAGAGACATGGTTGACTGGGCAGAACATTGACTTTGGGCGATCATGTCTCGAAAGAGACATAATCGCCCAAAGCGTGTATCACGTATGGCACTCAACTGATTGACTTGATTGGCGTTGTGGTGCAGTGGATATAATCTCGGAACGAGAAATCGGAGAATACCCTTCAGAAAAGTATTAATCCATCCCGATTATATAGCCTTGGCTAATAGCCAGTCTACCGCAGAAAGAAATGGCAACCTATTGCGGGAAAATTTGCTTTGTCAGTCATGGATCAAAAGAGACATGATCGCCCAAGCGTATAGCACTTAACTGACTGACGGATTAGATTAGCAGCCGGGTTTAATCATTTTACAGTTGAAATTGCTAGATGCAGCCGCAGGTTCTATACTAACAGCTTTTCTCTCGCATTTCTCGCTTGTGTAACTCTGTCCTTGATTTTTGCTTCCCAATCAATTTTGATCTTCAAAAGTTTAAATGCAACGTCAATCGTTATCTTCTGTCTTCTTAATTCCTTTATTGTTCTTTCTCCTTATAAAATTCTTTTTTGTTTATATTCTTTCAGAACTACTAACCCATTAAATCTTTATTGCTTTACTTGAGGTGAAATGCTTAAAAAAAAAAAAAAAACAAAAAACAAAAAACGACTTCGTCATGCAATTAATCGGTGGATTCGATGGGACACTGAGTCAGTATTTCTTAAGTTCATTATTTTGCGAGTTCTACGACTATAAAATACCCGTAGAAATTCCTGTATTGTATCGCTCTATATTTGAGATTAACGACTTTTAATAAAATATTGAAATAACAATTATAAGCATCAATGTGCGTTGTGATGCAGTGAATATCGGCTTGGAACAAGAATTCGATTCGAATTTCAGTTGAATTCGCTGCATTCACTTACGTACAAATAATTTAGGGAAAGGTATTAATCCGTCTCTTCCTTCCAGCTATGTGTTAAATAGCAGGAGAGATTGGGTTCTATAGCCTTGGTTGGCAACCAGTCTACCGCAGAAATTACTGCAACCTACTGCGGGAAAATCTGTTCAATCAGTCATGTATTTTTCCGAGACATGATCGCCCAAGCGTGTATCACGTATGGCACTTAACTGAAGTATGAATGAAGTTTATTATTTAAAGAAGTAAGAGGGTACAAATAAAAACATATGAAACAGAAAAGATTTTCCAGTTCACTGAAATTGGCGTTATAGCCTACTCCATCTTTTCTCTTTCTCTGATATATCTTTCCCATTTTTCCTTGCGATCAAAACGAATAGTCTATTATTTATGAGCAATTAGCAAGACGTAACGTACTCATTCAAAGCAGAATTCTAACATAACCTCCGGCTTAAATTTTTAAAATTAATCTTAGTTAGAAATATAATGATAGCTGCAGGTTTAATTCCAGAAATGATGTACATAATAATTCAACAGCATTCTCATAGACAGAGGGCAAGTGGATAAATTTAATCTGTTTAATTCTCAGTTTTAGCAAAAATATATATCGGGAGGTTTTAGCTGCCGATATGCACCATCTTATAGCACCGTTGATGCTCAAACAGGTGCATTAACAAAAATGACGTTTATATAGCGTTTTAAATAATAACGATATATAAGAAAAAATAACGTTTTATTTCAAATTTAACTTTAATGCTATATAAGGAATATTGTGGGATTGAAAATAATCATTTAATTGCTTACATATACTTTTTGTGTGTAATTATATATATGCGTATACGTGTAAAAGATAAAGGCGCACACATACGCATCATTGATTCATGTAATAAAAATAGACACTGTTCAGTATACGATAGTAAAATTGATTCCATGAAACACACTCATAGCATTTACTTCTTTGCAAATTTGCTTTAAAAAGTTGCCTCCCTTGAAACATCTTGACAGTGACGCACACACACACACATTGTTTGCACGCACACACATATTACGTGCTAACAGACGCTTTTGCACCTAAAATGATCTTATTTTTTGTGGTGTGTTATCGTATCACGCACACGCGCGCGCACACACACACACACACACACACACACACACACACACACACACACACACACACACACACACACACACACACATTCTTTTATTTTTAGGTCATTGGCTGTAGCAAATTATTTTCGAAATGTTTGTCGACAGTCCACTGCAATTGTATGCTTTTTAATCGTAGTTTTTATAAAGTACTTTTATGAATTACAAAATGTAAGTGAATAAAACAATTTTTGAAGCCAAAAGAAATTCCTAAAAAATAGAATTTGTAGATTTCGTTTCTTATCCAAAAATGCAAGCTACGGGGTTACGGTATTACCGGACGATTTCATGATCTGATCCAATCTTTCCTATCTAACCACATAATGAAGGTCGTCCTGAATGGGCATGCCTCCATACCCTACTGTACAAACGCTGGTGTCCCCCAGGCCTCTATCCTCGACCCGACGCTCTTTCTTATTTTCATAAATGACCTCCCAGACGAGATCAAGAGGCAGGTAGGCATCTACGCAGATGACACCACAATTTACTCCCGCATCAGTAAGAATCCAGGCGTGACGGACGAACATAATCTTGCTGCTGATCTTGAGAGGGATCTACACTCTGTGGTGAATTGGGGTAAGAAGTAGCTTGTAAATTTCAATGCGTCTAAGACCAAGCTGCTATCTGTCAATCATCACAGGCAACCTCTCCTGCCTCCCGTAAGCATGGAGCAAGCGAGTCTCCCCGAAATCAATACTCTTCGCCTCCTCGGCCTTACCCTCTCCTCTGATCTCGAGTGGAACCACTACATTGAGTCAATAGCTAAATCCACTGCTAGGAAGGTTGGGTCACTGTGTCGGGCCAGGAAGTTTTTCCCACCTGAAACCATCAAGCATATATACAAATCAACCCTTCGTCCGTGCATGGAGTACTGCTGCCATATATGGTCAGGTACCCCAGCTGTTCATTTCTGTGTTCTTGACAGGCTCCAAAGGGGAATCAGTAATGTGATAGGTACCGACTTGGCGGCTCAACTACGACCACTTTCCCACCGATGAGAAGTGGCTTCAATTTGCCTGTTCTATAAATACTTCCATGACTTCTGTTCCAACGAACTTGAGTCACTGGTGCCTCCTCAACAGGTGTTTACTCGTGCAACCAGACAGGCAAATGGGTCTCACCCATTCACAGTTAGATCAACCAAATGCAGACGACAATTATACTCCTGCAGCTTCTTTTCCCACACTTCCCGCCTGTGGAACTCGCTTCGTTATTCTTGCTTTCCTGACGGCTACAACCTCCAGGAATTTAAATGCAATGTCAATTCTCATCTCTTAACTACTTGACCCTACTTCTTTCCACACTGTCCTGTAGATCCTTTCCTTTCTCTCCACCTTTGCAACTGTCTTTACACCTGTATTCCCATCCTTCTCTTGCTCCTTTCTAACTGGTTCGTCCTTCTCCTCATTCTTCTTTAATCCTTTTACTCTTATGTAGCCCCTTGCAC
Organism: Ascarosepion bandense; assembly: GCA_037127315.1. Taxonomy (NCBI): domain Eukaryota; kingdom Metazoa; phylum Mollusca; class Cephalopoda; order Sepiida; family Sepiidae; genus Ascarosepion; species Ascarosepion bandense. The sequence continues at coordinate 226,079 of JBBBDQ010001859.1, read as the reverse complement.
ATCAGTGGCGTTACCACCTTGCTCGGGGTGATATGATTAAAAAAAATAGATTTATGTAAATCAAAGAAGGTGCAATCTTATTGGTCCTTACCTGGCATTTCGACTTTAGTCACTAATATAGCTTACCTATACTTTTTCTATAAATACTTTCATGGTAAATGTACTAATGAACTCTTTTCCGTGTTAAGTAGACTTTATATAATAATATATAATATAATATATATAAAAAAATATGGCAGTACTTCTGTGTCTAAAGAAGCTAAGAACATTAGATTCAAACAGGCCGGAGTCATTATGTCTCGTGCGAGATACCTTCCCCGAAGGAGAAACGGCGAGTCTTGAGTTTTCTCAAATTGAAGTCTGCGAATCGGAATCGGAAAGATATATTACCAAAAGGAAAAGGGCAGCATGGACTTGTAAGCTTACGGAAAGGTAGATTTAGCCTTTGCCAGCATCGTCGGGGGTGAGGGATAAAGAAAGCATTCTATCTATCTATCTATCTATCTATCTATCTATCTATCTATCTAAACTGGACTTATATGTCCGTGTGATGCTGACTATGTTGGGTAAACCAACTTGCGATTAAAGAGCCGTATTGGACAGCAAGTGCCTGCCTAGATAATGCATTCCGAATATATTGATGATGGAGCATTTAGGAATACGTTGACTGTTCGGCCAGTTAAAAATTTACCGTTTTTAGGAGCTTTCTTGACCGACTTTATGAAGGTAGACGAATAATTTTTTCCGTTTTCTGTGGCTCATAGTTGGGTCGTGAGTAAATTTTATTTTTATATTTTATACTCACAATCAGAGTTGTTAGTTTTTAGCAATAATGTTTTTATTCGTGGGTCTTATTTACCCATCTACAGTGTTTACCTTTGTCGGTGTCGCAGTTTTGATTGTTGTTGTTGCAGGAAAGCCGTCTGAAGAAATGTTGAACGAAAAATGTCCCTCTAAAAGAATATATAAGGGATTGATACTGGGTTCATTGAATAACATAAGCGAAAAGGATGTACACTTATACGTTATAGAAGACGCAAAAGCATTTGACAAAGCCCAAGGATCTGATTGAACTGTGAAGAAAACGTGGTCAATTTAGAAAGGATGTTATCCAGAACTGATATTGGAATCAAACCGCCTGTACACTGATGAAAAATGAAATTGAGTAGAAACAGAAAGGAGACCCAACCAAGACTTATTATTGCTCTCTTAACAAATATAAAATATACAGATGACACTGTGTTGATGGTGGGAACAGAAAAAGAAGTACTGGACATCCTAGACAAGGTGGGAAATAAAAATGAGAAAAAAGTTTTGGTTATCACCTGTAAGAAGACAGAAACCTTTGTTGTCAGCAAGATGAAAAAAGGACGCGAAAAACTAATTGGAAATGTCAATATCAAACAAATAGAGTGGTTTAAATATATGGGAAGTTTTTTTAACAGAGGATGGAAAATGCGACAGCGAAATCCGAACTCGAATTGGATTAGCAAAAGGTGCCTCCCAGAAGCTAAGAAAAGTACTTAGAAACAGAAAAAACTTGTAAAAAAAAAAGAAAAAAAAGAAAAGAAAAGAGTGCTGAACTCATGTGTAATATCAATACTCCTGTATAATAGTAAATGTTGGACAATCTCTTTACAGATGAAGAGAAAACTGGAGGTAACAAAAATGTGTTTCTACAGAAGGATACTCTGAATACCATGGATGGTACGACATCCCCAAGACACAATATAATGAGCCATGTTGTATGCTACAAAATGTCAATGCAGGGCGAAATCTTAACAATATATATACTGATTATACTGTGTTGATGGCAGACGCAGAAAGAAAACTACAAGAGATCCTAGACAAGGTAGGAGAGAAAAGCTAGAAGAAAGGAATAACCATCAATTTAAATATCTGTGGAGTCTTTTTTAACAGAGGACGGAAACTGTGACATCGAAATCTGAAAGCGCATTGGATTAGTGAAAGATGCATTTCCAAAGCTAAGCAAAGTATTAAGAAACAGAAAACATTTCGTTAGATTCAAAGAAAATGGTGCTGAACTGCTATGTGATATCAATCCGTTTGTATGGCAGCGAATGTTGGACAATTTCATCACACGTGCACAGGAAACTGGAAGCAATAGAAATGCGGCTATACAGAAGGATAGTGCGAATTCTATGAACTCAGCGAGTAAGCAAAAGAGAAGTCCCAAATGAAATGGTAGCAAAAAGCAAAAATCACTTTGAATCAGAAAGTGAGAGACCTGAAATTTCTTGGACAAATAACGATGAAGGAGGGCATGGAAAACTTGGAAAAACTTACAGGGCACATCGAGAACAGACATAGGGGAATGTAAGGGGCCACCTACCTGACGAGTTTGCGGGTGGAGGCTTAGCAAAGGGAGAAACGATGCTAAGGGACACAAGAGATAGGATGGTGTGGAGAACCATGATAGTTCACGGTATATAGAAGACGTGTAGTAACAGACAACAGAAAATATGACAGAAATTCAAAAGTAGACAAAATAACGAAATTGGCCTTCTAGAATCTAAGCAAATTATCAAGACATTTTTTCTACAACTATTTTAATGGCACTGACGTGCTTCTTCCCTTGGTACCCACTCTACATGAATTTAACCGTTCTACTAAATTAGCATCTATTTGCCACCGTTTTACTGTTGAAACATCTAAATACAAATGCCGCTTCTACTTCAACATTTTATTTTATCTCACTTCCCACCTATGGAAGTTCCTTCCGTTTATTTGCTCTCCTGATAACTACAATATTCAAATATTTAAATGCAACATCAATCGCCATATTCTGTTTTCTTGAATCTCGTTCACATTTTGACCTTTCCCCAATACTCCCTATCCTCAGTCTTCACTTTTACTCCTTGTAACCCATCTGTGTATTCGTGGCATTCCTACTTTGCTTGAGATGAAATGCTAAAAAAAAAAAAAAAAAAATAAATAAATAAATAAAAGAAAAGTATCCTGGACTATTATGTCACATCTGTTCTCCTATACGGCAATAGATGCTGGACAAGTTACTTAAAGATGAAGAGACCCGAAGCTAGAGGTATAGTTCTACAGAAGGATGTTGGGAATGTCATGAATGGAGCGTGTGAGCAATGAGGAAGTTTTAATGAAAATGAAAACTAGAATGATACTCATATTTAAAATCAGAAAGAGAAGGTTAAAAGTTCTGGTGCACAGTTCCAAAAAAGATGGCTTGGAAAATTTAATACGCACAAGACATACTGAAGGAAAAAGAGTCAGAAAGAAAACAGCGAATAACTTATCTAGCAAGTTTGTGTGAATAAATGTCAGGAAGGAACAACGACGGGCTGTAAATCTGTGGACAGCCATGAAGGGACACGGTGTATAAAAGCAATAATCTCCTAACTCGTTCCTCGTATTTTCTACAACGTATTCTTTACTACCTAAATGTTTGGAGTAGTAATAGCATTATTATTATTATTATTATTATTATTATTATTATTATTATTATTATTATTATTGCTACCATAAGTAGTAGTAGAAAGAGTATTATTGGTAACATTTCAAGTTTCTTTTGGGATTCTGAGATTAAGTTTTTCTCAGTATTGTTTACACTTTTGACTTCCTTTGTCAATTAATTTACCATGACACCTGCAAGTGACAATTCTCACAGGTATTACAACTCTTAACAGATAGATGTTAATACTTTCTATCTGGGTGTTATGCAGACATATTCAAAAATTGAAACGTGATTTCACAGAAGAATGTTAAGCGTCTGGTCAAGCGCTCCTGCTGTTCATCTCAGTGTTCTCGATAGACTTCAAAGGAGAATCTGTAAGGTGATAGGTCCCGATCTGGCTGCTCGACTCCAGCCACTTTCTCACTGACGGGATGTGGCTTCCCTCTGTCTCTTCTACAAATCTTTTCATGGTTTCTGCTTCGACGAACTTAGGTCACTGGTGCCCCCACCACAAAACTTTTCTCCAGACTGGCAACAAGGTCTCACCCAATTACAGTTAGATCAACCAAATGCAGCCGACAATTCTACTCCAGCATCTTCTTTTCTCGCACTTCCAGCCTGTGGAGCTCCCTTCTGTATATGTGCTTTCCTGACGGTTACAATCTCCAGGAATTTGAATGCAATGTCAATTCCCATCTCTCAGTCCTTTCTACATCACCTCGTATATCTTGCTCTTTTCCTTTCTATCTACCTTCACAACTGTCTTCAAAACTTTGTTCCCATCCTTCTCTTGCCCTTTCTCTGACACCCCCCTGTAACTGGTTCGTCTTTCTCTTCACTTTCCTCCTGCCTAAACTTTTACTCTCTTATGTAGCCCCCACCCCCTGCGCATCAGTAGCGTTTCCGCTTTGCTTGGGTGAAACGATTAAAAAAGAACAAAAAAAAAAAAAAAACATGAACCAAACAGGTAACGAGGAAGTTCCCAGAAAAATAACAACAGAAAAGACGTAGAAAGAGGCAGTTGAAACTTTGGGGAGATATAAGGAGGATAGAAAGACTGGAGATTTTGACACTCACAGGGCAGATTGAAGACAAGAATAACGGAAGGTAACAGTAAATAAATAACTTAAAAAGAATGTATAAATGTATGGCAGATCAGGAGTTCGGTTTAATGGCGAAAGACAAACGTTAGTAAGAGTTCCAAATGATAGGAAGTTGTGGAGAGACTTTATTGTTTACGTACTGAAGGGACACAAGAAGGAACTTGTAAACGTTTTGGAGGTATGCCAAAAAGATTCACAAAAGAAAATCAACCCTCTCCACCACACACACACAGAGCGTGTTTACTTTTTATTTTTCGACGAGAAATTAGATATCGGGTACCTGCAAACGAACCCTCTCCAAAATAAATGATAAAATTCTATTCCTTTGATTTTGATATTTTGTCAAGTAAAAGAGCAGACCTAATTTTATTTCCAGTTTTTAATACAATGAATTCTAACAGTCTCTCATCGGGTGGTGTACTGTTTATCGTCGCAGGGATTGAATTCGCCAGACCGGTTTCAGTTCTTGCTCGATTCTGCTTTGTTCACTTCGCATTAATACTAGTGGCTCCATCTTCTCCCAGCTATGGGTTAAATAGCAGTGTAGACTTTTCTCTCTTTTCTTGATGTGGTAACCAGCTAGAGAGAAGAAAACCCTTAATGAAAAACCATGGGCTCTATCAAGCTGCCTTGCCTAAGACACACAACTTCTGCTATAGCTGCAGTATATGTAGTGCTTTTATAGGTTTATTATTAATCATTTCAACTTAAGTAAGGCAATAAAGCCATTAAGACGCAATGAGTTACTGTGTGTAAGAGAATATGAGAAAAAGAAAGCATTAATATGGAGAGAGAACAATAAAAGTAGAGGAATTAAGAAGACATAAGATAACGATTGACATTGCATTTAAAGCTTTTGGAGATCAAAGTTGATTGGAAAGCAAGAAACCGGAAGAGAATTCCGCAAGCAAGAAGTTCAAAAGAAGAAACTATTAGCTTAGAACTTGCGATTACATCTAGCCATTCCAACTATAAAATGATGAGATCTTGCGTCAGTCTACTACCAGCACTTACATCCATTCAGTCTAGGTACCAAAGAACGTAGCTCACCAGAATAATTACCATGGAAGTATTTATAGAAAAGGTACAGTGAAGCTACATTCCGGCAGTTGGTAAGTGACTGAAGCCAATATGCCAATTGAAGACCGATAACAGTGCAGATTATTCTTTGGATTTTATTAAGAATCTGTAAATACATAGCAGAACCACCAGACAAGATTAGACAGCAATATATAATGCATAGATGAATGATAAACTTATAAATGTGTAAAATAGTTTTGGTCGCGAAAAAATGTCTATTATGAAACATTGAAAACATTCTCGTAGCAGCAGACCTAGCAGTTGATTCAGTATAATCTTTTCACTTCATGTCAGTGGAAAACTTTAGCCTGGGAAGAGGCAGTGAGTCCCTCTACTGGAGGCTAACATCAGCCATGTTGATGGAAGGCAGAAAGGGTTCTCTCAGATGATTAACAGAGAACAGTTTTGTTTTTGTTTTTACATAATACATACCACTACTCTACATTATACATAAGCCCACTTACATTCTGTTACACGTAAAATAACATTCATCCTCGAAAATGGCTAAAAATATAACCGAAAGCGCTCAGTTAAACACAACATTTGGACAATTTTTATATAATTTATGTTTTCAAAAGAAAGAGGTCATAAGATCACATGAAAAACTGCATAAAACATTTAACCATCACGCTTTGTCATTTTTAATGTAACCTGCATAAAAGAGAGATTGCTGTCCAAATACACACACACACACGCACACACACACACACACACACACACACACACACACACACACATATATATATATATATATTCAAAATAATACCTAAACTGACTCTGTAAGTATCTAAATCCCAAAATTCTACAAAGGTAAACTTTAAGAAAAACTTTAAGAAAAACGAATAACCGACAGAATCTAATTCCGTTAACATCCGTCGCACTAAGGCGTTGGATAAGAGTGGGGAAAAAAAGAAATCCGCAGAATAAAGACAAGACATACAATACTCCGCAGTAAAGAAAAAAACCCCAAACGGAACCAACCACAAAAAAAGAAGAAAAAGTGCTCGATACAAATACAAACAAATGCAAAAGTACAAATGAAAAGCAGAAGTAGAGCGAAGACACATAAAGAATCACAAGATAGCCAAAACCTACCGCGGTTTCACACAACGGCTCGTCAGGGCCGTTGTGTGAAACCGCGGTAGTTTTGGTTATCTTGTGATTCTTTATGTATATATATATATATATATATATATATATATATATATATATATATATATGCCTCTTTCCCTGACGATCCGTAGGGTGAAACCGCGGTAGGTTGTGGCTCACTTATAGATTTTTCGTGTTCTTGCTCTACTTCCGTACTTTCGTACTTTCGTATCGAGCACTTTTTCTGGTGTTTAGGTTCCGTCTTGGTTTTTTTTTCTTTCCTGCAGATGCTTGACTGTTCTTGCTCCGTTGGGTTCTTTTTTTTTATCTCAATATCCGACGACATATTCCTCGTCGGATTTTGACGGATTTAGGTTCTGTTTGTTGGCATTTTTTCGAATATTTATGTTTATTTTGATTAGTGTAAACTTACGGATTCTAGTTTATTTGTATTATATATATATATATATATATATATATATATATATATATATATATATATATATATATAATCATTTCAGATGTTTTTCCGTCATTTTTTTACGGCAGGAAAACAGCGTAAAATGAAGGTAAGAAACACTTCAAGTGCAATGGGTGTGTGTGGTATGACATTGCCACCCTCTGGCTGTTCACGTTTTTCTCAGCGGTCCTTGAATCTTTTCACCGCAAACAGTGGGTGTAATACGACTACCTTGCGAATCACTGAAATAAAATGTACATATCAAAATTTACTCTGTTCTACCTTTACTTCTACCAGACGGCTTTTTCTTCAATTTCTATAACATCTCTAGTTTTATGCTCAACATATTGTTGTAGGCCTACAACTTTTCTCTTTTTTATGTGTATGTGTTTGTGTGTTTTTAATTAGTATTGACTCAATCGAACTCAAGAATTTGGAAATTCAAGTTACAGTTTTCTTGAAAGCGATTAGACGCTGTTTAATCTGATTTTGTAAGACAAGATTGGCGCGGTTAAAATAACGTTGCGATTAAGAACAACAAAAAACGAACATCCCCATTCGTGAAAACTTTAAAAGATCAAAGTATTGGAAAATCCGATTCACACTCCTCCCTAATCTTTTGAAAAGGTCTAAAAATTTATTCCTTTTTCTGGTTTAGGATTGAGTTTCGGGTTCCTTCTAAAGTCTACATAAGCTCTATACGTCTAATATCTCCGGCTAAACTCTGAAGTTTTATTCATCATTTATTTTTTCCTCAATAAGAGCAGATAGGTTTGCCTATTGTCCAGTACACACTCCTGCCCAATTTATTTTTATAGGAGTAGAGGTTCATTCCTTGTTCCCTGTTTAGGATTGGGTTTCCGGTTCTTTCTAAAGCCTACATAAACTCCATACGGCTAATGTCTCTGCCTAAACTCTGAAATTTTATTTACTATTATTTACCTATCTTTTTCCTCAATAGGAGTAGATAAATTCGCCTATCGCTATGTTCAATCTACTCCCGGATGTTTCGAACAGGAATAGAGGTGCATGCATTGGTATTTGTTTAGGATTAGGTTTTCAGTTCCTACTAAAGTCTACTTCTATTTTTCTCACGTCTCCGCCCAGATTCTGAAGTTTTATTTACTATTTATTTATTTTTTCTCAGTATGAGTAGATAGGTTCGTCTATCGTCCGGTGCACACACTGTCTCGATATTTTAAGATAAAATAGAGGTTTATCCTTTGTTTCCTGTTTAGGATTGACTTTCCGGTGCCTTCTAAAGTCTACTTTAACTATGTACTCTCAACATCTCCGACTGAGCTTGAAATTTTATTCACTAATTATTTATTTGTTTTTTCTTCTTTCCCAACATAAGTAAATAGGTTCGCCTATCACCCGTGTCGCATTCATTCCCGAT
>JBBBDQ010001859.1:0-212500 GCA_037127315.1 Ascarosepion bandense | reverse complement strand
TTAAGGAAAATAGCCAGAAGACAGTTTCAGATCTCGCTGCAGAGAAAACCAGCAAAACATTGGTGTCCGAAATTTTAAAGCCGCCTACACCCCGCCCCATCAAGAGAAAATTTCGAACCAGGACAGCAATAAGAAGTAAAAAAACAAAAACCAAAAAAACCCAAAAAACCAAACAAAAAAACAAAAAAAAAACAAAAAAACAAAAAACAAAAAACAAACACACTAAACGAAAAACTAATAGCAAACAGATCGCTGAAAACTTTTTTGTCGAACTTTTTATGAAAGAAATGCTGTTGCAAAATAACAACATATACTCAAATATTAAGGAAACAAATAAAATACGCAGACAAACGTTTATATCAGATATGATATTTATACACTATATCTATTTATGTATTAAAACTCCTTAACCGTATTCTTTTGCTAAACTTAATTTAGATATCTACGATTATTTATATGAGTTAAATTGTTTTTTCTAAATTCCTTCTGTCGAATGTCAAAAATATTATTTAATCAGAGCATATAGTTGTAGCACATAAAACAAAACATATATGAATATTCTCTTAGTCACAGAATTGTAACTTTCGATGAAATTCCCTTCGATGATTCGTCTTTTTAGAGTAAAGACAAATCTTCTTCTATGTGCAGTATCACCTCAGAACGTAAACAGTCATGGCTCTCCACAATTTCCTGTCCTTCAGAGCTCTTAATATATTTTGTCTTTTAGTTTTTTCTCTTAAACTCTGTTTCACCATTCATTTACTCAAACCGACTACGTATGCTATGCGTTGATTTCCTCTGTCTCTCTTGTTTTCCATTTGTCCTGTGAGTATCAGATTTGCCCAGACCCTCTTTCCTCATTATGTGCCCTAGAAATTTCAACTGTCTTTACCTTATGCTAAGTATAAGTTTCAATTTTGTTTCTATTTTCTCTAAAACTTCGTCGTTTCTCACATGTTCTGTCCATTGTATCTTCAGCATTCTTCGGTAGAACTACGTTTCAGTTGCTTCAAGTCTCTTCTTCATCTTTGAGGAGATTGTCCAGCATTCATATCATATACGAGGACTGATATCACGTAACATTTCAGTATTTATTTCTTTGTTTCTAACAATTTTTTTCTGTTTCTTAATAATCTGCTTTTCTTTCGAAATGCATCTTTATCCCAAAGTGCTTTTGGATTTAAGTGTCGCATTTTCTTCCGTCTGTTAAAACACTTTCCAGATATTTAATTCTTTGATTTTGGTATCCCTAGTTTTTAATTTACATCTGTCTATATTTCTGAGATGTGCAAGTATTTAAAGTATTTACATTATTCGGACATCTTTATTGCCATTTCTATGACGTTTCGGCCGTTGTACCCTCTAGCCTTCTTCAGGTGCTAAGAAGTTCAAACCGAGCCCATTAATACAATCACTGGGGTATATGGACTCCATTCCTTGCATCGTAGTGCCTCTTTTAGGCCATGTGGATATAGACGTTGGTTAGTTCCTGTGACTTGACCCAAAGAGTTGTGAGTTCAATACCAGGCTACAGCAGTGGTGAACAAGTAACTTACAGGGTTAGAGAGAGATAACTTATGACTACCAGAAAAGGCTCTACTAGGCAAGGAATGGAGTTCATATGCCCCAGTAATTGTAATTAAGCGTTCGGTTCGAAATGCCGAAACGTTGTGCAAAGATGAGAACAATAGTACAAATAATGAAAATACTGTAATTTAGATGATGGTCTCTCCGTTTTTCTAACAACCTTTTCTAATCGCCTGAAGACACCACTCATTAGAAATCTAGGTCGCGTAATAACTCGTTTACAAATGAAAAATATTCAAAAGTTCTGCAATATAATTGTATTGAACACTTTTTAATACAAATGTGCACTGGTCTAATCTTATTATGACCAAAAACTAATCAATCAATCAATCAATCAATCAATCAATCAATATAAACAAACCGTTATATATATATATATATATATATATATATATATATATATATAACGGTTTTTATTATAATAGAGAGGGTATATAATTAGTTTTTGATCGGTACGCAGTTGTATTAAAAAGGGCTCAATACATTTATATTGTACAGATTTTGAATGTTTTTCAAGATTAATATATATATATATATATATATATATATATATATATATATATATATATATATATTCTTCACTAATCGACAACATGATTATTGCAAAAAATATGACAATGTAAAAGAGTAAAACACACGACAAAGTCTTTTTTTAACTGGTAGTAAAGTTTAATGAGTGGTAGTAAAGAAAATGAACTGAGCCGTGTCAGCACCCAGCGGTGACAGTCTGTTACATGTTTAAACGCAATTTGCGACTGCATTTATGAATGAAACAGTCTGTCGCCACTAATTGTTTACCTACTTTTATATTTATATAAGCTCTATCGCTGATATCGAGCACTTTAACTCATAAGTATAGCATACCATAAATCTTTTTTTTATCACACACACCCTCACACGTATGTATGTGTGTGTTTGTGTGCGTGTGTCTGTATGTAATTTGTGAGTATATATTCACTGAATACGTCTATCATAAGTTTTTATTTCTCTTTATTGCGTATGAAACTTCGCCCAATATCTGATTCATAATGAGAGGATTAGAACGGTATTCAAATTTATCTGAATCTTTTCATATTTACTTATCAGTCTTGATAATGGCAGACAGATGGTGGTACATATTTCTGATAGATGGAAAAAAGTTACCTCGTGTCGAAAAGTCTGAAAAAGTTTTACCATCTTTGCTTAAATAGAGTGCAAAATAAATATCATATGATTAAAATTGTGACCAACAAAGGCTGAAAGACTGGGGATGTGAAGTAACTGAGAACAGGAATAAAACTGGCCAACAACGGGTGTAGTAAAAACACAAGGCTTGACTGGACAAAAAATCGAAATTCGTGGATCTGCAAAAATTGCTTTAAGTATAAAGGAGGCGAGACGGTGTATTTGAAAAGAACGAACAGTCAAAAATAATTTTCGAAACAGTACTGTGCTGTTTTTAGATGTAATGGAGCGCATTGTTTCCAAATAAAACGGAAGGAATAGTGAATATGGAACTGGATAGGTTCATTGAACGGAAATGCTAAAAGGGGGTGTTACTTTTCCCGAAGATGGGATCAAGCTAAAGATAGGCCTTGGTGAAATAGGAGAAGCTTTAGTGCGTCAAAATATAGAGATATTGATATCAATGCTCCTATTCGAGTGGATAGTTGATTTTCTAAGCGCTGCTTAGATGTGGCACAAGGCCGACAGTATGGTGTACCCAGTGGGGATCGAACTCATTACTCAGTTGTAATAGGTTCTAACGAGTCAAGTTTGCTAAACATTACATCACGCTGAGGTACCCAAAATGATTTTCTAAGCGTAGCTTAGATGTGGCACAAGGCCAAAAACATGGAGCATCCATTGAGGATCGAATTCACTATTCAGTTGAATTATGTTTCAGCCAGACAAGCTTGCTAACTATTATACCACGTCTAGGTGCTCCTTATTCGAGTGGGAAGAGGGAAATATATATATATATTATATATATATATGTGTGTGTGTGTGTGTGTGTGTGTGTGTATAGTTTTTGCTCATAATTAAATTAAACCAGTTGTATAAAAAGTACTCAATACCTTCATATTGTAGAGCTTTTGAATATTTTTTCATTTGGAAATGAAAATCATTTTCAAATATATATATATATATATAATTAGAAATCTGGAATAATATTTTTTTCAATGAGCCATTAGAATTGACCATTCTCCTTTAAAACAATTCTCAGATTAGGTTAGTTTTCATTACATATAGCCTGTTTGGTTATTTAGTGTCAAATATAAGTAATCGATGTTGTGCTTGAGTCTCTCATCCCCCTATTTATAGGGTAAATAGTAGGACGTGTTCATAAAATATTTTTAATGCAATACTCGCCAAAAAAAAAAAAAAAGAAAAAAAGAATAATAATGCAATACTCGACAAAAAAAAAAGAAAAGAAAAAAAAGAATTACAATTCAAAATTGTTTCGGCTTGAAATAATCTACAAAGGGTTGATAAGCCGTAAAGAAATCAATCCGACATTTTTGCTGTCTGTAGATCTTTGCTTTAATTAGACATACTTCATAAGTTTTGAAGGTAACATTTCCCCATATTATGTCCCAATAGTTTCGTTACAAAAAGTTTGGTTTCTCTCCTGTGCCGTTTTCCTTCAGAACATTTTTGCGATCATGTCTCTCCACAATAGCCTTTGTCATTTAAGGAAGTTCTGTTGTTTTTTCTTTATTCTGAGTATGCGTGTTCTTTCTATTGCCAATTTCTTTAACACTTCTTTGTTTGCTTACTCGCATGGAATTTTCAGTATCCTTTTGGAGTACCATATTTCTGCTGTCTCTAGTTTTTCGCTCATCCGTGGGGATGATTCAACATTAACTGCTGTATAAGAAAATGTATATTGCATGACAACTCGGTACTCTTTTCTTTGTTTCTAGAACTTCTTTTGCTAGTCTAATGTGTATTTCGGATCTCAGTGTCGCTTTTTCCATTCTCCTTTAAAACAATTCCCAGATTAGGTTAGCTGCCGCTACATGTAGCCTGTATGGTTATTTAATGTCGAATATAAGTGATCGATTTTGTGCCTAAGTTTCTCATCATTCCATCTATAGATAAATAGTAATAATTGTTAATGCAATATTCCCTCGCCAAAAAACGAAGAATTACAATTCAAAATATGTTTCGGCTTGAAATAACCCTCAAAGGGTTGATAAACCGTAAAAATTCGATCCATATTGTACCTGACTCTATACGCAAATATTGATCGAGTCTATGAGCGAATCTGCAAGTATGCAACGGGAACGAGCCTCTTTTAGTGGGAGTATCCAGGATGTGCGTTGTGGTGCAGTGGATGTCGACTCGGAACGACAAATTGGGGACCCGAGTTCGAATTCCAGTTAAATTCCTTGCATTTCCTTACGCACAAATACCTTTGGGAAAGGTATTAATCCGTCTCTTCCCTACAGTTATGAGTTAAATAATAGGAGAGACTGGGTTCTATAGCCTTGGCTGGCAACCAGTCTACAGCAGAAAGCAATGGCAACTTAGTGCGGGATAATCATCTGCCCAGTCAGTCATGTCTCTTTCGAGACATGATTGCCCAAATGCGTGTATCACGTATGGCACTTAACTGACTGATTCACTTGCAGTGTGTATTTTACGCAACCCGTGTATTTAACGCCTTATTGTTATAATGCCTGTAGTTCTGGTTAATAATATTGTAAGAAAAAATCACTGGAACAAAAGTTTAGTGAATAAAAGGTTTAATCAAGTGAAGGATATGGATTAATAATGCAATTATAGCGAATGCCGTAGTTCAGTGCGGCAATGTGTACGACTCAACACTACGTCCTTTGGACCACTTTGCGACACTGCTCCTGTGAGCCGACGTCCTACGATGAGTCTATATTCAACTATTACTGTAGACAAGGTCGCGCGTCTTTTTACACAACACTTATAGACAAAAAAAAAAAAAAAAAAAAAAATCCCAAATGTGATGACTGCATTTTCAGAAAGATTCTAACAATATTGAAAAACAATACAGCTTTTTCGTAGTCGTCAGCGAATTTAGGTCCTTAAAAAAGTATCATGATCACAGAGTCTTTTCCACTGTTGCTATTGCGACCAGAAAGATGTATTCGGATTTCACTGTTTACTGTCATAAATCATCTGCATTTATCACTTTGAGAACTTGCCAAATATTGATCTCTGTTCATGTATTAGAAATAACGTCTCATGGTCCCTCCCCTTCCGTGTCGCCCTGTGCGACAGAAGACAGGTCCATATATTACAGAAACAATTTCATCCCCCGACAAATTAGCAGATAAATATATATTTTTAAATAATTTACTTTTAGGACACTTACAGTCTGACTTAAGTACGTCGTTTATGTATTAATAGCTGATTACTGAGTAAGAACAAACCATAATCTGGATCATGGTAAGTCAACGGGGCAGCGCTGGTAACCTGACGGAGCCAGTCCTTCTTTAGGATGATTTTAGATTTAGATTTATTTTCTTACACTGTTTGCCCTACAAGAGATAAAGGGCTCTGCTTGCCATGTTATTTAATCCATAGTTGCAGGAAGATAGATTCATGATTTTTCTAAAGACATTAAAAAGAGGTGAATGATGCAGATTTGGTCAGAATTTGAAATATACTAGTTTTTATTTCCAGCCATAGCAAAAAGTGTTGTGTCTAGGTGAGCGTGGATTCCGGTTTTTCTTTCTAGTCTGGCTGTTACCCAAGACAAGCGAGACTAATCTATACCACTATTTAATCCATAACTGGGAGAAGATAGATTCCTGCATTTTCTCGGTCACACAAAAAGACTGTTCCCACTGTTTCAATGATGCTTTTCATCCAAGGAGTTGCTTCTATCTTAAGATAAGGAGTTCTCTGTTGATACAGAGTATAAAAATGTCACGATATTTTTATACTCTACGGCATTATCTCGTATCCAAGAATTACATTTCTACTTTGTTGATCGTTTTCTTCATGATAATGGCGTTGGCGACTAAATGCAGGTTCTGGACTAGAAACTTCCAGTTTTTCCAAAACCAGCTTCCGTCATTCATCCCGTATCACAGTTTAGCTTTGAAAGGTTTGATGAAGGCGAAAGAAAATCAGAGTAGAAGGCAATAACGTGAATTTGTTTAAGGTGGACCTCAACTTGCCAGGAAGTGACCCGCATACTTGATTTCATGATCTTCCTCTGTTGCACAAATAGAATGAGACATGCAGAAATATTATGAGACATTATGAAACTGACTACCGCTAACTCTGCTGTATTATCGAGTAGCACCTTCTGTAATCTGTTCGTCATTTATAGCCTTCTTCCTCCTCTAGTCCAACCGTTGAGATCTGTTCTTCATCTGCTTGTTCCATTATTGGGATTTGGAGGGTTGGTCGCGCTTAGTCTGTGTCTTCGACCTTGCTGCCAAGGGTGAGCCTACGAGGAGTTTAGAACTTCCGGTGGGATCGCTCTCAGAGTCATTAGACTATGCAAGTTCCTCCAGCACGACAAGGAGCGATCATTACATATACACATACCCACATAAATAGAAATATATATTTTACAATGGATATATGAATAGAAATATACACGCATTAACACATGTATTTTACACTTGATGTTGAAGTAAACAGTTTGTCATCAAATGTACCCAGATCCGGCTCAAGGTACTGGCAACTAGAGCAATTGCCCGGGCGCCATCTAGGCCGAAGCCGCTATCATGCCGTCATGTCATGTGTTTGGGATCTTATAAAACTAAAGTTTATAAAAACATACTTGCGATCGTCTATGACTCAAGACAGTTTAAATTCTTTGGCTTTTTTGTCAATAGAAAATGATCTTGCAAAGAAGATAGGTGTAAAAAATGTTTTCGGTACGATAATGAACATTTTCTTTAACTTGTATTAAGTTAAATTTTGTAATAAACTCGTTATTTGACATTTTCAGTTTTTCTCTGTGTAAATTTTAAAATATAGTTATAAGGGCGCCGAAGTTCAGCAACCCTAAAACCGTCACTGAATGACACATTATTATTAGTACTTAGAAACCAAACAATAAATAATAAACTAATAAAAGTATAAAAATATCATCAAATATATGAGAACATTTTTATTATTGCTGTTCTTAGAAATATTTGAAAGATAATAATAGTGATAAAAATTGACACTTCTATTTTGAAGCAATAGTCATAGGAATAAATAAGAAAAAACTACGGTATAAAACGTTTTCGTCCACTGATTTTGTTTTTCACAATTGTATAACATACAGAAATTTCTTCCAGTGACTTTTCAATTAAAACTCCTAAGTACCTCTAGATTTTAAGTTAAGTTTTTAACGGTATTCGTTTTGATGTTATGTCAGCACCACATGTGAAAAGTCAGTAATGAAATTTAGTACTGTTTCGTCAGAAACAAAAGATGTAGTATGTAATATCAGTCCTCCTATATGGCAGTGAATGTTGAACAATTTCTTCAAAGATGAAGAGCTGACTTTCACCAGATTTCCACTCGAAGTCAACCTTGTTGGATTCTCTGTCTTTGGGATGAGAGGAATCGAGACGACGCTATGCCGAAGAGCAGACTCGCTTCTGGGGAAAAAACAGACACTGCCTTATGCAGGGTCTGCTGGAAATGTTTGTCCGATCTAAAGGGCTTGGAATTCCAACATTAAAAACCGGTCTTGTGTCACTCCCGGCCTCAGTGGGAAGGTTTCTGGTAAATACCCAGATGAAGAGATAACTTGAGGCAAAAGTGATGTGGTCCTTCATAAAGATACTGAAAACGAACTTATATAACTGAACGGCAGAACAAGAACTGGGAGGGATTACATAACGACAGACATCTAAAAAGATGAGAAGTTGTGGAGAGCCATGATCATCTAATCTGAAGGGAAACGGCGCTTAAAAGAAAAATGTAGCCGGAGAATTTACAAACATACCTTTATAATAAACATTTATAATAGATCATTTAGAAGAAGGTAGATTCCTAACACTCACATAATATTCAATTGGCAAACCTCAAATTGTCACGCCATTTGAGCGACTACCATTTCGGACACTGGATGTTCTTCCGAGCGCATAATTTGCTGAAGTGGATTAATTTGTTCGATTGGCTGTAAAATCTAACGGACAGTGACAGACGTTACCAGCAAAACTTGTTCATTGTCTATATAATTTACCTTTCTTTTCCTGTTTTGTATTTCATAGTAGTTTCTACTGAAGCTCTTTTTGACTTCAAATATTGATTAGTGGGCACTACCCTATTTTTTATCCTATAAGATACAATAAAATATATCTGCCTGAGGCAGAGTTGAGCAGGTTCGAATGACTGAGAAGATGGTTGGTTGGCCTTTTCTTTCCGAAGAAAGCTTTTGTATTTACCTATATAGAGAGTAAGTATTAATCGTGTTCATATTTAAATAAACTATAATCATTAAAGGTCGAAAAGTGCGAAACTAAAATTCGAAGACGCATTGGGATGGCCAAAGATGCATTTCAAAAGACAACCAGAGTTAAGAGACAGAAAATCTTAATTAGAACTAAGGAAAAGAGTACTGAACTGTTAATCTTATATGACACTAAATGCTAGACAGTCTCCTCAGAGATGAAGAAGAGAATTGACTCAACAGAAATGTGGTTATACAGATGGATTCTGGGGATACAATGAACTGAACATGTGAGCAAAGATAAAGTTTTAGAGAAAATGAAGGCAAAAAGGAAACTTATATTTAACATCAGGAAGATCAGGAGACATATGAAACACAGGTTTCCCCAGCCGTGTCTACATCTTCAGATGACCGTGAACGAACAACACTTCTGCTTTCTGAATCTAATAATCACAACGGGGGCAGAAAGCAGATTTAAACAAGTGGGCCGGTTGACTGACCTACGGCCAACCCCTTGAGCTCAGTTAAGACCGAATAGACACCTCAACCCGAAGAAGAAGACGCCGAAGGTTGAGGGTCCAAGGTGGAAGAGTTAGACCTGATGCACGTTAACCAGAATAGGACCATGGAGTGGAAGTGTTAAATATATGGACCCGTGATCAGGATACACCGCCCCCGGACAAAAAGTGGGTAAAGGAGGGCTTAGAAAATCTGAATGACAGATTGAAGGCAAGAAAGACAGAGGAAAACAACGCATACCATATTTCGTGAGTTTGAGTAAATAGATGGTGGGAAAGAATTTAGGAAAAATAATAAAAAATGCAAAATTTATTAAAAGCTACAAAAAACAGGAAATTGTGGAGAGTCATTATCGCCTAGGTCCTGAGGGGACATGACACATAAATCAATAAAAATTTAATCGACTTGACTTTCAAAGTTTCGTGGGAACATTACTTATTAGGGTCAGATTTAGATTTTTAATTTTAATTTTGATTTTAATTTTGTTCAAATCCAAACAACCTGCTATTTAGATATAATCAACTTTTTGTAGGATACTTAAAGCCAGAAAACATTTTTAAATTGTAAGAATTTTGTTTGGAGATAATAACGATTTACTGATACAAATCTTATTATTTAGCTTTCCCAAGGTTAATTGCACATAACGAATCCAATTGGAATTTGTTTCACTGATTAACAGTTCCGAGCCAATATCAATTTCACCACCCGCACATGCAAGCCTACTGCACCCGGCATTCCTATCTAGGTACTGACCAAGTTCGGCTTAATATCGGTGATCGTACGGGTGATCAATGTGATGTGGTCCTAAGTCATATCTATTTAGAAGCTTTACTTTCGTTGTCATGTTGCAAAAACCCGGTTTCAAACGTTTTGCTGAAGTCTTCCGATTTGACATCGTACTGCTTATATAATATTTCATTTCAATTTACTGATGAGATCCACTAACACTTTCAATAAAACAATCCTGCAGCATAATGCTTCTAATTGTATGCTTTACTGCCAATTCTGTAATGTCATAGCTATTTATTTAGAAATGCTACACTTGTGACTCGTATTATCTAAAGATTCAAACTCAAAGATGTGAAAGTTGGTGACTTTTTGGAATACGAGATTCCAAAAACACAGAAAAGTGAGAAGGAATTAGAAAAATTTGAGATACGTAGATATCGAAATGGTGACGCGGGGAAAAAGTTGACGATTGGAATAAATAGACATCGTAATTAGTTTCACTTTGAGTTTTAAAATGCATTCAATAGCAAGATGAACAAGTCGCGTTCGAAGATGCTCTGAAGACGTTTCTTTTTTCTTTCGAACCCAGCCGAGATATTGAGAGAACATGCTCGAGAAAGGCCACAGGTTTAAATTATTCCACATTAATAATTTCTACTTTTACTTGAGGAAACAACAGTATTGCTAATTCGACTCTTGAATAGCAGCAAATGTGGACCATTTATCTGTTTTGTATTTCTTAAGGATCTTTCTTTCTTTCTATTTTTCTTTCTTTTTCTCTTAAGAAAAAGAAAGAAAGAAAGATCCTTAAGAATGATCTTTTAAGAAAAAGAAAGAAAGATCCCTAAGAAAGGTCTCTTAAGAAAAAGAAAGAAAGAAAGAAAGAAAGAAAGAAAGTGAAGTCGTGTTATATCTTTCTTGAATATTATCTAGAAATCCATTTTTGTGATGGAACTTGGATTTGTTTAATTCTCATCCGATTCCTGAATAGAAGCAGAAGTATACCAGTCATCTTTCTTTCTTTCTTTCTTTCTTTCTTTCTTTCTTTCTTTCTTTGTGGTAGTATTTTCTTTTTCACTTTCTTCCATTCATGTTCTTTCTTTTTCATTCGTGTTCTTTCTTTCTAACTTTCCTTCTGTCATCTTCCTACTTGCATTTTATCTAGAAACACATTTTGTAACAGACACAGATTTGTTTAATTCTCTTGAAATTATTTTCTTGCATTGTAAAAATATCAGAATATTAGAATCGGAAGCACTATAGAACTCTTCCATTATTTTAAACCCAACTCCTTGATAAATGCATGAATACAGAGTGTACCATTTCTCCGAGAAAGATTAAAATCAAAAGCGGAAAAAAAATCAGTATATTTAAAAAAATGCGTACAAAAATAAAATTGTGGACTGTTGCTACAGAGTTGCAAAATAGAACTGCATCAAATGATAGAAACCGCATCACTTGAAATCTTTCAACAGCAGCAACAATTAAGATGCAAAAAAAATTCTTAAAAAGATGTTGACTTTCCGCAATACCTTAAACAAAAGGTTAGAAAGGAAACCACCATCATTACTAGAAACAAAGATAATAATTATTGGACTAGAAAAATACTATTTTCCTGACAAATCATTTGAATCTTTGTACCGTGTCTATTCAAAACGTAGGCAGTCATGGCCCTCCACATTTTCTTGTCCCTTGTAGTTCTTAATAAGTTTTCTCTTTTGTTATTTCTCCTAAACGATGCTATGCCACCCATTTACTCAAGCCCATCAATTATGTTACGCGCTGTTTTCAAGCGCCCACTTTTCCTTAATCTGTCCTGTGAGTATCAGATTTCCCACGCCCTCCTTCCTCATTATGTACCCCAGAAATTTCAACAGCTTCTTGATATTAAGTAAAAATTTCTTTTTGGCTCTCAATTTCTCAAAGACTTCGTCGTTTCTTATATGTTCGGTACTTAGTATCCCCAGGATCTTTCCGTAGAACCACATTAATGTTGCTTCAAGTCTCTTCATCTTTGACGGGATTGTCTAGCATTTGCTGCCATACAGGAGGAAAAATGTCACGTATTCTTTTCTTTGTTTCTAAGGATTTTTTCTGTTTCTTAATACTTTGCTTAGCTTTTGGAATGCATCTTTGGCTATCCTAAACGTTTTGGATATAAAGATTTCATAAATTTAAACCGAAAGTAGCATTGGCCGAATATTTCCTTTAAGAAATTTAATTTATTTGTTTATCGTTAACTTTGCCATTACCAAAGGTGTACACTAATGTATCTGACGCACCCTGTATGAGTTCATACAGGTATCTCTTTGAATTAGTCTAACACAAGGTCACACATATAGTACACTTAGTGAACAATGAACTTATTACAATTTGCTAGTAGTAGTACTGAACTTAGTACCCTAGCGGCGTGTCTAGTTCTAAGTTCTATATTCACACTAGGTATGTGTCTGTGTATGTGTGCTCAATATATATATATATATATATATATATATATATATATATATATAAAATTATTTTCACCTGCTTCAAAGATATCCGTTAAAAAATGAAAGACAATACATATAGTCACTTATTATATGAGTTCATATACTAGCAAGTGATTTATTTTTCATTTGAACTTTTAAACATCGAGTTACTAAAATACAAGTCCTAATTTTATTTGATATTTATAGACAAATCTATTGCAATTGCCGTAAGTATGGAAAAAAAAGAAAGAATATGTACAACTGATGTCAAACTTAGTGAGTTTCTAATTCACTATTAACGGTTTAGAAAAAAAATATCTAAAAACAACAATAAAAACAAACACTCGCATGCAGGTATGATTAACATTCTTCTCTGGCAAATCGTTGTTAGGGACTTAAATATTCACTAAGTGGGATATCAATTAAGGTTTGTGTCTAAGTTTGCTAAGTGCAAGAAATATCGATGTGATTCTAAATGATTTTGAGCAGTCGAACTAATTTCAAATATAGATTTCCTTTTCTCATGATCTCACGTGCCTTCTAAATGGTATGACTCAAACTCTCCGTATACACTAAACAATAACCAGGCATTTTGATTATAATCTTTTCATTGGTACGCCACAGGAAATAGTGCGTAAGTCACGACGCGAGTAATATAATCGCTCGTAATTACCTACCGAGGCAATTACCCCAAATTATATTTTCACAGTAGAACCGAAGATTTTGAAATGTAATAAATTATTTAAAATCCAACTTCATTTTCCTTTCGTGTGATAAAGAAAAATAATCTGGTCTTTATCGAAGGTAAGTAACTAATATTATTTATGAAGAAAATTTAACTGTTAATAAAATCAAATTAAAAAAAATATGCAGAAGCTATGCGATAAGACATAGTTTGTAACATTTGAACATCTTTATAGCAACGGAACTCGTCTAGCAGTTGAGTCTGGTGGTTATGGAAATCTAGCAGCATAATTTAAAAGACTCCTACCAAAATATTCACGACGGCTCATATTTCTATATTAGTATGCAACAACGAAAGAAAAAATAAAGTAAATTAAAAAAATGTAGTTGCAGACAGATTTGTATATTACTGACTGACTTACAGATGAAAAGTGGTTGTCTGTTCGCAGGAGAAATGTAAACTCTTATTATAAAAGGTTGGATTGAAACGGAAAGAAAAAAGCTGAAGTCTTGTTTATATGAATAACCTTTATAAGCATAAAAAGTGTGCGTTTTTTTTTTTTAATCATATCACCCCGAGCAAGGCAGTAAGACCACTAGTGTGCAGGGGGCTACATAAGAGTGAATAGATTGGAAAAGAAAAAGCCGGAAACCACTTCCTAAACAGGGAACAAGGGATGAGCCTCTACACCTGTTCAATAGACGTGGGTGGAGTGTGAACCGGGCGATAGTTCAGTTTTAAATAAAAATTAACAAATCTATTATATATATATATATATATATATATTTGTGTATTTAGGCAGCAAATTCTCTTTTAAACATATCAGATTAAATAAATTGCAAACATTGTGTCTGCTTAATTTTTATAAAATCAGTTCACACTCACGGATAATATTTTATGTATTATAATTGAAAGATGTCAGAAATGAGCTGTAACGTTGACAGATATTATTATCATTCATTTCTCAATGTTCCCAAGTACTTTCAATTTCTTTCCGAGATCATTTTCAGGGGTGTGTTTTGTGGTAACAAAAATAACCGCAAAACTGTCTTGCTAAAAATTACTGTAATTTTTTTCTCGCTTCAAATATAACTGTTGAAAAATTGCTTAGATTTCATTAGACCGAGAAATTATCCAAAATGGAATTTTTAACAGGTTTGATTTAGAGAATATAATAATTTGAAAATTTTGCAGTAAATATAGACAACATGGTTCATGTAAAGATTTACAAGTTCTAGTTCTGTTTAATATTTTACGGTATGGGTTTTATTGACTTCTTTTAATTGCCAATAGCATGTGGAATGTGATGCTCTATTGCGTACTGCAATAGCGCATCACTTTCATATAACGATTCCACTATTTTAAGTGATAAAAAATTTAAGTAAATCTGTAACCATTTCACGGACACATTCAACAACTAATGGTGTCGAATGTGTTCGTGAAACGGTTACATGTCATAATACAATTGTATACATTCAAATGTTTCATAACTGACACCAAAATATCTAGCTATCCACGACACCTTAATTCTCTACCCCACCCCACTCTAATAACTCAT
The DNA here is from genome assembly GCA_037127315.1 of Ascarosepion bandense. Lineage (NCBI taxonomy): Eukaryota > Metazoa > Mollusca > Cephalopoda > Sepiida > Sepiidae > Ascarosepion > Ascarosepion bandense. The sequence continues at coordinate 197,588 of JBBBDQ010001859.1, read as the reverse complement.
TCCTCAATTACTCGTTACTTTCTATTAGTTAACCTAGTCCAACACTTTGAATTCCACAATCCTCACCTAACCTTAGTTGACTGGATATGGTAACAACTGTGTTGTTTTTAAATTTCTATATACAGCAATTACACACGAAAAAAAATAATCCATTTCCTGATGAGGCGCCAATAAGCAGTACCTCTCTTGTGTTGTAGCTAACTATGGTTTATTACAAAACCTATAATAAAAATATTACTATAAATATTGCTCTACTAAGTATCGGACACACTTTTAAAAAGTAAATTACTACAAACAGTGGACTGCTAACCCATTTGTTTGTAATTTTTTTTTTTTAACCATATCACCCCGGGCAAGGCGGTAACGCCGCTGATGTGCAGGGGGCTACGTAGGAGTGAAGAGATTGGAAAAGAGAAAACCGGAAACCACATCCTAAACAGGGAACAAGGGATGAGCCTCTGCACCTGTTCAATAGACGTGGGTGGAGTGTGAACCGGACGATAGTTTAGTCTATCTACTCCAACTGAAAAAAGAAAAAAGAAAAAAAAGAGTGAAAGATTGGAAAAGAGAAAACCGGAAACCACATCCTAAACAGGGAACAAAGGATGAGCCTCTTCACCTGTTCAATCTTCTATGACAAGAGCTTCCATGACTGGTAGTAAAGTTTGATAACTGGTAATAAATAAAATGAACTGAGCCGACACCGTCTCGTTATTGTCTCTCTTCCCATGAGCGTGACACGAGGGATATATATATATATATATATATATATATATATATATATATATATATATATATATATATATATATACCACGGTCTTTATTATAATAGGAAGGATTATATATCTATGTGGTGGTAACGTAATCCAAACATCAATCAAATATATATATATATATATATATATATATATATATATATATATATACCACGGTCTTTATTATAATAGGAAGGATTATATATCTATGTGGTGGTAATGTAATCCAAACATCAATCAATTTATTTTTTGTCCACGTAGAATTATTGCAAAAAACACCAATCTGCTTTCAAATCAACTCTCTGAAGTTGTTTCATTATATTTTTAAAAGCTGACACTTTTGTTCTAACTCTGAGCATTAACTTCCTGAAAACAATTTCCAATATTCTGTCGTAGTAGTCAGTATATAGGTTAGGGAAGATGTGTGTTTTTCAGGTGGATTGACAACCAATACCATTACGATGATCAACTACTAATCATTATTACTGCTGTCATTTTTCCTCATCCCTATCTCTTATAAAGTTGCTACTTGCCAGAGGAAATATTTTTTATGTAATCTGAAACCTGTGAAAAGGATTGCCGCAGTATTTCCTGAGATGTGAAATAAACACGTAGGCTAAATAATAAATAGGAAAATAAAAACCATCATAAAAAACTGAATTAAAAGACGTATTATTATTATTAATCATAAAATTGCTTTTTTAAAGGAAGTACAGAAATAAAGTAGAAAAAATACGTTGTAACCTAGAAATAAAACAAAATAGATAAAAAAATATGGAAACACTACAAAAATGTCTAATTGATTTAGGTTTTTGTTATTGTTCTTATTCGTCATCTCTTTTGTTTTAATTAGGAACCTCAGGTAATAATTAGGGATTTTCAGTGATTTTCAAATAATTCACTGGAGCGGAAAAATATGCGAATTGAGTTTAATCCATGTTCAGCTCAATAAACAAAAGCAAAAAAATAAAAAAAAATAAAAAAAAATAACAATCACTTGTTTTCGAAAAACCTTAGATTTGGGTAAAAATGAGCTCTGATATTCATAAACAAAGAAGTGCGCTTATTACATTAAACATTTTTAAGACAATCGCGTGTAAAAATTTAACTCAGAACGAGGTTTATAAACTTTCATTTCTAAGCATAACACCACTTCGATGTGGTGTAATGGCTAGAAAACTAGTCTTGCTTATAATATCAATTACGATTGAGTGAGTTCAATTCTCAGTGGGTGCTGAGTTCCATTCGGTCTTGTTCCACATCTAAGCTGCGCTCAGAAAAATCATGGCTGAAAACTTGGATGGGTGTAAAGATCAGCAAGCTTGTCTCGCTAGATCAATTACGAGTGAATAGTGAGTTCGATCCTTACTGTCTGCCCCATACTATCGGCGTTGTGCCATATCTAAGCCATGATTAGAAAATCACCATACTCCTCTTTCATACTTGAACTACAGTTGTGTCTAGTATTAGAATACGAAAATTTAAAAATAAAAAAAATCCCTATTCTCCATATTTTGTCCTGATTAAAATTACAACAGATTTTATAGATTGCTCTACTCTGTGGTAAATTTGCATAAAAATAAGACCTATGAACATAGAAAATTATGGAAAACAATTTTCATTTAATTCTGAAATCATTAATATTTGCCTGTGGATTGTCTCTTTCAGTAGTACAATATCCCAAACTTCTTCTTCTATGGGCCATGTCCTTTCAGGACGTAGGTGATCATAGCCTTCCACGTCTCCCTATTCCTGGTGACTCGGAGCACACTTTTTCCTGTAACACCACGCAACCCCCGTTCTGTCATCCACCTACTCAGGCCCTTCAAATATGTTATCCGCTGCTTTCCCCTGTCTCTTTTCACTTCTATCTGGCCTGTTAGTATCAGGTTCTCTAAGCCCTCCTTCCTTATTGCATGTCCAAGGAATTTTAGTTGTCTCTTCCTGATTCTCAATATTAATTTCCTTTTTGTTTCCACCCTTTCCAAAGCCTTATCATTCTCACATGCTCGGTCCACGATATCCGCAGCATCCTTCTGTAGAATCACATTTCAACTGCTTCAAGTTTTTCCTTCATCTTTGATGATATTGTCCAGCATTCACTGCCATATCGAAGAACTGACATCAAATAACAATCCAGTACTCTTTTGTTTGCTTCTAGTGCAAGTTTCCTGTCTTTTAATACTTTACTCAGCTTCTGGAACGCGTCCTTCGCCATGCCAATTCGCCTTCGGATCTCTGTGTCGCACTTTCCATCTTCTGTTAAAACACTTTAAATTTTTGTACCTGCTTGATTTTAGTATCCCCCAACTGTATTTAGCATTTTGGGCTGCTATTTTTGCTGATGATCATGCATTCGGTTTTCTTGCAGTTTATGTGTAGTCTTTTTTTTGTCACTCTCTTCAGCTATCTTTTGTAGGAGGTCTTGTAGTTGCCTTTCCGTGTCTGCAATCAGCACTGTATCATCTGCGTACCTTATGTTATTCAAATTGTGGCCTCCGATTAAAAATCCTGGACTAACATCCAGGGTCCTGAAAATAGTCTCGCTGTACAAGTTGAACAGATCCGGTGAAATAACGCATCCTCGTCTTACGCTCCTTTCTATCTTTGTATATCTGCTGAATATATCCCAAACGCTTACTTCAAAATATGCTTTCTTTTGAACATGTTAAGATTTGCAGCTGTGTTATATTAGTTTAGTTACTTTATCTTATAGCCACTTATTGGCACCTTGTAATGGTTGGCAAGCTTGTCTCGCTATAATTATTACAGTTGAATAGTGAGTTCGATCCTCACTGGGCGCATCTTACTTTCGGCCTTTTACCACATCTAAGCTGCGCTTATAAAAATCACCCCATAGCCACCTTAATGGAACGCCCAGTGAGAAAATTCCTCATGGTAACTAGTTTAACAGAGAACAGCTTAAATTATCTCACCATTTTAAACAAAAACAAGTAACAATTGTAAAATGATTACAAAACACAAGAGTTAACTCGGTTTGAGATGAACATATATATTAATGACTGTAGGTTTTAATTTTCATCTCTGCAAAGTAATGAGAAAAGAACGAAGTTTGTACAGAAAAATTTGAAGATGGTCGTGTATTCATGGAAAAAGATAAATAAGTGCAGTGGCTTCAAGCTATAAAATATCTGACATCAATAAACGCAGCAAATGACTAACGTGACAAGTTGATATTATTCTTAATATTTTTAAGTGTAAACCAATACAAGTTATCATACATGCACATATCCAGCACAAGCCGTAACATGAAGCCACAAATATGCGCGCATGCCCAAGAGAAGAAGATAGAAATTGCTGACCTAGTAATATCGATCTGCCGATGAAGAAACTTTTTCGACATATTTATGCCTACAAAACAGCTACTTTTCTCACAAGTAAACAAACAAAGGCTGGCGTGATGGAGAACACGTTTCTCGTGTTCAATTGCATAACGTAGTTCAAAGTAGATACGACGTGTTATTCATAACGTGACTAAGAACGTGCACGTCCTGCTGATGGTGATTTGATCATGAAATGCATAAGACAACAAGTAAGCATACCGTTGAACAACATCCATTCTCATGGAATATCCACAAGGAATTCATTTGTCCCCGCTTTATAAGCATTTCACGCTGCTGGAAGTGGTCAGAGAATTTGAAACAAGAATACTTTACCGTTACAGTCAATTTGTAAAAATCAAACTTTGTTGGTTGTTCAAGTTAGATTAAGAGAGTTTGTCTGTCTTCATTCTACGCCCGAATAAAGTAACGCATTCAATAATAATAAAAAAGTGAGTTCTGCTATTTACACCCTTATGCAAATTAACTGAAACAACTGCTTTAATGTTCTTTCTTTCATCATGCAGTCAGTTTTAGACGCATTGGAGTTACAGGGTATGACCGATTCCTAATTTTCCTCAGATTAAGTAATTTCCAGCAGTGTGCAGTAATGTGAATATATTTTCGAGGTGTATGATGAAATTTGTTTGGTCTTGAAAAATATTACGTCATCAGTGATTGCATCAGATTTTTATCACGTCCAGACACTATTGTATCGACTGTCGATTAGTTGTCCTACGGCCATTTCTTGCGATGAACATTATTCCAAGGAAGCATAAGAAAATTGTAACGCTGTACGAACACACTGGCAAGCCTTACAGAGAGATCACCTATATTGTCAGTTGTGTTATCAAGGCGAAGAAACAATCTGGATACATTAGTCCAAAACGTAAAGGAAAATGTGGTAGGAAGGAGAAAACAACGCCAAGAGACGAGGCATTCGTAATCAGGGAAAATATGAAAGTGTAACATTATTTTTGCATGTGGAAAAATGTAATTCTAAGTTGAGTACGACGGAGTAAAAGAAATTATTATTAGTTGCATTATTAATTGTGCAGATTATTTTCCGACAAAGCCGAGAATAAATATGAATTAAAACATTTGCGTGTGTGCAGATGCATTGTTGAACAAAATTTAACCAGCTGGGGTCAGACGAAGGTCATCGCATTATTGACAAGCGGAAGTTCTCATACGACACAGCTGGTAATCAGCTAGAAGTGAGTGACAAAAATGAAAATTCGATTGTTTGTAATTACTCAAACAATGGCGGTGGATTGTCACACAACGCAGAAAAAGGAGATTTTGCGTATCTGGGATTTGATTTGCATGGACACCCCGTGTCTATCATGCCCTCCTCAAAAGAATACGGGACAGGCATAAAAAGTAGAGCCCAGAGGGCCAACTTTAGTTGTTGTTGCGCCGAGCTAAGGCAGACAAGACGAATTTACCGCATCTGTCACAAAGACCCTTCTTCGGCAGTATCCGTAAAGCTTCGGTGGAAAGCTTACATAAGACATTTTGAATTGTCACAACTTGAAAACTTCGATTGGAGTGATAAACATTACCAACCGAGAATTTGAATTAATGTTGAGAAGACAAACATTACTCTAGTTGAAAACTTTTGCTCGGTTGTAAGGATAAGAAATTGACGACTATTATATTTTGTTTCTTTTTGTTTTTTTTTTTGTATATAAGGTCTTTTTTCGTAACTCATTCAGGCGTTCTTCGATTTACATTTGGTGCCGTTCTTATTAGCCCAATTGTGCGCGCGCGTCCGGTCTGGGTCGACGTGGTAAAGATACGGCTAGCGGGATTTCAACGTGCTTTCCTCAGGATCAAAGTTCACAGCCTGGGTAAGGAAGAACACCATTGTAATAGACGATTTGAAGACCAGCTACTGTGTCGAAGCCATGAGGGCTAGCGACCCGAGAGGGGCGTCACAGAAGATCCTGGGAAGACATTATTAGTTTTGTTTCAATTAATTTGCACGGGAGTGTATTAATCAAATTCCTTTCAGCACGAAACTAGGTCATCATCGGTTATTTCATGACCAACAATTTCTTCTTTATTTCAATCGACAAAGTGATCATCAGATTTTTACTTGATCTATTGATAAATTGAAATCGATGAAATATGAGAGTAGGCTTAAAACTAAATAGGCTGACTATGAAAGAGTGAAACTAGAGCTGCATTAATTGCAACTCTTTTTTTTATTAATAACTGCATTGTTTATTTCAATGGAAACTGACACCTGGCTGTTCAAAAGAGATTTCAGAGGTAATTAGTAGCGACTTCTCTTAAAAACGGACAAAATTTATCATCTTGTTGTTATTAAGTACTTGCAGAAAAAGGTTTAGTCCCCAAGGACACTCATGCTGACGTGGGTGCTAGATTAAGGGATGAGAATCCAGCTTTATCAACAGTGCAAAAATGAGGGCGCTTAATTTAGAAAGGGAAGGGAGAGTCTTGAAAATCACCAACGGTCTGCAGGTCCTGCAACTACTATTATCAAGGAAACATTGCGTTCACCATAGTAATGGATGACATACCGTGAGAGAAATGAGAATATTATACACAAGGAATTTGATATTACGAAGATTTCTGCTCGCTGGGTGCCACGTCCTTTGACACCTGATCAAAAGCGCACCAGGCTTATATTACAGGAAAATCTGACATTGTTTGAGGTAGATCTAGTTGGTTTCATTAAACGTTTTCTAACCCAGGAAGAGTGTTGGATTTATCACTTTGTGCCAGAGACAAAGAGACAGTAAATGCAGTGGAAAAATTCCCCCTGTTCAACTCCAAAATTTGCAGATGATATCTTCAAGGTGAGGACGTAAGTTTTTGGGGATGCAAAAAGTAATATATTTATTGACTATATTTTAATAAGCCCACACCATCAATGAAGAGTACATTGACAACTTGCTGATGCAGTTATGAAAGCCTATCAAGAAAAAAACACTGGGAAACGGACGAAAGGAGTCGTACATTATTTACATTGTTTGGATTGTTGTCCACATCTTTATTGTCATGTTTACGATGAGGAAAACAGTTCGAACAATGTAAATAATATAAATAATGTAAATAGTACCTCATATCAGAAGTATAGACAAATACAAAAGGAGACTTGTTTCAAGAGGACAATGCTCTAGCAAGCAAGCCCTTAGCTTTGCTAAATGCTCTGTGTGACTGTAGCTTTGAACTAGTTGATCACCCTCCCTTTTCTCCTGAATTGAACATCAGCTACTCTTCAACATTAATAAACACTTGGGTAGGAACGAGTATCGCAGTGATGATAACGTCATATCTGCTTTGAATGACATTTTTAAACTTACACAATGAAGAGTCTTCTTGAGTTACATGTCAGTTTAGCTGGAAAGAACAGTGCAGTTATTAATAAAAAGAGTTAAAATTAATACATGCAAGATTCATAGCTGTACTTGCTTCATAGTCAGCCTATGAACTTGTCAGCCCAGTCACGCAGATGACCAAACTAAGATAGATAAACATAAATGGGCTAACATGGATTAATAGATTCAACAAGACAAAATAATAAGAGGTAATTACGGTACAAAAAAAAAAAAAATTAAATTACAGTATTTAAAAATATTAAATTATAAAAGTAGCTGATTGGGGGTAAACATTTTTCTAAGCATAGAACTCTTAAATGTCAAATAAACATCCTTTTGTTAATTTTGGGATTCTTTCAATCCCCTAGAAGCTTATTTAGGCGCACGACTCTTATTAGTTTTTAAAGACTCTTTATAGTCAAATCAATAGATTGTAGGAAAAGTTTCCAGAGTTCATTAATGAATTTTAAGTATTAATATATATATATACATATATATATATATATATATATATATATATATATATATATATATATATATACATAATTTAACATTTACATTAGAACATGTAAATAACTATTATTAAATTGTATATTTTGTTTCGACATTGAAAAACAATGTCTGATCAGGTAGTTAGTAATGATAGTAATAATCTTATATATATATATATATATATATATATATATATATATATAGTAATGGATGACATACCGTGGTGTCTTGTTTTCAAATTTGGCATGGCCGATCATAGTAAAAACTTATTGTCTTTAACGCCATAATACATATATGTGTTTTGTTATTTTTATTTTTATTCTATTTTAATTTTAATTTCAAATGTTAAATTTAAATTTATCCACATGTAACTGAAGACTACTTAAATTATTAATCTTGTTATTGAAAAAAAGCAGTAACATAAGTTTATAAAATTTAGTTCCCATGAACATCGAGTGAACAAATTTATTAAATCGTCAGTTTGAAATATACACCTGATGATTGCATAACGCATGAAACTCCGAGTCTTGGCATAGACCCGAATTGAGCACTCTGGAAGAATGGCAGACTTCGAAAAAACAATAGCTACTCTAGCATCTACACATCGCTCATTCAGTAATGAATTGGAGCACACTGGCAACTGGCGTATGATACATCATACGCTAAAAGTCTGACTCCTTCCACTGAGCGGCCATAGCTTAGAGGTAGAATCGCCAACTGACGCCAATTCAGTCGGATTTCAATCCTGGGTTAAAAGCAATCGGATGTCTAACTGTACTGATGAGCTGTGATACAGCGAAACAGATCTGTCTGCGGATGACTATATATATAATTTTGTATATATATATATATATATATATAATTGACAAGACTTCATGTAAAAAGATTTCGATTTCGTTCAAGAATTTTTCTTCAAGATTGATGGATTTTACGTTTTAGTTTTATTTCTTTGAAGCCTTTTTTATTTCTATCAATTTAAGCCCAACATCTTTCATTTTTCTCATCCAACCAGTTTCTTTATTATATTGCATACTTTGAATTTTGTATTGTTAATTTTGTATTATTTCTTTATTATTTTAATTCTTTCGTTTGTAATTTTTGGTAGTTTCACCAAAATTGAATTTTAGTTTATTTTTACAAAGTTTATTTTTATTAATTTAAGCTCAAATTTTTTGATTTACTGTTTAAACCAGTTTTTTTTTATTATATTTTACAGAGTTGAATGTTGTACTGTTAATTAGCTTTTATTTTTGTGTTTTTCTCCACGCTTTTCTTTTTATATCGCTGACAAAATAGTTCTTTTCGAGAAAAAAAAACTTGTTCGGGTCTTCCTCTAAAGCTCTTCCTCGTGTTTTTCAGGTCTAGGCGGCCCTCTCTTTGTAAACAAAGAGAGTGTTTGCTTGGGCTTGATCTGCTGAGTCTCTATCATCTTCAGATGTAATAACTCTTAGTAAAATGTGACTCCAGAGAATGTGACTTGGTGGTTTACCCTACGTTTAAAAGGAGCAACATTGATAAGGAGAAAAACAAGACTATGGAGATTAATGATGAACAAAATATATGCAAAGAATAAACGTATGGCGAACCATAACCAAAATACTAAAGACAAAAAGAATGACAATGCTGAGGCCGCTAAATCGCCCAGTTGTTGGAAGGCTAAATATATTATCAATATTGCAGAACTTTTGCAGCGAGCCAAGAGTGACGGTCACGTTATAAAAGGTGGGATCTTTGAAGATCTAAAGAAAGTTGAGAAAGGAATTGTGTCAGTCTTAGTGATGGACAAGTGCACGCAAAAAAATGTGTTGCTCAACAAAAGACACTGGTAAAATTACTGGAGTCCCTCGGGGTTAAGCCACGGAGAATAATTGAGGGTTCATGGTGTTTCACGTGGGGCATATTGTTATCTACGCCTGAAGAATGCACAAGAACAGCTAGCTGGAAACTTATAACAAAAGATTTTGATTCCTTAATATTTCGTATTCTCCAGTCGTGTTCTCTATCTGCTATTTCAACTTTATCCTACAAAGATAAAAGAGGCGGTCATATCCCTTTTTCCTCCGTATGGGGTCAGCTATGCCTAATTTTTCTATTTTCTCTCGTGTTAAAGCCTTTTCTTTCTCCATTGTGGACTGTATCGATGATCTTATTAGGTTCTTGCAACCTTATATTAAGGAGGCGACACGTTTCTTCTTTCTTGTTACATCTGCATGGAATGGTATACACACAATTTTAACCATGTTCTTCTCTATGAGAGGTCTTACTCGGAATAGGTGTTTGCGAAGTGCTAAACCACTTTTGAAGGCCGTCCTGATGTTATACGGACCACATATCTTTTGTATTTTTTATCTCTTTTTACAAGATATGGGTCATGAGAGTTGAAGTTGAGGTATTGTTTGGGGAATGTTGGCTTGCGATATACGAATGTCTCAAACCCACGCTCTTATTAGTATATCCGGCAAGGCGAGTTCGTTGCTCTTTTTTTCTCCATTGTGAACTGTATCGATGATCCTATTAGATTCACATGGTCCACTACTAGCTGGACCTCTTCCTTTGTGGCCAGAATACGAAGGTGGCATCTACGTATCTCGCCCATAAAGCTGCCTTTAATGATATTGATTCTAATGCCATCTATTCGAAGTATTACATGTATATATTATCCTTTGCTGGTGATAATGGCGAGCTTATTGCTAAGTCTTCGTCCTGCCGATATATGTCTAATCCAATTCCAAAGTGTGTTGTTGGTGTACAGAAAAGCTGGATCTCATTCAAGTTATCTATTTGTACACTAGTAAGATCTCCAAGGAATGAGTGCGACTACCAATAGTTCCTCGTCAGTGGGTAACACCGTGAACATGCTCTCCTCATCCAAGCTCACTGTCTGATTGAATTAGATGGAAGCATCTTTGGTTAATTTAATTTTACCGACTCTCTGTAGTTTCACTTTAGTCTGCCACAGTAAGGGTCTGATTCTCCTTTTTGAGAAGAGACTAGATTTGCACGGTATGTCGGGAGATCTGTTACCTTCACACTTCTGAAGGCGGTCTGGGTATGCCTAGCGTTGAGATTCGTTAACACACGCTTCCCATCTCGTTTCTAGACCGAATTTGTTTGTAATTGTATGATAATGGCAATTTCTGGAAGGAAGACTCCCGTAAAAACTTTCTATCCCTAAGAAGTGTGCACTCGTGCGAGAAGTTCAGCCGTTTACCCTGAATGTTGGATTACTCTCAAGTTCCTCTTACGGGCAATGCGTGTCCTCTCCGATGTCCAGGCCTTGTCCTATAATTCCTTATATCCTGTGGTAGTTAGAAGGTCCGTTCAGGATGATCTGATAGACGAACTGGGTTTAACGAAGCAGGAGACTCGATCCAAGTGAAAATGACACTAACGGTGAGGCATCACTCACCTGGCTAGTGTTGAGAAATGCCCTCTTGGTAGGCAAAAAACTTTGCTCGGCCAGGTTGGAAGAATCTCTAAACTGTGTTATTTGCGCCGAATCGTTATTTGCGCCGAGTCGTTATTTGCGCCGAGTCGTTATTTGCGCCGAGTCATTAACATGCTTTCTTCCACTGCAGGGTTGTAGGCCCGTTGTGCAAGTTTATTGAAGACATCATGGTTTGTATGCTGCGCGGAAAGTTCTTTGTCATATTTTTTGTAGTAATGTCATACCACCGTTGATTAAGACTGAACACTATGTGTTCTTTTGCTAGGTGTTATGCATATCGTGATATGGACGATGCGACAAAAGAGATTAATGTTCATTAAGCATTAGTTTAAAGTCAAGATTAGGACAGAAAGTAATCTACTCCCTCCATCAAAATTTGGTAAAAGGTTGGTGAATCTTGATCGTTTGTGCTGAGTAAAATGAGCTGACTTGGAGTGACATTTTGATGTTGGTTAGGCATTAAATATATTGAGAATTTCTGGAGTGAACATTGGCGAACCTCGTCCAAATTAGGGGAGTTTAGGCTTCCTTTATTTTAATTTTTTCCTGTCAAAGTTAGCTAGATGATGTATGCTCTTTGGTAAATTCTTTTACCACACTTTCTTTAGTTTAATTCCCCCTCCTCTCACCAGTCAGGTGATCAGAGATATAAGTTCTCAGGTGCATGCGGAACGCTTTTCGTTTTTGTTGTGTTGGGTTGAGTATGTGTTTGTGTGAGTGTTTAGTTGAATGAGTGTTAGTAGTTTTTAAAGTCCCGCATTAATTTCATCCATTTAACTAATGTTTCTCTCACGTTTAAGAATTGTAATTTTTTTATTATTACTAACGCTGTTTTTCTTTCGTTCATTGTAAATACATCATCTTTTCCTTTTAAATATTAATTGAAGCTATAAATCTTAAAAAATTGTTATTTTATTCCCCACTCCTTACAGATAAATTGTACATATTAGGACTAGTTAGGACTTCGTAGAATATCTGAGGTATTATGGTGGCTGTAGTAAGAATGTTAAGTAAGAATGCGTTTTGGTGCAAGAAATATGATAGTATTTTTGGGTCAGTGGTTGCAGCTAGTTAAGTTTAAGTACAAGACAGATGAAGACCGGCTTCCTAATCCTCTATTCTTGGACTTGTGACACATCTATACATATTTATGTAATAAAGATCGTTGGAGTCAATTTCAGAGTATTTATTATAGAAGTTACAGCGAGTGCCTAAGCAAGACTTCATATAGAAACCATGTTCTAACAAATACAGTCGCAATTTCATCGACGGCTACTAATATTTGTTGGATCTTAGTCGGCGCATTCGACTTTACATCAACACAATTAGCAATCATTATCAAAAACTTTCCTTACATGATGTATATTTCAACATGAAAAACATACACTACTAAAACAGGTTGTAGAGAAAAAATCATTCTCACCCGACATTCATTTGTTTAATATATCTTTTATTCTCTTTATAGAGATCGTAGTGCTCAATGGCGGACTGGCCCACTGAGATCCTGGGAAATTTTCCGGTGAGCCCCAAAGAGATGGTACAACATTTTAGAAATAACCGAAAAAATTAAAAACTAAAAATAAATAAAAATATTGTGTCGATGGTGGAAAGATTTTAACAAGGCTTCTTTGATGCTTGATTTCTCTCAGTAGATAATAGATATCCCCAGTTCCTTTTTTGATGATTCTTTCTTTTTTAAGGATATTTTTAATTTTTTTTGGTAACATATAAGATATATTTGATTAACATACATTTTCTTTTCAATCATTTCACCCCGAGCAAGGCAGAAATGCCACCGATGAGCGGGGGGCTACATAACTGTAAAAAGATTAATTAGAAAAGAATGAGGAGTACAAACTAATTAGAAAGGAGCAATAGAAAGCTGAGAATGCAGGTGCGATGACAGATATATAGGTGGAGAGAAAGGGAAGGGTTTACGGGGGTGGGGAGAGAGCTAGATTCCAGTAGTTAATAGATGAGTATTGACATTGCATTTAAATTTCTAAACCAATACTGAATATTGCAACATTTTATTTGCCTAAAGTCTTTACTTTTCTTTGATTTCTTTAAGTACATTTCGAGGTTAAGTTGGTCCTTTTGACTTTTATAAGTTTTCCCTGTAGAAATTTTTTACCTATTCCGCCAGTGGTTGTAATTGACTGTAGTATATTTATATCATGTTTCTCCGGGTATTATACAATCATGTCTTTCTAGAGACTCATTTTTTCTGTGAATTGTCGCTGTTCTGATGTTAATTCCAAATCAAATATTCTTTTTGACAGATGATTTATATTTATGCTGAATACACAGAGAAACGTTTACAAGTTGGAAATATTTATGAATAAAAACAATGTGAAACTCATGAATAGATCTTAATATTAATATTCTATTGAATTTATGAAGTAAAATTTAAAAAAAATATTTGACTGAGATTAGGGAAGGCTTATAAGCCTTCCCTAATCTCAGTCAAATATTAATCGCAGTGATAAGATTGGTTTGAAATAGAAGGTCAGTCAGTCAGTTAAGTGCCATACGTGATACACGCTTGGGCGATCATGTCTCGAAAGAGACATGACTGACTGGGCAGAAGATTATCCCGCAGTAGTTTGCCATTGCTTTCTGCGGTAGACTGATTGCCGACCAAGACTATAGAACCCAATCTGTCCTGTTATTTAACCCATAACTGGAAGGAAGAGATGGATTAATACCTTTCCCAAGGGTATTTGCGCGTAAGTGAATACAATGGATTCAACTGGAATTCGAACTCGGCTCCCCGGTTTCTCATTCTCAGCCTATATCCACTGTACCACAACGCACATCCGAAGATAATAGAAGGTAATTAAACAAAAACAAAACTATAATTTGAGAATGACAAAGATGATAGAAAATCACTTCATAATTAAAAATGAAGACTACATTTAAAAAAGATTGCATTCAATGTTCAAGGAAAACTGGTGCTTGACAGTTCTGAGTTTTTAGTTAACGGTCATTACACATGGAAGACCAGTGAAATTTTCAACATCCAAGCTGCCAGTACATTTACGTATTTGTAAAATATTCATGGTCTATTAATCTTAGTAAATCTTTGAGATGAGGAAATATACACTGATTTATTCTAAGTAGTATCGTCATCATAGCTGTTATAATCACAACATTTTGATCAAAATGCTGTGACTATATCAGAGAAAATAAAGAAAATAAATCTATCTATCTATCTATCTATCTATCTATCTATCTTAAATTAGCATCACTCTACTAAAGTCATTTAGACATAAGAGTTTACAGAGTGTGGAAGAATTAGAAATCGAAATATGATTAATGAGCGAGAAGAAAAAAGATTAATCAGGAGGACAGTATATAACGATTGACATTGCATTTAATTTTTTGCCGATTAAAGTTGGCTGGAACACATTGAGCCGGAAGTGAGTCTCACAAGTGAAAGTGCGAGAAAAGAAACTGCATGCAGCTACATCTAGACAGCTCATCAGTAAATTGATCAGATCTTGACAGCACTACGATTAAATTCAAAAAGTCTAGATACCATAGCAAAGAGCTCATCCGAACAATTACCATGAAAGTATTTATAGAAAATACACAGAGAGGCAACCTTTTCAGCGATGGGAAATTGACAGAATCCGGGCCGCTAGATCAGAATCACTAACACTGCTGATTTTTCTTTGGATGTTTTCAAGGAGCTTAAGGGGCACAGGACCATATAGGACATCAACATTCTAAGCATGGACGCAATGGTAGACATGGATATGTAAGATAGATTCTGGAGAGGAAAATCCTCTCAGACGGCACAGTAAACCAATTTTCTTAGCATCTCACCTAGCAATAGACTGTATTTCTCCGTCAGAGTCTATCCAGCGGTCTGTCTGTCTGTATTTCTCAGTCACTTTCTATCTATTGGTCTCTCTATCTGTATTTCTTAGTCAGTATCTATCGCCTCTTCTTTCTAGCATCGTATTACGTAGTAGCTGAGCGAGTTACTCATTTGTTACAAGTGGCCATTTAATTTTTTGAAATAGCTTTAAAAGCTATAATTGATTCGTTTTTTTACGGCTTATCAAGCCACTGTATGCTATTTAAAGCCAAAAATTTTTTTAAATGTAATATAATAATGTGATACAAATCTTACTAATCAATCCATAGTTATGAGGTAGAGGAAGTGGATTCATACCTTTTCTAAAAGTATTTGTGCGTTAGTGAATATAATGAACCCAACGGGAATTGAAACTCGTCTTCCATATAACAATTCGGAGCCATTATCTATTACATCGCCTGCACTTACAGCACCTGATATTCCCAAGCGGTCACCCATCTATATACCGATCAAGCTCGGCTTTGCTTAACTTCAGTTATCGTGTGGGAACCAGTGTTTGAATGTATTACAACGCTAGTACATTATTATTTTTCTATCTTCAGTTAGCATATTTCCATACTTGAAACTAAGCAATCACTAATTTTTTACGAATTTGTCTATATCTAGTCAGAAAAATTTCAATAAATAAATAAACTTTATATATTGCGAGTTTATTTTGTTTAGTTAATTTTAAAAAAATCTCAACTGACTAATCGTAAATGTAACAAAACAAAGATATATATAAGAAAAAGTATGAGAAACAGGAACAAAATAAGCAGAGGATAGATACATCATATAACAAAGATGTTAATTAATTCTCTATTCTCTAATAATGGAAGTTGATAAAATTGTTATAACGAAGGAAAATTCAAAATTTCTCTATCATTGTAGTATGATAAACTAAAAATGACAATAAACAAAAAACATTGATCTATTTTAATTTCATTCTTTATTTTGATAACTTTAGAGGATTTATACGTTCTAAGTGATTATCTTAATAAATTGGAGATGGGGAATTCTCTTTCGGAAAATTCTAGCCGATATTATCAATAAGAAATCATCAGCAAAAATCTCAAAATCTTTGTTTATTTGCTTTCCCATCTGACTTTGTGCCACATTCGATTTTTGATTTCTCAAGGCAAAAGATAAACTACAAAATTCTCATACATAAATCTCTTTTGATCAGCAGCCTAAACAACAATCGTTATCTCTTCTGCCACAACGCATGCGCACAAAAGCACTCAAAATGGCCACACGAACCAAGTCGAAAAGAAAGGAGGAGAAAGAGTGATACACTACTGAGAAGGAAACGTAGGCATCCAGGCGCTTTTATAGACGCCTGCTTACGCAAAATATTATTTGAATGCATATAATCATTTCTGCTCATAGTTGTGAGGTAACGCATTCAAACATGTAGACACGGATTGAGACATGAACAAAAACAAAACAAGACATGCATGTGTAAAAAAAGCACATACGCACGTTCAGACACAAAAACGCACACACACGTGAGATTTTGACGCAAGCATACGGCTCCCACTGCGCATATTTAATTACTATCATAAACTAGAGTTTGTATTTGTAGGAAATACTGCCCACTTACATACAGAGACAAAATAGATACTGAATGTATTTAAGTTAAATATGAAACGGTGGATACGAAATGCAGCAAATTGCAATTATCGATTATTAAGACTATTTAATGATTGCATTGAAGTATCAATTTATAAAAGTAAAATGGAAATTAATGATATGCAAATTTAATATGCATATAAAATCACACACACACATACATACACACACACATATATATATATGTATATATATATATATATAGTGGCCGGTTACACGTTTGGCTAGGGCGGCTAGTCAATGCCTTTTGCAGACACTTACTCAAGCAACTTTGTGTTTGTTCAACTCGCACTAAGATCACCTGCGGTTTGTAGTGCAACTATTCTGAGTGAAACATAGTTACAGATTCTGAAAAAGAACACACATGCTGGTATGATCAACAATTAGTACAAAGCTAGTATGCTTTGTACTAATCGGTCACAATGGCTTTTCACTTCGTCCCAGCGCAAAAATCAACAGCATCTGAACAATTCCGCAATCTGTCCAATTTTACAAACAAAGTTTAGGTTAGCCTCTGCCATGGCTTCCAGACGCTTTCGAGAGGCAGTGGGTGTGTCTGGCCACACTGGTGGGCTGTGGTGTGGCGGGGCAGGCTTGTGTGTGGATGACTAATATATATAGTGATGATCATCCACGTATACTGTCTTAATATGTATAGGAAAGAATATTAATAAAAAGTTTTGAATTTAAAAATGTACTTTTTTTTAACAGTATTTGTTTATTTTTATTATATTTTATATCTCAGACCGCCCTCGGTCCTTCATCAGAAACAAGTGATTTTTTTGTTTCTGATGAAGGACCGAGGGCGGTCTGAAATATAAAATATAATAAAAATAAACAAATACTGTTAAAAAAAAGTACATTTTTAAATTCAAAACTTTTTATTAATATTCTTTCCTATATATATATATTTAATTTTTATTAATATTCTTTCCTAACGTCAAAGATTATGCTTCTCTCACCAGAAAAAAAGTTCTGGAAATAAGGTTCTTAAGGCAAGAACGTCTTTGTGGTTATTCTGTTCAATATTAAAAATAGAGAATTAACAAATACTGAATAAAATTAAACGATGATTTATTTTGTTTCTGCTCAAAATACTGCGGAGTTTACTTCCACTTTATCTTCAGAAATCATGAGGAGAGACAAGCTAAGTGAACATTTTTTGTTCTCTCGCGCACACACACACACACACACACACACACACACACACACACACACACACACACACACACACACACACACACACACGTGCAAACACACACACACATATATAATGTATGAGTTTAGAAATTCTGAATTATATAGAGAGTGTGATGGGTAAATTGTCTCCATTTTATGTTTTTAATTTCACGCATGCGCGTTGTTTGTTTACGATTTTGTCGACTGCATCGTATAGTATTATCCAACTCTTTCCGAATCCCCTGGGCTACACTCAGATTGATATCCAAAGTCTCAGAAATGTTCGTATTGGAGCTTCAAGCGCAAATGCTGACTAGCAAGCATGCTGTTTCCAAATTTAAGGCGGAGTGAATTGAAAATGGTCCTTTTTTTCTCACAGATGGTGCCCAACTGTCCCTACTATACTGTGAAATCGACAAAATAAAAACAAACAACGCGCATGCGCAAAATTAAAAATATAAACTGACAACAATTTACCCATTGCGCTATCTATCTATCTATCTATCTATCTATCTATCTATCTATCTATCTATCTATCTACAGGGTGCGATGGGTAAATTGTCGGGTAAATTGCTGTATATATATATATATATATATATATATATATATTCACTTGCCTTAAAAAATGATAGAAAAATATTTGAAAGGATTATTAGTTGCTTCCGTACCTGGTTATTCCCCTGTTCTGTGTTACTATCAACCGAGTGTTAACGTTTAAAATATTCTGGAGGATTTATGCGTAAATTCAGTTATACATTTCTAAAATTATTTTAAATATAAATTCAGTTTTAATTGAAATAACAAAAATTCTGTTTTAAAGTTATTGGAGAATTTCAAAGATAAAATTCTGCTGATTAAAAAAATATTAATATTTTTCATCTAATATTGTGAATGAGCTAAAGTAAGTTTCCTCATAGGTTATCCTCACCTGAGAGTGACAGTAGATTGTTTAATTACTTAGTTTTTGTTCATAATAAAATTAGACTAGTAGATAGTTGTATTAAAAGTGTTCAATACAATTATAAAAAGTGTTCAATACAATTGTATTGTATATTATATTGAATATTCTTCATTTGTAAACGAGTTATTACGCGACCTAGGTTTCTACCATGTGGTGTCTTCAGGGGATTTGAGATAACTAATTTTACCGTTTTTTATCGTTTTCTTTTAGAAAGCTCACTTAACAGGGATTTATATATATATATATATATATATATATATATATATATAAACTGCGTATAGAGATTATATGCAAAAGAGGTATTGTGAAATATTTTATGTAAAATTCATAGATATGTGTTATCCAATGAAGTAATTTGTACTATTATGTATAGCGAGTAAGCATAAAAGCAATTAAGTCCCAATTTTTAATTTCAGATTGATATTTAGTATTTTTTCAGTAATTATAGCAATTTGCAGTGTCAAGAGATTATTTGCAAGAACTAGAATTTAGTATTATGGTTCGTAAAAAAGAAGTAACAATGAATGAAAAGAACTCTATAATCAAAGAAATTAGCAAAGGAAAGTCTTCGCTTCAAATCTGTAAGGATTTGAAAAGGGATCATCGAACAATGAAGAAAATATGTCAAATGTAGGTACCTCCACTTTCCAGTGTAAATTTTCGATACCTGATTTTAAAATGAAATGTTTAAAATAAAGAAGTTATATTTTCGCTTTAAAATTAGCTTTAATTGAAAGTCAAAAGATTAAATTTAGTTATTCCATCTAACAAAATACTCTGGTGTATTTTAAACAGAAATTATATTGATTGGAATCTAAAATTTTTCAGATTAAAAAAATTTAAACGTACCGTCATTTGTTTTGATTGGCCAACACATTTATGTAAACGGTAGCCACATTTCTGTTTTAAAAATCTGGCAAAAATAAAATATGCGTCACTGACACGTTGTTGAAGTCAATTTTTAAAATTAAAACTTACCTTTATCTGATTTCAAACAATTGTAATTGCTTACTCTCTGAAATATTCGGTAAAACCCTTTATCAGTTACGGTAGCCGTTATTATCAGTGTTAATCTCAGGCGATGACAATTAGAGACAAAAATATACGAATTTAATTTTTTATGTAAAGGAAGACAACCCTTGAATCACGTGACCTTTTAATGATAAATATCACGTACAGCCACCCGTACAAATAAAGATACGGGCAATCAAAATGTACACAATTAAAATGTTTTAATTATTTTAAAAATTGATGGGCTCAATCATTTGTATTAAGCTTTTACATTTTTGATAATTAGTAATTGTAGTCTTCATGCATTAATTACATACCCAAGCCGACCCATTAGAGGAAGAAATTTAAAAATAATTTTGAAACTTTTTATATCATTATAATAAGAAATTAAAAAAAAAATGAAAATACTTCTTGTAAAAATGAATTATTCATTGAATTTGTTTTTTCTTTTCAGACTATGATGTGCTTAATTTTTATTGTTCATAAAAGCAATCAGAAGTTTATCCACATAAAATTTGGCATAGTTATTGTAGTTTTCGCAATTCGGACCTATTTTTTTAGAAAGTCGGCCTCTATTGGAGAAAATAAACTGTTGATTAGCATTCCCCAATGACTCCTGAATTTAATTATATTAGGCTTATTGCTGTCCGTTGTCGAATCTTTAAGCATTTCTGGAAATTAATTGGTGGGGGGTATCATATGTAAAAAACACATTTTTACCAATATTTTATGCAAAATAATTAATTCAAAATTGATTTCAATCAATTATAAATAAGTTCTGAAGTTTTCATCAAAATCCGACCATTATTTGATTTTTGCAAGAATTTCCAAATTAATGTGTCTTTCACGGCCAAAAAAGTGCATTGTGCAATATTATGTTTTTTTTTACTTAATAAACGTTGCGTCAATTTAGGTCTCGCACTGACGTAAGAAAAAAAAGACTTTCTACAAAAATTTCGAACGTGTTAAAAAAAATTTAAAAAATTTAAAAAATAATTAAAAAATGCTTTGATCTATCCTCTTAATGATAATATAAACATTTTGCCGATAAAGCTTTGTTTTTATTTAGTTTCCCTTCATACTATGCTGTTTTTTCAGCGATTTTATGGAGGTACCTAGAATGGGAATTCAACCAAGGAAAAAAATCTCAGGCTGAATTCAGGAATTTAACAAAGCGAGATCTATCACATATCCGAAGAGAATTAGTGCGTTCATATTTGTGGCCACTGGAGCTCCTATGGTGTCAAGGGAAACAAGGTGCAAAGCGTTAAGGAAGTTTGCTGATGCCAAAAATCAAATAAAGTAACCTATTTTAACAAAAAAACATCAGGAAAGAAGATTGCAGTGGACAAAAAGTACATGAAAACTGATTTCAGTAAAGTGCTTTTTACAGACGAATCAAGGATCACACTCGATGGGCCCGATGGATGGATTCGAGGATGGGTTTGTAAACAACGTGATCCAAGAAAATCTTTTAAACGCCAACAAGGTGGCGGTGAAATCATGATATGGGCTGGGATTATTGGTAATGGGCTCGTGGGTCAATTTAAATTGAAAGACAGGTTTAAAATGAATTCCAAAAGTTACTGTAATTTTCTAGAGCAATATGTCTTTGAATGGCTTGATAACCAGTCTTTAGGCAAGCATAGATCTATGATCTTTATGCAAGACAGCGCAACAGACATGCATCAAAGTTTACTAAATCCTAGTTAAAATAAAAGGGATTTGTTGAAGATTCTCTTATGGACTGGCCTTCAAATAACTGCGACTTGAATCCCATTGAGAACCTGTGGAGTATCCCCAAGAAAGATATTTATTCTATAGAAAGCAATTCAACAGCAAGTTTGACCTCTGGGAGG
The DNA here is from genome assembly GCA_037127315.1 of Ascarosepion bandense. Classification (NCBI taxonomy): domain Eukaryota; kingdom Metazoa; phylum Mollusca; class Cephalopoda; order Sepiida; family Sepiidae; genus Ascarosepion; species Ascarosepion bandense. Next base: position 175,695 of record JBBBDQ010001859.1, on the reverse strand, counting down.
CAGTTAAAGTTGCTGCAAACAACTTAGCAGCCGCTAAAATTGCAAATCTAAAATCAGATGTTGACAATAGGCTGCTAAGAGTTATTGAAAAGAAAGGAGCACTTGTGCAATAAATTTTAGGAGGTTCTTATTATTTTTGTTAATATATTTTTTATTTTTATAATAATATGCTTTTAATGTTTTACTTTTAGAAATTGACAAATTTGTTCTAAAATCTTTTCATATTATTTTTTTTTTACATTAGTTTTACAAAGTATAATAATGTAAAAGTATCAAAATAAATAGTTGCAAATAAACTACTGACAGTCAAATTAGTTTGTTTTGTTAACTTAGTAAATTTTTTTCAACCAAAAACAATAATTTCTCTATTACTATATATCTAAGCTAATAAGCTAATAATATTGAATAGAATCTAAACAACATCATAATAGGTCTTTTAACATTAACGACGCAACTCTTTTTACCAATTCATAAATTGCACATAATCTCCAGACGCAGTTAATATATATATCCATCAATAATATATAAAGCCATCAATATATATATATATATATATATATATATATACAACGGTCTTTATTATATATATATATATATTGATGGCTTAATACTTAGGTTTTGGTCTTAATAGGGTTAGACCAGCACACATTTTTATTAAAAAGTGTTATATACAATTATATTGTAGAACTTTTGAATATTTTCTGTTTTTAAACGAGTTATTTCGCTACCCAGGTTTCTATCATGAGTGTTGTCTTCAGGCGATTTTTAATAACTGATTTTATCTTTTACCGTTTGTCTTTTTAAGAACGCTCTTGTAACGGTGTTTTATTTGAACGTTCACGTGGCGGAGAATTTATGAACGCGCAGTGTTTAAATTCAAACGAATTATGACGTTTTCATCCATGGTTGTATGAACCTAAGAGGTATTTCTTATTATATATATATATATATATATATATATATATATATATATATATATATATATGACCCTAAGCAAGACAGTAAAGCCATTAAAACACATGTGTGAAAGAAGAAGAAAAAATAGAGACAACATTAATTCAGTAGATAGCGATTAACATTGCATTTAACTTTTTGAAGATCAAAGTTGACTGGAAACCATGGAAGAGGAATCTACAAGCGATATGTGCGAGAGAAAAATCTGTTATCATGGAATTTACGGTTGCATCTAGTCAGTTCAATTGTAAATTGATGGGACTATTTTCAATTTAATAATATGTTTAACGCTTTAATTCATAAAGGCTAGGTATCACAGTGGAAAGTTCATCAGAACAATTACCATGAAACATTCCTGTGATGGTGAAGTAATATATATATATATATGTATGTATGTGTGTGTGTATGTGTGTGTGACTTAACTTTACAATAAGAACCCTTATTGTAAAGTGAAGCTAGCAGTCGATCAATTATGCTGATCTCTTTTTAATAAAATATTTACATTAATGCTCTAATAAATTGTTTTTAGAGTCTGTTCTTATTTTTTAAATTAGAAATTACTTGTAATTTGATTGGTTACCACTGACTACGTAACAATGTCTCCATGATTAAATGGGTTTGGCTAGTTTTGAACCTTTTAAAACTCTTCAACTTGAAATCATCACTTGATAGGACACAGTTAGAGTCGAAATAAAATGGCTCTTTTTGTAGTGATATTATAATATATTTGTATTATAAATTCTAAATAGATATTATTCGCTTTACTTTGTATTGAGCACTTTTTAAAAAATAGTATTTCTTTGAATACGGAATTTTATCCTATCCATACCTACTTTATACTTTGGTCTATATATATATATATATATATATATATATATATATATATATGTGTGTGTGTGTGTGTGTGTGTGTGTGTGTGTGTGTGTGTGTGTGCGTGCCGGAAAGGTGAAGGTGAAGGTGGGTGCTGAATTTCTCCAGGCTGGCCCAGAAGACATTCATTTCAAAACTTTAATGTTTAAAGGAATTGTAGTTGGTAGCTAATGTCTCGAGCCAGACGCGACTTTTTAATGCATCATATTGAAATTTTTCATTACAATATAGGGCGTTCCAATAAACTGGACCGATTTTAACTGTGAAATAAGTTTAAATGTCTTAATTTCTTTTAGCCTGGTGAACAAATAACTACATGGCTACAGCAGCGATGAACAAATAACTTAGAAAAGTTAAATTAAAGGGAGATACAATGACTACCAGAAGTGGCATCGCACATGGAATGAGAATGATATATCCCAGTGATCGTAATAAAGGATTCAGTTCGAAATTACTAGCATCTGAAGAAGACCGGAGAGTATAAAGGCCGAAACGTTTTAAACATGGCAGCAAAGATGAGGCCAATAGTCCGAATAATGTAGTGAGAATTCTGATCTGTTTGCTATCTTTTCGAGAGACACCTCCATTTTCCAAACCCAGAGTTGTTGTAGAAAACAAAAAAACAAAATAAAAAAAACCAAGAAAACAAACTTTACATTTTTATGAGTCATTAGAAAAGTGACCAGATGTTCAAGTAGTGTTGTGGGATGTTCTCGTAGAGTAGTGGTTATTGAATCGGAAGTGGAATTGGCAAGTTCAAATTCAGTCCGAGTTCGTTGCCCTTAGTTTCACACAAAACACCTTTTTCCCTACTAGGGCAAACTGAATTGGCAACCAGTATAGGAGAAGGGAAACTCTGTATATAAAACCTCACGGGCAACGTCTTATAAAAAACCCACCACAAAAACCACAACACCACCTAGCACAGTAGGACTGTGGTTCTACTATTCACTTTGGAATCTGATAGAATTAAAGAAAATGAGGAGAAAAGTTTGACGCCTGAATATTCAACAGAAATTGTCTGTACAAAGAAAAATATCTTTCTCTTAATTTTCAGAAACTTAGGCGATTTCAGAGTTAAATAGTCCCTGAAGTATTTCACACATATTCAGAACCGAAGGAAAACGCTTCCTAAAGAAATGATCTGTCTTTACTTGCGTACTAGTGCGTTATGACTTGGCATTATATAAACTAAAAAAGAAATAAAAGTTATTTTATAGATTTTTACTGAATAGTTATAAAAGAAAGCATCCGTTAGCATCGATCTGTTTTAGGTCTAAAGAAAATGGCGTCTTATCTTGATCGTGTATTATGGCAGAGTGATGAAAGAGTTTCTTTTACTGAAAGTTCTGAGTCCTTTCAACGGCACTTGTAAAAATGTTTATTTTGTTTTCCAAAATGTTTTATAAAAAATATCTATAATAAAATCTATAGGATTTTTGATATGAAAGAATGACTGCAGCTGAATATATGATGGGACACCAGTTGTGATAAATTCATCACCCGAGAGTAAAATGGACAGAAATGTTGATTTATTATCTTTTCCAGCATAGTTATGGGTGTAAGTAGGTACATCAATAAGTTCATAGCCTAATGGAGAAAGAAACTTTTATTTTATACAATATTGTTTTTCTTGTCAATGTAAGACCTGGGTAAGATGATAAATTATGTTTAGCAGCAAGGTCTCTGGTTGAGATATTAAAGGTTTTGAGGATCGTGGAACCATCTCGTAACTACTGTTGTTCTCAGGTACACTCTGACCCGGGGTGGTAGCATCAGTTAGTGTTTCGGCTATGGGTTAATAGTTCCTCCTCCCAAAAAAAGCACTATCAAAGCATAAAACATTTTTATAGTAAAAATACCAGCAATAAGCTTTTTAAATAAAAGAACAATACATAATATGAATAGACTATAACACACACACACACACACACACACACACACACACACACACACACACACACACACGCGCACACACACACACACACACACACACACACACACACAAATATAGATTTATTTGTCTTTCTCATCCTCATTGCTTAGGTACAATTATGCTTCTGTATTCGAAGTCGTTCCTCTCCTAGACTGGTTTCTAACCAGGACTAGAGAACACTGTGTTCTGCTATTTAACCTATAACTGATGCGAGAAGAGCTAGATTCATGCTATTTTCCGACGTATTTCTGTATAAATGAGTGGATAAAACTCGACTGAAATTAGATATCTCATTATGAATAGCTATTTAGTAAATCATCTTCACACTATATATATATATATATATACATATTCAACATAGACATAAAAACTAATCAAAATGAAATATATTTCCTAGATGTCACATTCAACTTAAGAAAATATATATCAACCATATAGAAAACCTAACGACAACGCACTTTACACTGTGTCATTTCTTTTAACTTTTTTAAAGGAATCTTATGTAATTGTTAATAATAATAATAATAATAATAATAATAATAATGTATTATTCAAAAATAATACTCTAATCCAATAATGTTTTGTTTCGTTGAATGGCTTCTTTATTCAATGCATTTTTCAACATCTTTCTCTTTGAATTTCAATCGCTTTAATCGCTTGGCAGCCTATAAAGAAGAAGGAAAACTCTTAACAACAACCTGCAACCAAAGGTGCTAATCGTGTCGAGGGGTAAATGGCTGTTGCGTTATGAGGTCGTAAACGATCTCCTATAGGCTTCGAAATCCTGTATGTAAAACACCGTTAAATAATGTACCGGGCAACTTGGGGCGGACACTTAGACCCGTACCTCACACGTAGGGACAATCGGAGAACTAAAAATTAAACCAAAACTTTCAGTATGGTTCTTTCAGTGGATAAACAGGTGAAAATATGCCATAATGACAAATTTCTACGCAAATAATGAATCTTCAGTTTCCTCAACCGGAATAATCCCAATGATGACCCTGTAAATTCTCCAGTTAGATCAATAACCATTCATTTAAAGAAAAGGTAAAAAGGTCTCGTGGGGAGTACACACTCATCATGACTGCATTCTATTAAGCATTGCACAAACCTAAGAAAAAATCACTCGTCAAACAAATGACATTTAGCGATAAAAAGTTGGACAAGTAATTAGAAATTACATTTGCGAAAAGAAACTAGTCAGTGTAATAAGAAGGTACATCATGAGAAATAACCGATTGACAGATGATGAAATTAAAGAAATAAAAGAACTGCAGCGAGAATAGCCGAATCAATGGAACATGAAAGGGAATCAGAAATGGACAAAAATGTACTAACATTATTAAAAACCATATTGAAGGATGTGCGTTGTGGTGCAGTGGATATCGGCTCGGAACGAGAAATCGGGGAGCTGAGTTCGAATTCCAGCTGAATTCATTGCATTCACTTACGTGCAAATACCCTTGGGAAAGGTATTAATCTGTCTAATCCTTCCAGTTATGGGTTAAATAACAGGATAGATTGGGTTCTATAGCCTTGGATGGCAACCAGTCTACCGCACTTTGCAGAAAGCAATGACAACCTACTGCGGGATAATCTGCCCAGTCAGTCATGTCTCTTTCGAGACATGATCGCCCAAGCGTGTTTCACGTGTGGCACTTAACTGACTGATATCATAATGAAACTGAGATGGACACCAACCAATGTGAAGATAATGCTGAAAGTTTAGAGGGGTTGGTAAAGCGTGACTGTAGTTGCTCACATACCTGTAATAAAACGAGTCCAAAATATTTGAGCCGAATTTTTTTACGGAAAACAAAAATTGTATAAAAGAAGCCAAGGAAGAAATCATGAAGCATTTAAATTAAACACAGAATACTAAAACAGAGGAACTAGCACAATTTTCAAAATGACAACCAGACAGGACAAAATCTTTCAAACCGATACGAAGAAACTTTACAGAGAAATAGGCAAACAAAAAATTGAAGTAACATACCTCCAACAATGGAAGAGGTTATGCAGTTCTGGAAAAAATATGAGCTTGCTCTAAAGAACATAACAAAAAGAAGCAGATTAAATTGCATAAGAGATAGAGCGGATGAAAAATAAACCAGAACAAATATGGGCTGGAACCGCAGAAGGGTATGTTGAATGTGTATTGAAAAAAGCACGTGATTGAAAATCTCCAGGAATTTTTAAAATTTTTAACTTTTGGCTTTATTATCTAAAAACCACACACAAAAAACTAGTCAACGATCTTCAAGAAACGGTCAATGATTTTACTAAAATTCTAGCAAGGGTAACTAATGAAGATATTGAAAAAGATGTTAACAAGTACCAGTTTAAACATCACTCAGCACTGGTTACAGAAATAGAAGACATCACACTTTTATGGAATTACTTGATCTTTAGAAACAGAGTGATTGTAGCCAATAGGCCGGACATAATTCTCAAAATGATTTGGTAGGTAATGTAACCTTATAAGAAATCGGTTGATGATGGTGCTGCTGATGATGATGATATGTTGTTGAGATGATCGTTAAACCTCACACTCAGTCAAGAACCGAACTGAATTGCACTTTAACTTCTATTCATAGACACAGAATCCCCGAAATGTTTATCGAAAAACTTATTAACTATTGTATAACATAACAGGCATAATTAATCGTTACTAATTTTATAGAAATCGGAGATTGGTGAATAGAGAAACTTTTGGTAGTTCTCGTCTGCGAAGACTGGAAACTAAAATTGTGGTGAAGAGGTTTTTTTGAATTATTCCTTCTTGTGATAGATGAAAAACTATTTTGACCGTTAATAATATACGTCGATTTTATGACGAAATCTTTTCATGAATAGAACATCTGCTACTTTTAAAAATAGGATTTTACTCATCTGACAGACATATATTACAATTTCAAACGTCATACGAGGTGTACGGGCTCTATTTATTTATTTACCTTCTACTCATGTAATAGTCTGTACAAGGTCAATGATACAGAAAATGGCGCATATTAAATATGAGCCATTTTCTCGACAAATGACAGGGTATGACAAGAGACACAAAAATAAGACGTAGCTCAGAAGAAAATAAAGGGTAGCCTAGAAGAAAATACTGACTAGCTCAGAAGAAAATAAGGACTAACTCAGAAGAAAATAAAGACTAGTTCAGGCAGAATCGGGAATAGCTCAGAAGAAAGCAAGGATTAGCTCGAAAAAAAATAAGGGCTAGTTTAGACAAAATTAAGGCTGGCTAAGAGAACAATAGGGGCTGGTTCAAGTAAAAGTAAGGTTTGGCTCAAACAAAAATATTTATTCAGATGAGAAGATAGTATGGTTTGGTTTGGTCTATTTTGTTTTACGGCATATCAACCTCAACTGGTTATTTATTTTATGATAGGTTCGTATGAATAAAATATGTGTTCTTTGTAAAAAAATCACTTTGTCGGAAATCATGTTTTATTGACGCATTTTTGTAAAGAGGTTTTCGTAGAGTGTCAAATGTATTGCTGGTATTTTTTTTAAAATAAAAGTACGTACAAATACCCTTGGGTATTTGTACGTACTTTTATTGGCTGGCAAACAGTTTACCGCAGAAAGCAATGGCAACATACTGCGGGATAATCTTCTGCCCAGTCAGTCATGTTTCTTTCGAGACATGATCGCCCAAAGCATGTATCACGTATGGCACTTAACTGACTGAATGCTAGTAACATTTATATATTTATCCCCCAAAATGTAATGCTGGCATATTTACTATAAAATGTATTTTATACTTTTATAGCGTTTGACCCCAGTTTAAGGGTTAATTATTTTCTTACAGCTGGGTTTCAAAACATGCTACCACACAGTATCAGGGTGGACCTTGGAACAATAACAATTAAGAGGTAGTTCCACACTCCTTAAAATCTTCAGACCTTGCTGCTGGATGTAGTTTATCGTCAGACCAAGGACGCGTTTTTAGCACGACACTCTAATCGCTGACATTATTTAAATAAAATATGTAATACGCACAAGTCTCGTGGAATTATTTGACTGAATTCTCATTATTTCCTCAAAGGTATTTAAGATGATGAAATTAACGACACTTGTCAATCCACATTTGGCTTAGAGCTCACGCAACTGTTACAAAATGGAATAGAAGAAGCCAGATAAATTAATTACATCAATAGAATAAATATACCGCCGTACATAGAGCCTCGTTCATTTTCCAAATTGTTATTTCATTGAAGCAGGCAAGTGATAGCCAATCTTAGGCTTTCATTTTCTGTGAACGTTGAGCTACTATTGAAGATAAGGACAATTGTATTAAGTGATACTGGCTCGTGACGAAGAGTACAATGAACAAATTAATGACAAATTAAAATATCAAAGAAGAATGGTGCAACGGAAAAATAGGTTTTGAGCCTTGTAGGTTTATGAGAGTTAAGGAGATATATGAATGGGCGGTTCAAGGCATCGTTTGTAAGATTGTCAGTAATAAACATACGACAAAGAAAAACAAGACGCGTATACGAAAGGAAGAAGAGATGCTATATTTATACTATTTATCAGTTTTAGTTTGTATTTATTTAGCAATGTTTACATGGGTCTGTGTAGTGGTTGAGGCAGTTAGGCGTTAACATGTAAAAAACTGGAGGGTGCTTTTAAAGTAAAATACAATGTTTACATGGGTCTGTGTAGTGGTTGAGGCAGTTACGCGTTAACATGTAAAAAACTGGAGGGTGCTTTTAAAGTAAAATACAATGTTTACATGGGTCTGTGTAGTGGTTGAGGCAGTTAGGCGTTAACATGTAAAAAACTGGAGGGTGCTTTTAAAGTAAAATACAATGTTTACATGGGTCTGTGTAGTGGTTGAGGCAGTTAGGCGTTAACATGTAAAAAACTGGAGGGTGCTTTTAAAGTAAAATACAATGTTTACATGGGTCTGTGTAGTGGTTGAGGCAGTTAGGCGTTAACATGTAAAAAACTGGAGGGTGCTTTTAAAGTAAAATACAATGTTTACATGGGTCTGTGTAGTGGTTGAGGCAGTTAGGCGTTAACATGTAAAAAACTGGAGGGTGCTTTTAAAGTAAAATACAATGTTTACATGGGTCTGTGTAGTGGTTGAGGCAGTTAGGCGTTAACATGTAAAAAACTGGAGGGTGCTTTTAAAGTAAAATACAATGTTTACATGGGTCTGTGTAGTGGTTGAGGCAGTTAGGCGTTAACATGTAAAAAACTGGAGGGTGCTTTTAAAGTAAAATACAATGTTTTGACACAAGGACGACAAGAGTGGGGATCTTTTTATCAGTAACTATCTTACTCCTAGCGAGATCGATCCATTCCAACACTTGACACAAGTACCATAAGAACTCATTATTTACCACTCGAACATGCACAGAAAGAGCGTGTTTTGACAGGGAACATAATAATACACCAATATATATATATATATATATATATATATATATATAGTCATCTGCTTCGCTGCATCACAGCTCACCAGTACGGTTAGATATTCGATTGCTTCCAGCCAGGATTGAAACCCGACCGATTTTACATTAGTTGGCGATTCTACCTCTAAGCCATGGGTGCTCGATGGAAGAAGGCAGATTTTAGCGTAGTATATACACAATGTAAACACACGCCAGTAGGTGAGAGTGTTCAAATTAATTACTGAATGAACGATGCGCACATAGCGGTGAGTAGTTACTCTTTTAAAGTCTATTATTTCTCCAATGGACGATATATATATATATATATATATATTTACAAGAATATATAAAAGGAGGGGGATAACTATATTCAAATGACAAGTTCAACTAAATAATCTAAAGAAATTAAAAATGTGTTACTAAACACTGTAGTGTGATTTCGTACCTAGTAAAAAAATTATGATTTCTAATGCTGACTTTTAAGCTGGGCAAAACACCTCTTTCTTGAAAATACATGAATTAACAAAATCTTCCGAGAAGCGAGAGCATACGCATTGTCACAAAACCTGCAATATCTGCTCAGTGTAAATACTATTTACTATTTTTCTTATTATAAAGTTTGACATCTCTAGTCTTTTAATGTTAATGAAAATAGCCAACATAGCGCAATGGAGCTTAATTTCTTAAAAAACTTATTTCAGGATAGCTGTTTTTTTAACGACCACACATCATCTATTTCACGATCACTTTAATTTCGTTCATGGTGTTCCAACGGCGATTTTAGGTTTGAGAAAATCCAGACTGTTTGAGAAACTAAATCTGGAGAGAGGGTGGGGACTGGCAGATGTGGAGTGAAATGTTTTTGCCAAAAAACTCTGCCGAACGAGTCGTGGAGAGTTGTCACAGTAAACGATAGCATCTACTGGTAACTGAACAACCGCACGGAAGTGTGTCTATTTGTATGGATCCTTTCATTCGGTTTTCCATGGAATGTCAAAATTTGATGCATCAGTATTCGCTAAAGTAACATAAGATATTATTGAGGGACTGTTCATAATTTGCCCGTTTAGAATAATCACACGATTCTTATCGAAAGAAAAAATCCAGCAGAAAAAGACAACGTAGTTTCAATAAATAAAAATTGATTTAATATAAAGACATGAATACTAGTAGTTGATTATAGATTAGAAAGTAATGTCTTTTTGTTTCGATTAATAACATTCTGAAGTAGAATATCAATTATATTTGTGTACGTATGTGAGGAAGAATAGAATGTTGTTATATGTGTGTTCATGTAAAAAAGTCAACACGTATGTGCGTGCTTCACAATAAAAGGGATACAAGAGAGTTAGAATTCGTTTCTTACCGTGGATTCTGTTGCCGTAATCTGAAACGGTCAGCGCTGTCGCTTTTAGCATGTAGGCGTGAATGAGGTCGTGAAGATCGTAAACGAGACTGACGTAGACCTTAGTGAAGGCTGTGCTTATCTGATATTTGGGGTCCGGATTTAGTGTGTTTTATATACGTTTTCACGAGAAAGTCAGCTCCAGAATTAAATCACTTATTTATTTCTAATTGACTCTCATAAATCACTTAGTATGTCTTCTACTACACCCTCTTGTATTGATATTTTGGCGGTATCTACTTAAATTATAATAACTAATAAAACCTTTCTGATTTGTATTCTATGGTTTTATTGGTGTGGTTTACGATGTAATCACTTTATTGAGTGTGATTGGTTTATAAATATTGTATTTGATATTTTAGTGTACACGACAAAAGATCCCATTTAGATCAACAAGAAACACTAATTTAATATCTCAGCTATGTTTTCTAATGTTTTGGCCAATGCACATATCTCACAGATCTTTTTGTAATTTCATTCTCTATTATTGTCTCTTTTGGGGTGTCATTTGTTTCGTTGGATGTTTGTTCATTCATCTTTTGAGTGATATTTGAATCTGGATGCTCATGTTTTTTGTTTGTTGCTGTTACTATAATTGGTTTTAGACAAAAGCAGGTTTAATCCGATCGATAGCAATATTATCATGTTTCATTTGTTATGATGAGAAATACTTGTTCTTTCTGTTGATAACTTGGTATGAACCTGAGCAGTTTGAACATAAAGGTTTTTTTACGATGTCATTTCTTGTAAATATAGATCTGTAAGTGTAAAGGTCATTTGGTAGGCGTTTATTTTTGTTTGCTTTCCTAGAAGGTGTAAAGGTTAATGATGCCATTCTATGTTTCAATTCCTGTACAAACGTTGTTGTTGGTAAAATGTTCGTGTTGTCATCACAGTATTGACCAGGTAGAGTCAATGATGTACCGAAAACCATTTCAGCTGGCGCGCCACCCAAATACTCTTTTACAATGTTTCCGATTGATAAAGTACAACGTTGTGTCCAATTAGTTTTGTTTCATCGCTAGAGCTGCCTTCAACTGTCTGTGGAAAAGTTCTACTGTTTCGTTTGCACAAGGATAATAGGCTGTAGTTTTTATGCATCGAGTTACTAGTAGGTGACTGAACTCTTTAAATAATGTAGACTAGGACTGAGCTCCTGTCTGTTGTGAGTATTGAAGGTATTCGAAATATTGCAATCCATTCAGTAAGGATAGTTTTGCCTATTGCCGTGGCTATGATATTTTTGATTGTTATTGTAGCAGGCCCGCAAGTAAACCTATCTATTTGAGTAAGGATTTATGTATATCTATGTGAACAAGGTAAGGGACCTACAATATCAACGTGTATGTTGATGAATCTTGCATCAGGCATGCTGAATGTACCTGCAGGCGATTTGGGCGCTTATTTATCTTGTTCTTCTGGCATAATAAACAAGATTTTATTCAATTTCTTATGTCGATTGACATATCTTGGCCTGACAAAACGTTCAGTAATTAAATTCACAGTTGCACGTTTTTTTGGGGGTGAAACAATTTATGGAAGTGTTAGAATACTTGCTGTCTCAAATTCAGTGGTATGTAAGGTCGTGGTTGAGTTTTTGAAATTTCACAACTAAACTTTGTTCCACTGAATGGAACAGGTAGATCAACTAATTTAAGTGATATGCTTTGTTGTATTTCTTGTAGAGAATTGTCTTTGGTTGGTTCTTTAGCAATTAATTCGAGTTCAAAGAACTAGAATCTAAAGAGTCAATTGTATCACGTGATCTGCCGCTATATTTTCTTGACCTGTCACATATCTGATGTCTGAAGAGGATTGGGAAATGTAATCCAGGTGTCTTATTTCCCGTGGATTATATCTGTTAGTATGTGCGTGTAATGCGTATATTAATGGTTTATGGTCTGTATATAGAGAGAAATCTTTGTCCTTCAGAAGATGCTAAAAATATTTAATGGAAAGGTATATTCTTAATTGCGGTCTAGAAAATCTGCTGTACTTTGTGCCTTATTTAGTTTAGCGGAGAAGAAAAATATAGGTGTGATTTGTTTGTCTAAGATTTGGTGTATAACCGCATCCACAGCTGTTGATGAAGCATCTTTTGTGAAGGTGAGTTTAATTTTTTTGCTATTCTTGATGTAATTCAGCTTAGTAAAGTTAGCTAAAGACGTTTTTACGTTGTTGAATGCTTTTAGTGTATCTTCCCTTAAAGTAATTTTTTTGCCCTTGTTCTTGAGTAGATTCGCCAAAGGTGATAGTACAGCTGAGCAATTTGGTACAAATCTCTTGTAATAATTGATAAGCCCTATAAATCTTCACAATTGTCTTAGAAACGTTAGTTGCGGCAAGTTGGCAATTGCCTCGAATTTGTCTGGTAATGGTGAAATACCTTCTTGGTCAATTTCATGTTCAAGGAAATTTACTTTTATTCTCCAAAAACACATTTGTGGACATTGATTTTAAGTCCCAAATGTGAAAGTCTTTGAAAATTTTGTTCCAAATGCAGTCTGTCTTCTTCCCGGTTTTTACTAGTGATTCAAACAACGTCTATCCAGGCGTGTAGAAAAGGGAAACCTCTACATACCTCATCAATTAGTCTTTGGAAGATCTGAGTGGCATTATCCAACCCAAAAGGCATTCTTACAAATTCGTATAATCCGTACAGTAATTATAATGTAATCTGTCGTCAGAGAAGTTTTGTGGATGTTCTCTTCGGCAACTGATATTTGCTAATATGCCTTCACCAGGTGTAGCTTCGAGAAAATGCGAGCGCCTTGTGGACCAATTGCGAAATCGGGTATATGTGGAATTGGATATTTGTCAGGGATGGTTTTGGCGTCCAGTCCACGGAAATCGCTAAATGGACGCCATGCTATCGCGGTTAATATTTGGACTATGTGCAATGTTGATGGCCATGCGCTCTTGGATTGTAGCATTTCTTGAAATATTTTAAATTTTCAGGTACTAATTGTCTCAACGTAAAATGTACCTGTTGTTCTTTTGTTTTTATTTAGTGTTTGGCATTATGTTTTCTGTCCGTGTTTTTAAAACGTTGAGTAATTTTCGCGTATCTTTGTATTGATTCTTTAATACTGCTAACTTATGGTAGGTCAGTACCAATTCCAGTTGACTGGTATAGGGAGCAAATTCCTTTCACAGAAAGTTTTGTCAGGTTGTCAACAATGGAATGTATGGTTATGTTGACTGATAAATTAAATTTAGCTAAAAGGTCTGCACCTAATGTTGGTGTGGTAAGATTTGGTTTAGGCGAAAACCCACAGAAAGTTCCTCCGCATACCCAGGTCGATGGAACTGCTTTCTTGCCAAAGGTATCAAATTTTCGCCTTCCTCTATCATAGCTGAAACTCCTGCTGTTACTCCTTCATCTGTACTTAGGTCTACTCGTTTCACGCAGAGTTCGTTGTTGTTGTTGTAGGTTCAAAATGGACTGCATCTGTTTAGCTAAACTTGCAATCGTTGCTTGCAGTTGTTCAAACTGCTCGTTTTGTTGTTGCTTCGCATGTTGTAGTGCTAATGAGTTTACCTCCCTGTTCCTGAAATCGACGTGGACCCAGTCAGCAGAATCCGCCAGTTTTTCCAGTTCCCTTTCCTCTGCCATGGCTGCTAAAATTTGTGTCATTGTGTTGGGCAGTTTGTCCAACCACAATCGCATTAAAACCTAACAAAGTTTTTATGTGTCTCAATAACTGGAAAGAAGTCCGGTCATCTTGCTCCACATGAGCAAATAAGTCGCGTAAAACCAACTCTTCTGAAATTCCGGTTTGTTTAATAGCCGTTTCAATTTATCGTAGGTTTTTTTATCTGGCATTGTTTCGAGTAAATCCGTAACCTCTACTACGATTTCTGCTGTAGTTTTTCAAATAAATAACATTATCAGGCTCTTTGCAAAACAATTTTCTTCGCGTTGAATATAGCTTACATGTGTATAAACCATGACTTTATGTTGGGTGTTATATGCAGATAAATTCAGAGTGACTGTTGTCAACGAGACTTACGTGCTATTTTTGTTTTGTTACATTTTTTTGAGATACGTATATTTGTTGTGTGTTCTATTTGTCCATGTTGGTGTTTTCACAAGGTGATCACGTAGTGGTCACCATTTATGGAAATTATTCCATAATTTCTAGTGGAATGTCAAAATTCGGAGTATCGATATTCGCTGCAATAACCTAAGATTGGGGGTCTGCTCATAATTCGGCCGTTTAGAATAGTCACCGTTTATAATTTTTATCGAAATAAAATCCAGCAGAAAAAGACAACGTTGTTTCGACAAATAAACATTGATTTATTGTAACGACAAGAATACAAGCAGTTGATTATAGACTAGAAAGTAATGTAATTTTGTTTCGTTAAATAAAATTCTGAAATAGAATATAAATTGCATTTGTGTACGTATGTGAGGAACCATGGAATGTTGTTATAGGGTATGTGTGTATGTGTAATAATATCAACACGTATGTACGTGATTCACAATAAAGGTGATATAAGAGATTGTTAGAATATGTTTCCTACCGTAGTCTGAAATGGTCTCTTTGAAATTTGTCATAGCTGTCGCTTTTAGCATGTAGTCTAGAATAAGGCCGTGAGTGTGACGTGGACCTTAGTGACGGCTGTGCGTATCTGATCTTTGGGGCTGGATTTCGTGTGTTTTATACACGTTCTCGTAAGAAAGTCAGCTCCAGAATTAAATCACCTATTTCCAATTAACCCTCATAAGACTCATGGCATGTCTTCTACAACGGCCACACGATATCTTGGTGGTATCTACCTAAATCACGATGACTAATAAAGCCTTTATGATTTGTATTCTATGGTTTTATTAATGTGTTTTACGATGTAAGCTCTTTATTGGGTGTAATTGGTTCATAAATATTGTATTTGATATTTTAGTAGTCACGATATATTCATATTTATGTTGTAAGTTACTCTCTGGTTAGCTGTCAATTTATATCAAGGTCACACAATCAGCTAACGAAAGAGCGAAATTTCAATTAAGTAAATATAATAATATTAATGATCAGTCAGTTAAGTGCCATACGTGAAACACGCTTGGGCGATCATGTCTCGAAAGAGACATGACTGACTGGGCAGAAGATTATCCCGCAGTAGGTTGCCATTCCTTTCTGCGGTAGACTGGTTGCCTGCCAAGGCTATAGAACCCAATCTGTCCTGTTATTTAACCCATAACTGGAAGGAAGAGACGGATTAATACCTTTCTCAAGGGAAGAAAATAAAACAAAGAAGAAAAATAAAGAAAAAATTATAAAACAACTGGAAAAAAACTGAAACTATAAAAATTTAAATAAAACTATATGATAGAAAATAAATTAAGTAGAAGTAGATAAAAAGAGTTATATAAATGATTTAGCCAGGTATTGAATTCACATCTCTCTAGGTGAAGTCACTTGAACTAACCACGCCTATATCCATTGGACGATGTGTCGTTGAGGACGGCTTAAACATGGCAATAAAATGAAGACTACAGTCCGAACAGTGTAAATAATGTAGATACTACCGCATTTCAGAAGTACAAATACAAAATGAATAAAGTTTAAAAAAAATTTAAAACATGACCAGAGTTAAAACAGGAAGAAAGACAAAAGAAGCTGAACCAGAAATCATGAAGAACCAAATAATCCACACCCTCAAGAAAAGACGCCGAGAGAAGAAAATTACTGAAAAAAAGTATAAAAAAACAAAACAAAACAACTTAAAAAAATAAGAGACAGGAAAAAAAAAATGTAAAGAACCGTCGGCAAATTCCAATCAGGCTTCGATCTAATTCTGTCTGTCTTGTCGCTACTGTTATTGGTGAAAAAATGTGATTCTGGGACATTGGCGGGAATGTTATTTGAACGCTGACTTTTCTCTGTGTATTTTCTTTCCTTCTCACTTACCCTGCTAACATCGAATAATCCCAAAATATGAATAAGAAACGAAATGTTTTATTGCAATCACGAATCACAATAAATAAGAATAAAAATAAAGAAAAATGTAAAGAATAAATCTACTGAACAGAATGCGCATAAGAGAATCAATAGTTTAAATAATCGCCTTTTACGCAATTTACTTTCTAAATCCTACTCGTTAAAGACCGTCTTTGCATAAATGAATACCGTAGCCTTCTTTCAACCAATTTAATATATGAATATTGAATATACATTCCATATTTTGTAGATATACAATACACAGAAACACGTGTGTATGTATATATCAACATATACATGTGGATGAGAATTGGTTATGTGTGTGTGTGTGTGTGTGTGTGTGTATTTAGTATATCGAGGCAGCAGATAATTTTCTAAACATATACTGTTAAATATAAGAGACAATGAATGTCTATTGTATTTACTCATGAAACGTTCTAAACATCGTATTTTGGCTTTAATTTCAAATGAAAACAAAGACAAAAATTCTCCAACATTTGGGTAATTTTTTATTAGGTTGGTTTTAAGCATTCGGCTTACATGAGCCATCTTCAGAGAGGTTACAGAGACGTTAACATAAAAAATTCACCGTTCAAAAACGATTTTATCTTGTGTTGACATAAAACTTTGCTAAGCAACGACAACAGTCACCAAATAGCAAGCGCAGCTCGTAAATTTGTAATGCGGTTCTATGACCTCACACCGCGCGAGAGCCCGAAATGTTAACAGAACCATATATTTAAATGCAATGTAATGTGCTATGACCAGATTTAAACGTGATTTTATTAAGTGTGCGTTGTTTTAATTTAATGCAGATGGCCTCCAATATCTGAAGGTTCTTTTTACTGTTTTGATTGTGGATGTTTAATGTAATTGTAGCTTCGAACCAACTTAATAAAAAATTACCCAAATGTTGTAGAATTTTTGTATGTATTTTCACCTAAAATTAAAGCCAAAATACGATGTTTAGAATGGCTCATGATTAAACATAATAGACATTCATTGTTACTTATATTTAACAGTATATGCTTAGAAAATTATATATATTGTCTCTTACACACACACACACACATATATATTCATATATCTAGCTCAGAGGTGAGATGTAGACTCCCCGACTGATGTCAATTCTGTTAGGTTTCAATCCTGGCTAGAAACAATCGGATATGTAACCGTACTGATGAGCTGTGATACAGCGATACAGGACTGTCTGCAGATGACTATATATATATATATATATATATAATCCTACGTCTATAGCACAACCCAGCGTTTTATGCACTATGCAATCATCAGGTGCATAGAGCTTAAACTCCGAGCCGTGTTATAGACGTAGGATACTATGTATATTTATTAATATATACTTAATAGCACTGTTATATTACATTGAGTTGTGTTCTATCAACATCAGAAAAATATCTATGTATGTGTGTGTATCTACGTATCCATATGTATATTTATTGATATATATATATATATATATATATATATATATATATATATATATATATATAAGAATTCTTTTCTATCATCCAACTTCTCTATCACTGCTCTATCGTTACTTCCATGGAAAGTGCTCAGCCGAACTACATTCCTTGTTTCAGCCAGGTCTAATCTTTACGGTGAGAACCCGCCATGCCACTTATATAATAGCACACCATCACATTCTATTCGTATTCTATCGGCAAGAAGTAAGTTACACTCAAACGGCTTCCCAGGAGTATGTTTCCTTGATCGCTACAATCTTCACTTGTTCAATTCTTGAGTTAACCGTTATCTTTCCCTCTCATCCATAAAAACCACACCTTAACGTAACGCTGTACCTGGGATGACCCCCTCGAGCTTGGTACAGTGTGAACCTTACTGTAAATATATATCTATATGAAAATTCTACACATCATCGAAAGTGGTTATAAATTATAATCCATTTCAATGAACTAATTAGTTAATTTCATCAGACCACGTTTTATTTGGTAGAAATTCAAGAATATACAAATATTTTAAACGAAATGGAAGTCAGAATCTCCGCGGACGCGTCCAAAGCTTTTCACAGAAAATCGACGTCCTACTTTAAAAGCGTAATTAGGATTTTTTAAAAATGTCTAACAGTTTTTTTTTGTTTTAACTAGAAAAAAAAACAAAACAAAACAAAAAAAAAACAAAAACAAAAACATTTTTGTTTAAAAACAAGCAAATTTTCTTCAATTATAACGTAGCATTGGAACGTAAAAGACAATGTTTACTTTAATCAGCACTAAATCATTCATCACACAATAATTGAAGACAGCTAATTAAAATTAAAAAGAAGTGGATGGTTGGCCGAACTTGTCTTTGGTGAAACGTTTTAGGAAAAATATTTTGATTAGGATTATCTTTTTTTCAACTCGTCATAACATTTTTACAGATGTTCTAATGCTTCGGTTACATTTTAATACTGCGTTTAAATTCGAGGTTGGTATTCCATAATGTTTTCTTTGTATTTTGAATAATTCTAAAGACATTGGCATATTTCTGTAATGACTATATTTTTGGCCTCTGCTTAAGTTTCTTTATCTTTGACATAAAAAGATCTTCAAATAATTCCTTTTCTTAAAACATATGTCCGTTTGTAGTGCAGTAAACATCGGCTTGGAACGGGAAATCAGTGAGCCGAGTTCGAATTCCAGTTGAATTTGTTTCATTCACATACGCACAAATACTGCTGGGAATTTCGTTGCTTCTCCCTCCAGATATGGGTTAAATAACAAGACAGTTTGGCTTCTATAGCCTTGGTTGGCAATCAGTCTACCGCAGAAAGTAATGGCAACTTATTGAGGGAGAATCTTCTGCCCAATCAGTCTTGTCTCTTTCGAGACACGATCGCCCAATCGTGTATAACGTATGGTACTAAACTGACTGACTGACGTTTTCATCAAGTATCTTACCAAGTTCTTCTCGAAAAACTTCATTTGCTGAACCAATAATTTTCTTCACTTATCCGACGATGTTCAAGAAGGTTTAGAATCATTATTAACATTCCTCAACGCGTTCTTCCAGCAGAAATTTACAGTTTATGCTTTTAATTCGCTAATTGCAACTTTGACACATGCTATTGCAGCTGTAATAGTAAATGTTTTGCATAATACAAAGAACAGTATCTGCATCAGTTGCTTCTATGATGAGGCGAAATATCAGACGACAGGTTAAATAACATTTGACGGGAGAGATAAATCATGTATTACGCTTACAAAATTTCTGAATCTATATTTTTTATTTGATCCTTTCATAAAATGAACATTTTTAGATATATTCTTCTTCTGTAAACAATTTTCATTTTGATTTTAAATGCTCAATTATAATATATTTTTGTTTTTCATTTTTCCTTATTTTCTTGATTGAGACTTATAAACATTTTTCCGTATATAAGATTTATATCAATGTTTTATAAGTTAATGAAAAGAAGGGGAAATTAATTTTTCTGATTGATTTTATAAATTAATGACATTAATGATTTTCGACAAATGATACAATGTAATTTAATAGCATTGTTATAGACAATTTTGATCTCCTTTTTAGTTTTCAGTTTCAGGAAAGGCTGACTTTTCCCAAGAGCGTCGTGGATAGAGGAGGCGTATATGGACTTTAAATACTGAATAATGAAGTGATGATGCGTATTTAAAATAAAAATAAAATTTCGAGATTTTTTAAAATTTCATTGCAAACAGATTCAGGATGACCAGGCGCATTGTTTATTATTAAAAAAAGGTCAATTCTTGTATTTTCTCTTCAAATAATTTTTCTCTTCAAATAATTCTATTTCTTACAAATAATTTTTCTCTTTTGGCGTTGAAGTTTTCTTGCAACCATTGCATAAACAAAACTGCCGTTTTGGATATGTCTTCGCACTCGTTTAGATAATTTTTTTTTTCAGAGGATGTAACTATTTTGTTCTGCAGACGAAGATCGACTTTATTATATGATCTGCAGCGTTGGTAGATGATAGCAGAATGAATATGTACTTCAGTGATTTATACCCTGGTGGTTGTTTTTCGCTTTTATCCCAATTGAAGACTTTCTTTGGAATGTATCCTTTCTTGAAAATTAAATTCCTTAATTCCGTCGATAAATAAAAAAGTTATTCTAAACAAAAAGAACAGTTTGGAAAAGTAAAAAAAAGAAAAGAAATGATACCAACTTCAATAAATTTATATACACTTTATCAATCAATAACTATGCAGTCATTTCTTTTAGATTAACATTGGCTACAGAATTGATAAAAGGCCTGAAGCTGTAACAGAAGCATGAAAATCTAAAGTGAACATACGTTTCGTAGGAGAAGACAGTCTACATAGAATACAGTACTGAAAATTCGTTGAAGATTTTTTTTATACAGAGTGGCTATTTTATTTTGTTTGAATTTCTTTTGATATTGATAATATCATGCCTATCGTATATTCGTTTTTAGATTTTTAATTAGTGTATATTATTGAGGTCCTTCCAAAGTTTATCAAAATATGTTGTTTCATCATCATCACATAAATTTTCATATAGATTTATTGCAGATAACAATAGATTTGAAAGTAGTTCCTGACAATGTGTTGAAGAAAGCTAGAGATCTAAAAATTAACATATCTCAAATTTCATTAAATGATGTAATAAAAATTAAAAACGAATACAGTATTTTTTTTACATAAATTAAGTATAAAATGAGTACAGTAAAGTTACAAACGAATACAGTATTTTAGTTGAATTAAATTATAGGATTAGTACAGGGTGTACGCTGTGGTGCAGTGTATATCGACTCAGAACGAGCTCTTAGAGAGTCGCGTTCGAATTCCAGTTGAATTTGTTCCATTTACTTATGCGCAAATACCCTAGGGAAATGTATTAATCCATCGCGTCTCCCTCCAGAAGGATAAATTAGAATCTATATCTTTGGTTGGCAACCAGTCTATCGCAGAAAGTAATGGCAACCTATTGCGGAAAAATCTTCTGCCCACTCAGTCATGTCTCGAGACATGATCACTCAAGCATGTATAATGTATGGTACTGACTGACAAGCAGCAATTTTATTTTGATTACGTAGTTTTATTTTTATTTTTAGTTGAAAATTCTGTACTTTTAATCAGAAAGAAAAGAATTAGATAAAAATAAACATTTTAAATGTTTGCAACATTTTTTGGCGTTTTCATTAATTTTTTTAAAATCATTTCACCCCAAGCAAGGCATTCCACTGCCACTATTGCGCAGGGTGTTACAGAGGGGAAGGTAATGAGAAAGAGTGGTTAGATATAGGAAATGTCAGAAGGAGGGTGATAGATGGGTAAGGATACCGAGGATGAGGGTTGGGTAGATGGGAAGAGCGTTTGAGAGAATGGATGCGAGTTAGTGTGTTAGGAGGTGTTTATTGACCTTACACTTAAACTCCTGGAGATTGTAGCTGTCGGGGAAGCAAGCATGTGGAAGGGAATTCCACAGGCGGGAAGTGCGAGAAAAGAAGCTGTTGGAGTAGAAATTGAGGTTAGATCAATGTTTTTCTGTTGTATATTCAGTCTTAAATAAAAAATGCAACAACTAATATATTAAATTACCTCTAACGCAAAACAGTGAAACCTTTTCTCGGCTCTTCCCATTATAGAAATATAAAGAAATGACAACGCACTATTTATTTTGGAATGCCTTTTTCGAAACGAGAACTTTTCATCTGTCCTTCGTAGTTTACATTGGCCAATATATTCGTACACAGCAATACTTAACAGTAAAGTACTGATCTTATAAATTCCACTTAAAACGAATCTTCAAGATTTATTGATTTTTAGAAAGGCCTGGAATTTGATGGAAGATGAAGAAGGCCACTAATCCCTGAACAACGCACAATCTCCCTCCTCGTTTCGTTCGAGCCATCCTTAGTACAAAGCAATGCATATAAAATGTTCTAAGTTTCTGTAAGCAAACAATGTGAGCCTGAAAAGCTGAGTTCGTTTGACATGCAAAACTAATGCCATCGCATTGCATTAAGGAGAGCAGAGGGCCACCTGTCACAATATATTCATCTAAATTCATGAAATTTCAAGCTGATAAACGCATTTGCACATCTATTCATTCACTATAGAGAAAAGAATTTTGTTTATTTCTTTATATTCATTTGGAGTGCATGGTGGGTTCAATGGTAGTGTTTTTGACTGAAGAAACAACGCTTATTGTTCAAAACAAGCTACGAGCCTATATCTGGCGTTTGATTTTCAAATGTTTTCCCAAGAAATTGATGCTGTATGATCTTAAATTTTTATTGAATTGTGTATTTTAGATAATATAAGATATACGATATCCAAGTGATATAAACTATAAATGTTATGCAGTGCTTAGCAAAATGACCTCAAAAGGCATTTATTGTGAATTAGATTTAGAATTAAGGAAAAGGAATTAAATTATATGAATAAATAAATAAATAAATAAATAAATGAACATTTTTGTAATCAAGTGCTATTCGTCCAGAAGCGAGGTTATTTCGTTCGTGGACTATTGTATAACAAAGCTGCATACAGGCAGAAACATGGGTAGAATAAGCCTACTGATAAGTGGTCGGACGTGATGTAGAGATGGAAAGAGAGGCAATAGAAGAGTTCCGGCAGTGAAAGGTGAATCGCAAGCCGTCTGAAGTTTTGAATCTATCTATCGGCAAAGGGTGTTTGAAAAGTAAATTTAAAGCATTTATTACTCTAATATGTTTATTAGTATACTAATAAAACATTGTGCATATGTTAGCATGAAATTGCTACGTTTCCATGTAGTAACCATCGGGATGGATGCACTATATCAGTGTTTCTAAACTGACAATCCAAGGTGCACTGAAAGGTAACCAGAGGCGCCCAAAGTTAATAAAAGAGTAATTTATTAATTACTTTTATATTAAAAAGGAAAACTTTACTTTTGAAAAGCTAGAGACAGAGAATCCATGGCTTTCATGTCATGTCTTTTCCATTTGATATTCTAAACAGAAAACAGGCAAGAATAAACCTTTTTTTCCTTCTCCAAGGGTTGTAACTTTCATTATCACAAAACCCAAGGTGATAATCTTTCACCATAACCAATCACAGTGAATCCTTGTGTTCTTAAAAATGCTCATAACTTTGAGCATTGATTGATTACCACAGAATTCAAGTGGAACTCATATATACGACTCATCTATAAAGACGCTGGAAACATGGCTAGCTTCCAGTGCCGTTTCTGGAAGTACTTGACTGTACCTGCCATGCGATAACTTTACAAGAAACAGATTACACTTAAATTGATGTATTGCTGTCACATCTGACCTAGAAATGCCCAATCCTAATCTTCAAACCTCTACAGATTTCAAAAGCGTTTACGCGGCTTTGTAGGTCATTATTTTCTATTTTACAACACGTTTATCACAGAAGCAAATTAACTCGTCCATATCTATTCTATCCATTGAAAATATTCAGACGAACTACATTCCATAGTTCCATCAGTACAGACCTTTAGAGCTAAGACCCATCCTGTCATGTACATAGGGTCGAATCATACTCACGCCCTTTGTATTCTATTAGTAAGAAAAATGTCTCATTCTGACAACTTCTCAAAGATCGCTGCTTTTGAGGAATAGAGGATTCGCCGACCACTATAATGTTAGCCTCATCAAGTCTAGGATCAACCATTATCTATTCTATATATAAACCACTATTTATCCTACAAATCCTCATAACCTACATAAAAAACATTCTAACATGAGGGGCTCTTGGGCCTTTTACTGGGAGAATAATAAGTCTAACAGAAGTACGTATTTTGCTTCTCAGAACGCAGGTGTCATCAATTTTTACATCACTGTTGAATTTAATTTTTCTAGTGACGATGGATGATTTCATGTCATGGAATCAGCTTTTTTAAGTTGGCTCCTGCAAAGTGTCATCCTCTTCGGCCTCTCAATCGACATTGATTCAGGAAGCATTTCCATACAGTTGACACTCTTGTTGCAGCGGTGCAAAGATAGATCCAATCGCTTGCTACCACGTTCTTTGAAGAAAGTATTTAGACATATATACACCAACCGGGAAAGTGCAGTAATCTCTTTTCTTTTTTTTTTTTACATCAGTCTTTTAAATAAAGCAATGAAGCCACGAAGACGCAATGGCATTAAAGTTCAAAGATGACTGGAAAACAAGAAGCCGGAGTAGAGTTTCACAAGCGACAAACGCGAGAGATAAACTGTAAGCATATAACTTCCAGTTACATCTACATTTTAACTGTAAAATGATCAGACCTTACCGCCAATGTAGCACTGTTCTTAAATTTGTAAAGTCGAGGTACCAAAGAAGAATGCTCATGACAACAGCCTCTCGTCGAAGACATCAATGTAGGTAAGGGAAGTCGACAAAATGGATCCGTACCTTCGGAAGAAGGATTGGCTTCGAGGACCGGGTCGGTCAGGCTGTGCCCGTGTAAAGCGAGGAACCGGTACGGTATCGGTATGGTGAAAATATAGAAAAGGGAGGCTATGTAATAGCGGTGAAAAAGTGATTAAAGTCGAGATGCTGGGTCGGGGCCAATAACATTGTAAATTCTTTTTGTAATTTATCAAATATTTTTAAATGCATAACTGAAGCACCAGACCAGATGTGGCAGCAATATTCAATGTATGGATGAATAATAGATTTATAATTGTGCAAGATTAATTTTAGCGATAAAGTTTGTCTAGCATACACAATGAACCACAGATAATTCAAGGACTTATAAATACGTAGGATAGATTCTGTCGAGAAAAATGTCTAGTATGAAACAGTGAAACAACTCTCGTAGCAGTAGACCATGACATTGATTCAATATAATGTCAATGAAAAACAGGCCGAGTAGGTGCAAGGAGGTGAACGTCTTGATGGAAAAGTAGAATAATAGTACTGAATATTACGGAAAATAAGAAAAAAATAGTGTTTAAAAGCAGTGTTTCGGATTTAGCTTGACTGTAATGCTTTCGTGGTCGAGAGCTCAAAGACACGTTAAGTTAGTTGATGATTTCATTTGGGAACATAGGTTCGAATCCTGCCAAAAGATGCATATCTTCCTGGCACGATTTCTCAATTATTCAGGCCGGTAGATATATATAAATAAACCGGTAGGCTGTGTTTGCTTTATTTTCCATTTTTAATCATGGAAAGTTAAATAGGTCTAACTTTTTCGTTACTATAATAAAATTCTGTACGCCGTAGAAAATTATGAGATATAAATAAATATAATGTTTAATAATAAAAAAAAACAGTGTGTCTTCTCAAATACGAGTGTTCATTAAAATAATGTTTAAACAAATTAAAAATATGTCGGAGATAATCCATTTCGTAACAGATTTCGTATATATAACTTCCTATCTATCTTTCTATCTATCAAAACGAATCCAACGGGAATTGAAACTCGGCTTTCTGATTAACAATTTTGAGTCATTATCATTCTCAGTCAGTTTTGACCGATGGATCGAAATTTCTTTCTTTCTTTCTTTCTTTCTTTCTATTTCACTCTGTTTCTTTTTATCCAATACAGTCTATTCATATCAATCTATATATGTTGTTTGCAAGCGCACGTATGATATTACTATTTTTGCTACTTCTGTTGTCGTTGCTATTGTGTTGAAATGAAATGCAAAGACTTAAATTGCTAGCCAAAAACATTCTTGGAACGCCCGTGACAGTGACTAAAGCAGAAAGCGGAAGTGAAAATCCGGATGTCAGTGAACAGAAAACGTCTTTCACTTAACTTTTCACCTTCCATCACGTTACTTCTTGAACTCTGCATCAAGGTTTGCCTTCCCATCCAACTCATACACATTCTGTTTTCTTATTTTAAATCGATTTATTCTTTCCAAAGATGGAATAATTTATTCATTTGTAAATGTATGCATGAATGTAAGTAGGTTGGTGGATGGTAAAATTATTGTTCGATGAATTATGAATAGCGATTGAAATAAGTAGGGGGTAAACATTTTTGAAATACAAATAAACTACAAGAAAACCGAATGCATGGTTATCAGCAAACAGAGAAGCCCAAAATGTAAATTACAGATGGGGGATACTAAAATCAAATTTAAATACCTGGAAAGTGTTCTAACAGAAGACAGAAAGTACGACACTGAGATTCGAAGGTGAATTGGCATAAAAAAGGATGCATTCCAGAAGCTGAGTAGAGTTTTGCGAGACAAGAATATTTCGCTAGAAACAAAAGAGAGAGTGCTGGATTGCTGTGTAATGTCTGTTCTTCAATATGGCAACGAATGCTGGACAATCTCATCAAAGATGAAGGAAAAACTTGAAGCAAATGAAATGTGGTTCTACAAAAGGATGCTGCGGGTGTCACGGATCGAGCATGTGAGCAATAATAAGGTTTTGGAAAGGATGGAAACTAAAAGGAAATTAAAACTGAGCATCAGGAAAAGACATCACGGGACATATAAGGAAGGAGGGCTTGAAGAATCTGATACTCACAGGTCAGATAGAAGAAAAGAGTGAGGGGAAATCAGCGGGTAACTTGTTTGACGAGCCTGAGCAAGTGAATGGCAGAGTGGGGCATGGGTTGGGTAACAGAAGAAAGCGTGCTAAGAACCACCAGGAAGAGGGAGACGTGGAAAGCCATGATTGCCTATGTTTTGAAAGGTCATAGCACATAGAAGAAGAATGACAGAAATAATGTCAAGTTGGTAAATAAAAGTCAATCTTGGTGGAAATAGTCATTGGAAGTGATGCAATATCATATTAAGATGAATAAGATAAGACAGAATATAGCATCAACGAACAAACAAATGATATCCGAAATTCCTTTCAGTATAACACACGAGAGAAATAAAATACAATGTAGAAAAATAATATGAGTATATTTTAAAATAAGTATTATTTGATGATTTGATAAACAATATCAAACTATTATTTAAGCGTATTCGAAAACATCCATATTGCTGAAATAATCAACCTTTAAAGGAATAAAGACGAAAATATTCACGTTGCATCTCTCAGACAATAGTTTAATTGGATCTCATTTAAACACTTATGGAGACCTACCTATTATATTCGTAAGATACTCGTTGATAATACGAATATAATAGCATCATCCACAAAGGCTAAAAATAATGGAAACAATAATAATAAAAAAGAAAAATCCAGCACTTAATTATATCAACTACGAACACGGCAACAATGTGCTGACCCTGTTCGGAATATAAAACACACACATGACTCTACACACATACTTAAACACTATGCACATTCAGTTACACGCAAAATAAAATTCATTCTTGATAATGGCTAAAAGTATAGCCGAAAGTCCTCAGAAAAAAAGACATTTGTTCAATTTTTATATAATTTATGTTCTGAAAAGAGTAAAAATGATAAGGTCACATCAAAAATTATATAGAAAACTTAACGATAATACCTTATCTGTCATTTACATGTCCATTAAAGAACAATATTCATGAACAATCCAAATTCGTAATTACATCGGCCACACTGCCACACCATTGACATTGCACCTTTCAGGTCACGATTCTATCCGATATAATTTAAACACACGCGGAGATCTACCAGGCCTTATACTTGTTGACAATACCCACATAATAGCATCATCCAAATGAAAAAAAGATTAAAAATAATGGAAGCATTATAAATAAAAATAGAAAAATAATACATTTAAAAAATATCAGTTATGAACACGGCAACAATGTGCTTACCGGTTTTCGAATATAACACACACATATCTCCACATATATAAACCCAACATATATTCAGTTACACACACATTCATACTTGATAACGGCGAAAAGTATAGCCGAAATCGGTAAAAAACACAACATTTGGAAAATTTCTATATAATTTGAGTACTGAAAAATCTTAAGAAACATGAAAAATTATATAAAATCATAATGATAATAACTTGTCTGTCATTTTCGATGAATCCGGCACATTTATATATATTTTATATATATATATATATATATATATATATATATATATATATTTTAATTCAGATACTTCAATCCAAGGGAAAAAAGCAGGAAGGTAATTTCCAAAAACCCGATCCTAATTAATATTAAAAATTTTAATTTTAATATTAAAAAA
This sequence comes from Ascarosepion bandense, assembly GCA_037127315.1. NCBI lineage: Eukaryota > Metazoa > Mollusca > Cephalopoda > Sepiida > Sepiidae > Ascarosepion > Ascarosepion bandense. The sequence continues at coordinate 147,082 of JBBBDQ010001859.1, read as the reverse complement.
TGATACAGGAAGAGAGCTCCATGTAATAAAATATTACAGAGCAAATATATATTAAAAAAGGATTAATTCAAAGATGTTGAATATATATATATATATATATATATATATATATACGAGTGGGCCCATGCCGTCAAAAATGACGGCAAAATATTTATATCATTCTTCTTCATGTGTCATGTTCTTTCAGGACGTAGGCGATCATGGACTTCCACTTGGCCCTGTCTCTTGTCGCTCTCATCATTTTTACTTTTGGTATCTCTTTTTTGGCTTCTTTGGGATCTCTTTATCCAAACCCAGCTTTGCCATCCATTTGCTCAAGCCTATCAAATATATCTCGCGCTGCTTTTTCCTCTCTCTCTTTTTTCTATCCGTCCTGTGAGTATTGAATTTTCTAGGCCTTCATTCTTCAATACATGTTCCAGGAATCTCACCTGTCTCTTCCTGATGTTAAGCATGAGTTTTCTTCTCGTTTGCATCCTCTCCAATACCTCATCATAGCTCACGTGCTCAGTCCATCGTATCCTCACATCCTTATGTGGAGCCACACTGCTGCATCAAGCCTCTCCTTCATTCTTGAGAAGATCGTTTAAACATTCATTGCCATACAGAAAAACAGATATCACATAGCAGTCCAGCACACTCTTCTTTGTTTCCTATGAGTTTTTCTTGTCTCTCAGTATTCTGGTTAGCTTATGAAACGCGTTCTTGTTTATGCCAATGCGTCTTTGGATCTCAACGTTGCATTTTCCATCCACGTTCAGAACTCTTCCCAGGTATTTAACTATCTTTACTTGTTTTATTTTGGTTTCTCTAACCTGTAGTTGGCATTTTAGGGTATTCTTTTTGCTGATGACCATACATTTTGTTTTCTTGAAGTTTATGCTCAGTCCTTTCTTCTCGCTTTCTCATGCTACCTTCGGTAGGAGATCCTGCATTTTTTTTTCGTGACTGTATTCACCACCATGTCATCCGTGTATCTTACACTGCTGAGATTGTGGACGCCAATGATGAATCCTGGTTTGCTATATAAGTTGAATATATATATATATATATATATATATATATATATATATATATATATATATATATATATTTCAAAACATAATAAAAATATTTGGGTCTTTCCTTTTAATAATAACATATTTTGATGATAAAATTTTGTTTTTATTAAGTTTGAGCTCTTTTAACATCATACCATGATGTTTTTTCGGCAATTGCGTGGCGATACCTACATTAGTTTGTACGAAATCTAATATATATATATATATATATATATACACAAATAAGTACACAGCAGTTTTTATTATAATTGTGAATCCTTACCATATATATATATATATATATATATATATATATAGTAAATAAATGAATAAAATGTCAAAAGACTTATTTTCCTCCTTTAAATTTTAGATAAATAACGTTGCTCTTCAGAGATAGACCTAAATCGACTCTATTTGAACAGAAATAAAATTTGGTTAAAGACCAATGAATCTATTTTGTTAAGTATTTTTTCCTATACTTCCGAACATTGTCTTCTTCTCTGTTGTTTGATAGACACATTTTATATTTTCTTTTTTTGCGAACTGAGCATGGTCTTCTAGATCTTGTCAAATGATATAAAGATCTTGTTTACTGGAAACGCCCTATCAAACGACGAATCATTGATTGAGAGGACAAATTACACATTGAATTCACATTGTGATACTCTCTGCAAAAACAGTTGTGAACTCATGAACTTTCTAAATCGGAAGAAATAATAACATCCTATATATATATATATATATATATATATATATATATATATATATATATATATATAGTATGTTGTAATGCTTCTTACAATGGCTTATAAAAGCATAGTATCACTACACAAAAATGAGATGAGGAACAAAGTATCTCCGAAATGCGAAGATGTTCGTGTAGTGATAATATGCTTTTAAAAACCATTGTAACAAGCATTACAATATAGAGCTCTATGTTGTATCAAGCACTCTTTATAAAAGTAAATACATAAACAGTGGGTTTAAAACCTACGTGTTCCATAACTTTCTTACAATATATATATATATATATATATATATATATATATAAGGTACTGTCACAATAAGGACACTATCAGAGGAAGGAAGATGACACTAGAACAGGAATAAATTACAGATAAATTATATCCAAGTAAACGTTGTACACACACACACACACACACACACACACACACACACACACACACACACACACACACACGCTCACATATACATGTTTAATTTTTTTAAACAAACGAACAAATGTAGTGAAAACAACTTGCATGTCAATTACAGATCAAAAAATAAAATCATTTAAAATACTGGCCGTAGTAAGTTTCCTGTTTGACGATCATTCAATAATTTTCATTGGAATTTTAAGCGATTTTAATTTTCTGTCCACAATTGACTCAGATTCTCTCTCTCTCATTTCTCTCTCTCTCTCTCTCTCTCTCTCTCTATCTATTTGAATGGATACACTTTAGGTTATATATACATATTTTCAAATTAAAATCACACATTGAAGAACTAAACTCAGAGGGTATTGTTTCATACGGAATCCCTTAACCAACAACAACATTCGTCGAAACAGTGAGCTCGATTTTTTTGTTTATTCATCTTCTCGGTGAAAAATGACGCAGACGGGTTAAAAAATTCAGACTTTAAAATATTTTTTTCGTGCTTCAGTTTAGTCGAAAAGCTAATATATAATAAATATAATACCAATATTGTTATCATTTTGTTGTCTTTTTATTCCTCAAATTTTATTAAGCGGCTCATGAGATCCCCACATGTATATATATATATATATATATATATATATATATATGCATTGCTCATTCAGTAATGGATTAGAGGAGTCTGGCTATTGGGTAGGTATAATGACAATATACACGCTAAAAAGTTTGCCTTCTTCTACCGAGCGCCTATAGCCCAGAGGTAGAATCGCCGACTGACGCCAATTCGGTCGGGTTTCAATCCTGGATTAAAAGCAATCGGAGTCTAACCGTACTGATGAGCTGTGATACGGCGAAACATATCTGTTTGCGGATGACTATATATATATATATATATATATATATATATATACGGAACTCAAAAGTTTGATTCTTTCTCACGTAATTTTTCATTGAATGACATTAAATGGATTTCATTCAATTTTTCTCTATTTAGGTGACATCTGCCATCTTTGAAATCTTATTAGCTTGAAGCCAAATTAAATAACATAATTCAAATGAAAAAGTATTTAAAAAGGGGAAAATGAAAAAGCGACTGATTGGAACCAGTTAACTTTTGACTCAGACATTCTTGCATAAATGATCACTTGATGGTCATCAATTTAGAGAAGCAACAGGTGAAAATTCCTCACAAGCCTATTTTCCAATTAACACTCTCAAATAATATCATGTGACCGGAAGCAAATCTGATTAAGACAAGAAAATGACGTTGCATCATTGTGGATAGCCCTGAATCCCTTTGCATTCACTACTGAATTGTATACTTAAAAAATATGACGTCAAAGAAATAACAGTTTATTTTTCTTTTACTGCACGCATTGAATATAAATTGATATAAAAAATATGAATTGATATAAAAAAAATACTTACTGGATATATTAACAGATATCATAATTATTTATAAATGGAACTTTGTCTGTGTGTGTGTGTCCGTTACCTATAGACTCCGAAACGGCTGAACCGATTTTCTTGAAAATTTACACAGTTGTACTATAAGCGTCTGCGAGTGTTCTTAGCTAGGTTTTGTGTCGAGGTACCCTCGATAAATATCGAAAATCGATAATCGAAAAAATCGGGTTATAGAAGTCCAATTTTAATCAAATTTGATACACTCATAGACAAGGACATAAGAAAGGATATTCAGTTTCAAGGTTGTAGTTCTTACAATAGTGCAGAAAATCGATAATATATATATATATATATATATATATATATATATATATATAAAAAAGGCAAGATGTTTGGTGTGTGTCAGTTTATTTGTCTGTATGTCCTTTATACAAATCCACAATTTTTATCCGATTCTCACCAAACTTCACACAAATATTCTTTAGGCTGAGTCTGAACTCCAGAACCATGGATTAGTTTTATATATATATATATATATATATATATATATATATATATATTACGGTAATTAACGAAGATTAACGAAACTTGGTTATAAACAACCGACAATTTGAAATGATTTGTTTGAACATTATTTTTGATCGATACTCATATTTAAGTAGATATTCAGTTTTTAATTAAACAGTATTATATATTTATATCTATCGGCCTGATTATTTATGATAAATTTTTATTACGAAAACGTGTGTCATTCGGCAGGATTCGAATCCTGCCGAATGACACACATTTTCGTAATAAAAATTTAAATTTCTTTTTTAAGGATCTTGTTGCTTGATGTAATCTACTCTGAAATATTGTGACATAATCACAACCTCATATGCGGTTCTAACTTGTGTTTGGGTGACTATGATCGTTGTTTTGTAGTTAGACTCCGCAGCAGACCAACACTTTGCACTGTCTTTGTTACTGAAGGTCAAATCAGTCATCATTTCACCGGGAGAAATGTTTTCTTTTAATAATAAATAAATTCTGTAATGACTACTTTTATTGTTTCACAATAGGAATCTTTGCTGGTTATTTTTCAGTAACAGAGAGAGTATAGTTAGTTAGGGAAACTTTCTATTCTGGTATCTTCTAAGATCATATGTTCGCTACCAAGCAAAAGTCACTGAAGAATTTTGGAAGAAACTTTTTTTTTATCAGGATATCTCGTGTTCTCGCTTGTGGTTGATTCTTCGATTTACGAACGAATAAAACCTGCTGCTATTACTTTAGTTTTCAGGAGTTAAGACCGACTGCTGACCCTATAAATATATACCCACATTGTGTGACTGTTTCGAACATCTTTTTATATCCTAATCTTAACTTAGTCTTCCCTTTATCACACACACAATGTTTAATTTAATTGCTCACACAACTAATTATTTAATTATTTATATGAGTTAATTTTGTGATTCTGAGAGAATTACAAGTACTGCCATAATCTTAACATAACTAGATATGCTAGATGACACTGCAGTGTTTACAGACAACACATACAGGGAAATACAAGAACTCATGCAGAAGGTAGTAAAAGAAAGCAAGAAGAAAGTAGTAAGTATCAATTGTAAAACGACAGAATGTATGGTTGTCAGCAAAAATAAGAGCCCTGCATGCGGATTAAAGAAATTAGAGATGCCAAAATCAAGAATGTAAATAAATGTAAATATATGGGAAGTGTAAATATCTGAAGTCGCATTGTGATAGTGAATGATACCTTCCAAAAGCTAACCAAAGTATAAAGCAGTAGGAAAATCTTTTAAAAACATAAAAGTCAGTAGTACTTAACTTTTATGAAATATTGGTCTTCCTTATATCATAGTGAATGCTGAACAATCTCCTTTCACCGATGAAGAATAGACTTTGAAACCACAGCAATATGGACCTACAGAAGGATGCTGAGAATACAATGAAATGAATATCTGAGCAACGACAAATTTTTAGAGAAAACGGCAACAAAAAAGACCCTGATACTTAACATAATGCAATAGCTGAATTTTCTAGGGCATATAATACCGAAAATTGGTTTTAAAAATTTTACACACACAGAGTAAGAGAGGCAAACAATAGTTAGCCCATAACCCACCTAACAAGCTTGTGTAAATGGTTGGTAGAATAGGGACAAGGAGAGATAGCGAAAAGTCTAAATTTACTAATAGTTACAAAGGATAGGGAATTGTAGAGAGCCGTGATCGCCCACGCTCAGGAGGTACACACTTCTTCTTCTTCTATGTGCCCTGTCCCTTCAGGACGTAGGCGATCATGGATCTCCACGTCTCCCTATCCCTTGTGGCTCTTAGTATGTTTGCTCCTGTTGCTCCTGGCAACCCCCGTTCCGTCATCCACCTGATCAGACCCTGCAAATATGTTATCCGCTGCCTTCCTCTGTCTCTCCTTCCTTCTATCTGTCCAGTCAGTATCAGGTTCTCCAGGCTCTCCTTCCTCATTGCATGTCCCAGGAACTTCAGTTGTCTCTTCCTGATGCTCAGCATCAATTTCCTTTTTGTTGCCATTCTTTCTAACACTTCTTCGTTGCTTGTGTGGCGCCTTTTAAATTTGACAGTAAGTGTAAGAGATTCTTCATAGCAAAATAGAAATAATGAAAATAGGTGATTTCAAATGTTAGAAACAACTTAAGAACAGAAACGTATTTTTCATTTTTTAAAAGGTGACAGAAAAAAAAACATGGCAGCAGAAAACGAGCATGTGACTTGAAATAGAGAGCAAAGCATTGTTATAGTTTGGACATGTTTATTGGCTGAACGAAGTGTCAATGTTTTTGCTCGATTAAGATTTTCTCTCGGCTCGTTCCTTTTTCTCTACTTGACATTCTCACGCATCTTTCGTCGTCCTGTTTACCGGTTTCGGTTTTGTTTATATTATGCACACAACTGGGTTGACACTGCTGACGTCAGCGATTTATTGACACCTGCTCCTTTCACAATATTTGCAAATCAAACTATTTTTGTGGATGTTTCAGGCTTGCGACAATGGAAAGAAGAAATGAATAAACAAAAAAAAAAAAAAAAAAAGAAGGGAAACGCACACACCCTTCTCTCTTTTTCTCTCACACTCACAAACAATCGCACTCACACATACATACTTAGCACTATGAACATAAAAATAATTACCGTTTGCTGATTCGTATGTCTACAATTTTAATTAATCCCCCCAAACGATCCTAGATTATCAACTCTCTTATTCTCTCTCTATAGAAAATTTAAAACAATATATATATATATATATATTGGTGAAGTATAGTTTTAAGTATGCTATGTTTATGAATTAAAGCGCCTAATATCAATATATATATATATATATATATATAAAAGTGGACATGCTAAAGTTAATCTTCAGGTCGGACGATTGCATTTAGCATGAAACAGACTGACGCCCTTGAGTGTTAACTTCAATGCCCACTATTTTATATGTACGTATGTAAATAAAAGTAAAAAAATTGGTAAAAATCAAAAGAAAGCCTTCAAGGCTAACACTAACGCCCGGTTCACACTCCACCCACGTCTATTGAACAGGTGAAGAGGCTCATCCCTTGTTCCCTGTTTAGGATGTGGTTTCCGGCTTTCTCTTTTCCATTCTTTTTACCCTTACGTAGCCCCCTGCGCATCAGTGGCGTTATCGCTTTGCTTGGGGTGATATGATTAAAAAAAAAAACACGAACAAATTATAAAAATAATAAAACAAACAAAAAACCGATATAAGAAAATAGGAAAATGAAATATTTTCCTCCTAGCATATATATATATATATATATATATATATATATATATATATATATATATATATATTAATCGTGTCGCCCCAGTGTGACAGGAGATGACGATTGACTTTACATTTAGACTCTTGGAGATTGTAACTGTCAGGAAAGCAAGTATGCGGAAGAGAATTCCACAAGCGGGAAGTTCGAGAAAAGAAGCTGATGGAATAGAATTTGCGTTTACAATTTATTGGCTTCACAGTAAAAGGGTGGGACCTAGTTGCTAATCTTGCGGCTCGAGGAAATTCGTATATGGGGGTACCAGTGAGCTAAGTTCATCGGAGCAGAAGCCGTGAAAGTATTTGTGGAAGAGACACAGGGAAGCCACACTGCGTCGGTGAGAAAGCGACTGTATCCTAGCTGCCAAGTCGGGATCGATCATATTACAGATTCTCCGTTGGATTCGGTCGAGGACACCTAAGTGGATAGCAGGAGCATCGTGCCGGATATGGCAGCAATACTCAATGCACGGGCGAATGGTAGATTTGTATATGTGCAGGATTGTTTGGGACGAGAAAAACTTCCTGGCCCTACACAGAGAACCAAATTTCTTAGCAGCGGATTTAGATATGGATTCTATATAGTTATTCCATTTGAGGTCTGGTGTGAGAGTTAACCCGAGGAGGCGCAGTGTTTCGCTTTCATGGAGAGAAGCCTGATCCATGTTAATGGGCGGGAGGAACGATTGTCTGTGGTGGTTATTAGATAGCAGCTTCGTTTTGGAAGCATTAAAAACAAGATTTCTCGAATATTCAGGCCGGTAGATATATATAAAAATAGTGTTTAATTATAAAAGAACAGAGTATCAATTCAAATATGAGCATCCATTAAGAAATAATTTTTAAACACATAAATTAAAAATATGTCGGATTTAATCTATTTTGTAACATGTCGCAATATATATATATATATATATATATATATATATATATATATATATATATATAAAGATATATATATATGTATGTGTGTGTGTGTGTGTGTGTGTTTCTTTAAAAACGAACGACAAAGAAGGTTTTAATAATTTTTTATTTAATTTTTCCGGTATTCTTACATGTTTCCTTTTTGCTGCAGATATCGAATGTAAAAATGTTCCATTATTATTGACTTTCCAAGATTTTTCAGCCACTTCAACGATGTTATTTTTCAGATTTTGTTATTTTATTTCGTGTTTTGATTGTCATGTAATTTATTTTGAGTTTTTGAAAAGGAACTTTCTTTAAAATGAAAAATTATTAAACATATTTTTGCCGTAATTCCTCAAAAACATGTAAAATTTATAAGATATTATAAAAAACGGAAGACTGCAAACCTTGTTTCTAATCAAAATAACTCCATCAATTCTGAACTAGCGATGACTAATATAATGTATGAATTTCAATGCCCTGTACAAGACAGTGCTTCTTGTCATAAATGAATTATCTATATTGGACTTACTACTACCACTTTGAGTAGATAATTTACATGCCACCTATGTAACAATAATGCAATAAAAAATAATTATTAATTCATAATATACAAGAACCCTTAAGAAAAGTTTTGGTTGAAAATTCAAAAATACTATTTGAATCACAATATCAAAAACATTTCGCTATAAGAGAGCACTTTATATCAAGCAATTTCCTTCTACCATAAACCTTACATTACGTTATTTAACAGTTTTTTCTAATATACAGACTCTCACGTGATGTCATGTCACGCACGTTACGCACTTAAAGAACACTAAATAAATTACGTTACAGTCAAAACCTGAAGAAAAATAACATCGAAAAATAAAATCCTTGAAAATAGCCAGTGAAGTAGCCATACAAGTGTGCTGCACCTACCTTTGGAAATAGCCTTTAAACGATACCATGTGTTGATACATGACTTGTGAGAGATATTGCGTGCGTGGAACTATTCGGAAAGGCCACGATGGTTACGCTAGCACAATGTCACAAGTCATCATGGCCGAGGGTTGCAGCATAATCAAAATCGGAGATAACGACAGATTCAACATAAGTGCAGACTCTGTATAATTGCAGTATAATCCCCAGGTTCTCTGTGGATGTAGATCATACACAAATATGCCTGAGCAAGAATTAGCTAGCCGCCCTAGAAGAATAGCGTTCACAGAAAAACGATAGTAGTTAACCATTATATATATCCAGGTAAAGAGAACCAACAGTTTTAAAATTGTGAGTTCTCTGGCATTTACTTTTTTTTTAAAAATTGCTCAATACAATAAATATTGTAGAGCATAATATAATCATATAATTAAATTTGTTTTTTTAATTAAAAATACATTGCGACACGGAAATTTCTGTTTCGATATTTTTATCTCGTCATCAGGCAATATTAGATCATAGTCGTGAAAATGATTTAATTTAAATATAAGAAACAATACGTTTGTATTGTTTCTTATATTTAAATGAAAATTATATATATATATATATATATATATATATATATATATTTCAAAAAGTTCTAAGCCTCACCTAGAAGGAAGAGTCATTACTGAGTATTTTTGTTGTAGCAACACACTACCACTTCTTATAAGACTAGAAAAACTAATTCAGATTTCTGACATTATCTTTGTGCAGGTGAGGCCCATAAAAAGTAAGATGTTCGACAAATCTAAAACTGAAGAAAACAGAAGCTCGAACAGACAAAAGGTACCTGCAAAAGAAATGTATGACACCTAAGGAAATACATGAAGGCAAGGCACGGACACTTGATGAGGACTCACCTTGCTATGCAACTGTGAAGAAGTAGGCTGCGGTGAGGAATTCAAGCTGGGCAGGGACAACACCGAAGATGATCCCCGGTCAAGTAGTTAAAAAAATTTCAATCAGTGATTAACAGGTTGATGCTGTTCACTGTATATTTTGGGTGGCTGACGTCTTACTGTCCAGCGGAGAGTTAAGTCCATTGGCATTAGTTCTGGTTCGGTCCATACTGTTTTGACTGAAATCTTGGTGATGAGCCAACTGTTTGCAAAATTAGTCCCAAGAATGCTAACACCAGAGCAGAAGCTGAAAAGTGTTGACATTTCCAGGATATTTCTGACTCACTTCCAAGCTGACCTTGAGAATTTTCACCGCTGATTGGTAACTCAAGAAGAAAGCCGAGTTCACCACATCGAATCTGAATCAAATATTCGAAGCAAACAGTAGAAACTCTCTGGTTTTCAAACCGAAGAAGTTCAAGTAGGCAGTGTCTGTTGGCAATAAAGTCGGCTCTCTGTGCAGGGCCCGGAAATTTTTCCCACCTGAAACTATTCTGCACATATACAAATCTACCATCCGCCCGTGTATTGAATATTGCTGCCATATCTGGTCGGGTGCCCCTGCTGCTCTCCTTGGGCTTCTTGACAAAATACAAAGGAGGATCTGTAACGTGGTTGATACTGACTTGGCAGACCGGCTGCAGCCGCTCTCACACCGGCGTGATGTAGCTTCCCTGTGCCTCTTCTACAAGTACTTTCATGGCTTCTGCTCCGATGAGCTTAGATCACTGGTGCCGCCCAAGCACGAATTTACACGAGATACTAGATTAGCAACTAGGTCCCACCCTTTTACAGTTAAACAAATAAGATGTAACCGTAAATTCTACTCCAACAGCTTCTTTTCTCGCGCTTCCCGCCTGTGGAACTCCCTTCCACAAGTCTGCTTTCCCGACAGTTACAATCTCCAGGTGTTTAAATGTAGGGTCAATAGACACCTCCTATCACACTAACTCCCAACTACTCTCACAACACTCTCATCTACCCAACCCTCATTCTCGGTATCCTCACCCGCCTATCACCCACCCTCTGTTATTTCCTATATTTAACCAGCCTTTCTCCACTCTACGTATCCCCCTGCACAGTAGTGGCAGTGACATGCCTTGCTCGGGGTGAAACGCTTATAAAAAAAAAAAAATGTTATGGTTTTTGTTTTTGTTTTTATTCTGAAGACGCAATCATAATAGAATAGCTGGAAAAGGGAAAAACTCTTAATACTATGGATCAGATTTAAAGCAACTAAAGGAAATAATCAAGTCAAAACGAGGAGGGAAGCTGAGGACATGTGTATTCTTGCTCCACGATAACGCACCCGTACACACTGCTCAGGTTGCAGTAGCTGAAGCAGCCAACCGTGGCTTTGAATTGCTACTCCATACGCCTTACTCATCGGACTTAACTCCATCACTTCCTGTTTCTTAAACTCAAACCCCACTAGTATAGTCATCATTTTCGAGACAATGATGAGATCATAAGTACTGTTGAGGGTTTTTTGGAGGACCAGGACGCTACCTTCTAAAATATCGTTTGACCACGAGCATTGATGTCAAGGGGGAGTATATTGAAAAAAAAAATCTGATTTGTTTCTCCAACTCCTTCTAAGAACTTTTTGAACAAACCTTATATATATATATATATATATATATATATATATATATATATATATATATATATATCAATGCCTCAGTACTTTCGGATTTTGTTAAAAGACGATATACTATATGTTCACACTTTTCACCTGTCTTTTGAACAGAAATATTTATTCTTAGTCAAAGCGAGAACTTTTTATGTAGTTATTTCATATATATAGGTTAATTGTTTTTTGCTCTTCTTAGATGTTCTGATCCACAGAACACCTTCCTCTTTTATTACTTCTGTGTATAGGAAGTCTACTTTTAGGAGTCATTATACCCGTTGGGATTCTTTTTGTTCTAAACTACAAAAGATTAATTTAATTAAGACTTTGATCTACAGGGCGTTAATGATTTGTACAGATGACACCCTTAAAGATGAAATTAGTTGTATAACTAATATCTTTGTGAGCAATAGTTATCCGTCGGACATTGTTCATTCGGTTATTTATGGGAAGATGGCTGAATTTAATAAAATTAAACCAGTAATGGTAGAAAAATGTCCAGTCAATCGCCGAATACTGTGGTTGGGTAGTGCTAAAGAACATTATGTCAAGCGTATTTCATTAAGTTCAAGTGAGTGTTATTATGTACGTGTTTTGTTTAAAACTAGACCTATCCTTCCAGCTATGCGTAAAAACGTTCTACACCCCCCATATTAACTCTGTTGTTTATCATTTTAAATGTAGTTGCGGAGTCGACTACATAGGTAGAAAGACGCAACGTTTAGATGATAGGATTAAACAGCATGTACCTGCTAAAATACTCAACAAGAATTTTTCGTCTGGTGATGACATTTGAAAAACATGCAGATCGTCTGATAAATAATCCGAGTTGTGCTGCGGATTTTAGTGTGAACTGGTTCTCCGTTTTGGTCGGATCGCACTCGTTTTTCCACCTGAATGTGTTGAAAACGCTGTTTATCAGGTCCAGGCAGCCCTCACTTTGTAAACAAAGAGAATGTTTGCTTGGGCTTGCTCTGCTGGGTCTCCAGCACCACTAGATGTGATAACGTTTATCAGATATCAAGAAATGTTTTTCTCCCTCTTTCCGTTCATTCATTTCACCCATAACAGATATTCTTTTCTCATAATTTTCCCCCGCCATTTAACGCCACAATTAAATTTTGTACCATTCAAAATATATATATATATATATATATATATATATATATATATATATATATATATATATGTGTGTGTGTGTGTGTGTGTGTGTGTGTGTGTGCGTTTATATATTTAAATGAACGTGCGTTGTAGTGCACTGGATAACGGTTCGGAATGAGGACTCGGTGAGCCGAGTTTCAAGTTGAATTCCTTGCATTCACGTACGCACAAATACTTTTGGCAACGGGCATTAACCCATCTCTTCTCCCTTCAACAATAGGTTAAATAGCACGACCGATTGTATTCTATAGCCTTGGTTAGCAACCAGTCTAACGCAGAAAGAAATAGAAACCTACTGCAGGCTAATTTTCTGCCTAATCAGTCATGTATCGAAAGATCAAGTATATCACGTGTATCGCGTATGGCACTTAAATGACATACATACATACTCACACACACACACGTACACACATACACACACATATATACACATATATAGGTCGTAATGAATAATGATTAACTTTAGAACATTTGAATCGGAATCAGAAGAAAAAAAATAATAAAAAAGAATTAAGAGAAAGTTCTAGAATTATAATGAAATATAACTTATCTTCAGTTTCTGAAAATAAAAATAAATCCCCAAGGATATATTAGATCTGTCACCCAAATCAACAAAAGATTGCGACAGAAATCTATTTTGATTAAAATGAAAAGAAAATACCCAAGGGGAAATAATCGTAAACGAGTTAACGTAAGAAGATTAGAAATAAGAAAAAAGAAATCACCTTAATAATTTTAGCCTTTATAACGCTGCGAGCTCGTGATAGCTTGTGTATAAAAATGACTGAGATACTTTTAACAAAAAAAAATAAATAAAAAGACTCTTAAAAATAAACACTTTTTTAACCTCAATCTACTTTCATATACTTATTAGAATCGCAGTGCATGTGGCCTAGTGGTTACAGAGCTAGCGTTCTCACGGTGAATTTCAGGATAGGTGGTTTGTCAAATCGGTGAATTCGTGATAATATTACTATCATAGCATGCGGCAATGTTGAAAAGTGCCTGGAATTGTGATAGGTTCGTCTATCGCCTGGTTCACACACCTTTCTGATCTTTGAAACAAGAGTATAAGTTTATACCTAGTCTCCAGTTTAGGATTGGGTTTCCGTCTTCTAAAGTCTTTTCGTTAATTTTCCTTTCCAGTGACTCCATCTTAGTGGGATTATTTCCTTCCTTAGGATGAATTGATAAAACACAAAAACAGTCGATGGTTGTTTGAGTCACAAGTAATCAGTGCTCTCCCCCAGAAACTGTAACTAAGGTCCCCAGGCTAGCTTTGTTGGATTTACCTCAGCAGTCGTTTGCAAGAGAGATTAGTTAACCGTTAACTAGTAGATGGTCATATCTGGAGAAGAGCAGACAGCTATATATGTAATAAGCAGTTTTTTTTTTTTTATCTCTGGGTATCTACATTAATATATAAGACTTAACCTGAGATTTTTTTATTTTCTTTTTCTGGATGACATTTTTAGACTCATATCCTTGCTCTATATTCTCTGCATACCATCTTAACGTGGCAGGGATATATCTATAGTCAAGGAGACTGGTGAATGTACCTGGTAGTTAAGCAAGTAGTAGATTCATACTATTTTTAAGATAAAGCTAAGAGCAATTGGGAGTTGAATTTGAACACATATGCCAATTCCAATTTTACACACATATATTTATCGGCGAATGTATTTTGTATTCAAATCCAGAGCGTTCCCACTTCAGTTGGATGAACCCATCCCTGTTTGACCATGTATTTATGGATGTAACTTTACTCACAACATTTGGGCATTTGCAGGTTGGTGAAGCTATTTGACCAATAATTGGAAGATTTTCACAGATCTCAGCGACTCCGCAAGCAGAGCATTTCCAGACATTTGAAAAACTTGAGACACTTCGACTCCACAAAAAGCATTCCAACTATGAGCACAACATTATTCCTACCGAAAGACAATTTAACGATAGTACATAATTTTAATTTTTATCGTATGATACTAGAGGCGAAAGCTCTAAGAACACATTCTGGTTCTCTTCACATCTTGGAGGAATCCAATCCTGATTAGCCACAACTTCAGGGAAGAACTCACCACACTTGGACAATTGCGTGTTGGTGAAGCTATAGTGAGGATGGCGTTCTTTTGAAGGGTAGCTGTATATTGTTGCAGATTAACGGAATTTGGCCTCGTTGTAGATAGCCCACTATAAGTCATAAAAAGATTATAATTCAAGAAAAGCAAATTGAGTTGAGAAATAACATTTTATATATACACATATCAATTAAGGTTTTTACAATTAAAGTAACCCTTTAAATATGGGTCCAAAGGACGTTAAAATGTTCATGACAATAAAATGCTGAAAAGAGAATTAATACTTAGGTATGTGGGAGCGTTGTAAGTAAGGGATGTCTTTGATGTATCCTCTCTTTTGGTCAGTAACTAGTTTTGAGACCGTGAAGAATGAAAAGAGAGAGAAGGGTGACGAGCATAGTAAGCCACTGGACTTGGTCAAGGGAGATACTAATTACTCTCGTCTATCTCAAGTCTGTCTGGGTCTGTCTGCTTTCTGTATCAGCTTTTTATATCTTCTTTTTGGATCGCAGCAGATCATTTGGGAATTCATACTTGTATTTGATTCTGGGATTCTCATTAGCCGATAAATAAAATTCGCGTAGGCTCGCGAACTGGAAATTTAATATTTAATTAATTTTTACTTTTCAACCGGAACATCTGCGTGAAGCCGGATGCGCACCGACGAGTTTTGGTCATTTGCTTTTTGGTCGTGAGAGTGCAAACATCCGGCTCCTCGCTTTGCTCGGTCGGTATCAACACAAAGCTATTTAGCGCATATTTGGAAGGTTTTAATTCAGAGTCGTCGTTTTCCTAGACCGGTTTCTACTCAAAGCTTTAGAAACCAGATTGTCCTGTTCGTCACCCATAATTGAAAAGAGAAGAGATAGATTCAAGGGTATTTGAACGTAAGTGAATGTAATGAACTCGACTGGAATTCGAACCCGGCTCTTGAATTCTTCAATCCGAGCTGCTACCCACTATGCCTCGACTATATTGTACGATTTGTATATTTTTGTAGTGTTTATAACTTGTTGTTATCTCTTTTGAATTGTCGACACCTGGTGGCATTGTTATAATTATGGCAATAAAGAGCTGTTAGAAGATCGTTACAAACTATCTTTATATAAAGTTTAACGATTATTTCGTAGAATAGATATAATTTTTTATGCTACTATACAACTTACTTTTGTGGCTCTAAGTATCTCTCTTCTTATTTGTTGTGCTGTACATTAATTTCCCTTTGTTAAGTTGATTGCTTCTTGTTTCCATTTACTTCCTTTGCCTTCAATATGTCCCGTGAGCGTTAATTTCTCCAGGATTTCTTTCCTTATCCCAGAATTTTTAACAATGCCTTTCTGACTGAAATTACGCATTTTTCTTGAAATTCTATTCCTGATAACATTCTTTATCCGTGGTATTCTAAACATTTATACATAAAAACAAATATCTGTCGCTTCAAGTCTAGTCTTCACTGAAGAAATGGTGAGCGTTTACTGCTACGTAGGTATTGCATAGTTATAGAGTGCAATTTAGCACTCTTTTCTTTATTTCTAGAATCAATTTCATATTTCTTAATACTTTTCTTAGTTTCTGAAAGTCACCTTTTGATATTCCTATCTTCCTTTGGATTTCTGTGCCATACTTTCCTTGGTCTGTTGTTACGCCACTCAGTTAAATTTCTGTACCTACTGTAGATGTAAGTATGAGTGTTAGAAGATATTAACAAGTTAGAGTAATAATATTATTGTAAATTGTCTATTTTGTATATTGAGTACTTTTACAGATGTTTTTGATGACTTCCCGTCAAATTTTTCCAGCCAAATTTATCTATATTTAATGATTAGTTAATAAAGCAAATGTTTATAATTTTGTTAAAGATGATGGCAACTCCAGTCAGAGAACATTGAACGTAAGTGAGTTGCATCATGCTTAGTTTGCACTTCGTTCGACTTCATGTATTCTTAAAGCAAGATAAGACGTAGAAATTAGGAGAGATGCTGCTATAATAAAATTCACTACAGTTTACATCAGAACCAAACACTCATATCTAACAAAAACGAAGAAATGCCCAGAAACATACAACAGTTATAATTTAAAATTATGTTTAAAAATAAACACTCTGTAAAGATTTTAAATCATTTTCCCCTTTTCTTGACAAACAGTTTTTTCCGTAATGTAAAAGTTCAAGTTCGTGATGATTTAAGATGTTTGCAGTCGGAGACATTTTCATTTCTTTTTATTTTCATTTTTAGTATTTATTTGTGATATGGTTTTCTCAAATAATAAAAATAATTAAGAAAAACAAAAAGGGAGAGAACCGCGTGCTGTTATTTCTTATTTTTACTGGAAAATCAGTTTTCCTCAGAATATTTGACTGACGGCATTTATCTTTATAAATAAATAAATACGCTTGTTCATTTGACGTATTTATCTATCCCTGGTGAGTGCTTTCAGTACGTTTCCTCTTTACCAAAATTCACTGAATCTGTTATAATACGTTGTAGTGCTAACCAATGAATTAAATATTATATTGTAATCGAAACGAGATTATATTGGCGGGAACAAATAATGCCCAACGGTAACCATCTGGTAAAGGTAGAATATATATTCTTTTTGCAAATATTTAACTACAGATAAGTCTGGGTTTTACAGATATTAATTTTGTTAAGTATATGAATTAAAACAACAAGATCAAATGATAAAACAGAAGAATATTTTATAAGAAAAAAGTTTATAAAAATTAAAAATAATAGGAATGACAGTAAAGAGTATTTACTGTCACAAATAGATAATTAGACGCTATTTATGTACATATTAGGATAATTTTTCAATATTATCAAGCAACTAGAAAGACCCGTCCCGTGAAAATTTCACTCTTTTCTTATTTGAATTTTCTGATGAATCTTAATTTTTAAACTAATCATTGAATAAACTTGTGGCGAGTTCTACGACAATAAATAATCCGTAGAATTATATCACATCGTTAAATATTTGAGCTCAACAACTTTAACAAAATATTGTTTAATAACAATAATAAATATGAATGCTGGTCATTATTTTAAGAAGTAAGGGGTCACAAATGGAAAGACCGAGTAGCGTCTTTGATATATCTTAGCGTATTTCCAAGTAATATAAACGGAATAGTGTCTTATTTATGAGATGTTGGCAGCAGACATTAAACACTCCGTTTTTTGCCTTTTTCTTTCATTTTCTCAATGAAATCAAGTAGCGTCTCTGATATGATTTTTTCTTATTTCTTCTTTCCACGCGATGAAAACGGATGCATTATTTATAAGTTTTGGCAGGGTGTAATGGTCATGCTAACAAAGGGAGGGGCAAGTAGAATTATAATAATATATGAATGGTGTCTATTTTGGAATTGCAGATATACTATGAATTTATACATATATTGCTAACATTATTTTTCTTAGTATTTTGCTTAGTGATTTCGGAAAGCACTATATCTTTGATGAAAATCTATTACTCTCTTGCAATCAATAATAGTTTTCTGGCGGCAACCACTTTTATCGATCAGTTACAACTGACAAACGATAACACTGTTAATAGTTAATAGTTATTCATTGATGATTAACTGATGTCTTTACTAAAAAAGGTGCCTGTCATATCATTTAATTTAAGGTCAAAGTTAATGATTTTAAAAATATACTTTTTTAAAAAATTGAAATGTATTCACAGTTATATGCAACGGAGGAACTTGAGTAATGATTCAGTATGTCTGGCGCAAAAGAAAAAAGACATGTAAAATCATGAATAAAAATCATTATGTTAAATAACAAATAAAAATAGGCTTAAAACGGGCATGGATATAGATAGATTAAGGAAATGTTTGACAAACATTGATATCTTCTTATATTAAACAAAAAGAAAGAAAAAATAATAGTATTTTTCTTTATAAAGATATGCTTATACATATCAACGCATGTTAAACTAAAATGGAATCGCTCAGACGACACGCAGATATATACACAACGCGTACGGACAAAAGAAAATATTTATTTACGTCATTGGGATCAGAGAGGCTTAAGTATACACGCATGAGCGTACGCACGCGCACAACCATCCACCCACCCACCCACATATATATTATTAGTATATATGCATTTTTTTCCTTACCGGTAGCACAACTTTAAGTTTCATGCACAATCTTTAATACATCGCAATCTTGAGGTCATCTAGCACTATTCTATAAATACCAGCACTCAATGGGCAATATTAAAATTTATATTTTGTATATATATATATATATATATATATATATATATATATGTGTGTGTGTGTGTGTGTGTGTGTGTGTGTGTGTGTGTGTGTATACATCGCGGGACGCTCCGAAAATAATGCCTCTTATTTATTTCTACATAAACTACAACTATTACAAGATTTCCTCGTTGGAAAAAAAAAAGCAAGTTTTACACTTTTACACTGGCTATACACTGTCGAAGCGTATTTAATTTTATGGATTACCAGTTGTACTGAGTCACTTAGAATGTGGCTTGTTTCACACACATCCCTGATGATACGCGTTCCCCACTACCTAACCTGCTCGCATCCACACTTTGGTTTATGCAAACGTTCATCAAGCGTCAATTATCAATTAATATCAATAGGTGCCTTTTTTGTTCGGAGTGAGAAATTAAAAACCCAACGTTTGTACTTTTATATCAGCTGCCAGTTTACCAATTTGTTATTTGTAACTGTTGTCCTTCCTCTAAAGAGTGTATGTTGGACTCTTCCGCCTACTATAAGATTAGTAGGAGAGGAGGCCTTGGAGGGACAGCTGAATTGATTGAACTATGGACAACCGACACACGCACAAGTCGTTTAATACTCTTCTGTTGTATTTACTGTTAAATAGACAATATTTCTATAACACTTGTTTTGTTATTTCTTAAAACTTTCACTTGGTAACAACAGTAACAAAGAAAGAAATAATGAACGAGTTATCAGTGAGAAGGTTTTCACTATTCTGATATACTACCGACATACGTGTCTGATATTGAAGACCAAAATAATAAGATAGCAAGCACTAATTTTAAAAGGATCCTCGATTGTGCGTTCGTGCAAGCGCACGTGTGTGTGTGTGTGTGTGTGTGTGTGTGTGTGTGTGTGCGTGCGCGCGTGTGCGTGTGCTGTTTACCAAATTGATATTATGTTATATACCGCTTCGTGTAAAGTATAAACTGGTACTGCTGCTGCTGGAACAACAATCGTCTTGACGGATAACAAATAACGAACACGTATATATAAAAATATTCTTATATTTTTCATCTCTTTCCGTGACGGTTGTGTATGTGGAGTAGTAGTCAGCCTAAACCTAAAAATGAAAGTAAAATCGTAAGAGTTAAAAAAAAAAGATCAAACTTATGACTTTTAGAAAAAACTTGTCATCATATAACACCAGAATAACCGTAATTTATTTAAAAAAAAGAAAATATATTAATGACTACATGCAAACATACAAATAAATATTAGCATTAATACTTGGAACCCGACCCCTATTTTCACTTATACTTTTTACATTTTTGGTTATTTATTTATTATTATTTATTTATTATGTTTCTTTTATTATTATTTGATGTATATGCATATGCACACATACATATGTATATATATCCATTTATAGTTTTCTCCCTTTTTTCATTGCACTCGTTAACAGAAAATAAAATAAATTAAATAAACAAAAGTTACTCCAATATGCGTTCAATATGGCTCCTAAAATATTTAATATTTGTTTGTTTTACTTTTCCTACGACTTTACTTTCATTTTTAGTTTTTTTAGGTAAAGAAAAAATAGCATACATTTAATAAATGAAGTAATAGAGATCCCAGATTTATAATTTATAACAAACTTAAACAATGCTAGTAGCAAAAAACAAAATTCAAATCTAGAAACACTCAATTCATAAGATGCATCTGGTGACTGCGTAGTGCATGAAACTCCGAGTCGTGCTTTAGACGTAAGATTATATATATATATATATATATATATATATATATATATATATATTTATATACAAGACTCTTAATGTCTTGATCATAAATTTAAGCATAATCCTAAACATACAAGTGAGAAGAGCTATTTTTCTCCTTTTAATTCCCCAGTGACACACACGCACACACACACACACACACACACACACATATATATATATATATATATATAGAGAGAGAGAGAGAGAGAGAGAGTTCCTTAAAGAAGTAGTGACATTTGTACTGAATATCGAATTGATTCTTGAAAATGTTTGTTTATTCCTATACTATCTATCTATCTATCTATCTATCTATCTATCTATCTATCTATCTATCTACTTGGGCTTGCTTAAAACGACAAACGTACTCACATGCGCGTATAAATAATTCAAGAAAATTACCACTTTCTTTTTGTTCCTTTCCATCATGTTGTCAGAAATTATCCATGGGGAATTCCGTATAATTTCCCATTTTTCTTAATTTTCATTCCATCATTCTTCATTGTAAACAACCTCCACTGACGACCATAGTGCAAACAGACTAAGAAATTTCTAAATTTTGACTATGATTCACTCACCTATTTTAACTTAGTGCATATAAGGAATTGTCTTAATGGAATTATATTGTATTTTTATACGAAGGAAATGGTTATGATAATTTTTTTTCTTCTGATGAAAGGTACAATAAAACTGACACTTATTCAGCTTTTATATTCTGCTAAAACGATGCCATATAACAAACGAAGCTATATAACAATTGTCTAATATTTTTTCAAATAAATAATAGTCGTGTGATACTTTTCTTAGTCTAGAGGCCTTATAAATTTGTCGACTGCCCATTTTCTAGAAGCATAATGAAAGCCGTGTGGCACAAATTGGTAAATGCAAACAGAAACTGGCAGAGAAACAGCAATTCTTTTTACTGTTTAATATGATGAAGATGCTATTCCATTTTATACAAGATTGAGTCGTATGTAAAATTAATGCTCATCCTTGTTATAAAATACAGATCGGTTATATAGTTTTTCGCTATAAGAAACATAATAGGAGAAGGCATTAAAAAATTTCTTGACCTGGTCCAGTTCACTATTTACCCGGGACTCCCAACAAAGGCGAGATGTGGCACAAGGCCGATTTTTACGTGGAGCATTCCGAGTTCGTACGCACGAATAAAAATTTTTCCGTAGACCCCGCATATGGGAAGTCAGATTCTGGTCTATTTACCCCAGACGAGACTCTACCCTTTGGCATGGCCTCGTCTGGAGTCCTCTCCACTCGAAGGCAGAGAATCCGATAGAGTCAGAGCTTTGGTGCGCTGATCCAGTTTCAAATGGCCAACATAGCAGACTTTTCTTTCAAATTGTAGGACTAACCTATTCGTCTGTCAAAGAACATCTGCTAACGGCCTCTAATAGATGTTGTCAAAAGAAGTATAAAAGATAAATTCGCAAAGATCTCATGTTCTTTTGTCTCTTTTAGACACAAGATGAGTCAGAGATGATATGACTTGTTTTTCCTCTATAAAAACCTTTTCGCCCCCAAAGAATAATATATCGCATATATAGTGCACAAAATGCTCTGAGTCACGGACATATAAAGTTGAATCACCGATTCGCGTAAGATTACCGGAGTTATGCAACCTCGAGCTTGGTCAGTACCTAGATGGGAATTCCAGGTGCTGTAGACCAGGATGTAAAGCTTGGATGCGCGGGTGATGTAATGCATAATGGATCGGAATTGTTAACTGGAGATCAGAGTTCCAATTCCAGTTAGGTTCGTTATATTCACTTACGCGTAAATACCTTTGGGAAAGGCATGAATCTCACTCTCCTCCCCTCGAGCTATGGGTTAATTAGTAATATTTCTATCCCTAAGAACATTATTTAAAAATAAAAAAATCTTACAATGTAAGAATATTTTATGACAAGTCTTTGAAATATTTAAAAAATTTTTTTGAAATTTTATAAATTATTATAAGGAAAAAAATTGGAAACAATTCGTTTAAAATTTCATTATTAATCGAATTTTTTTCAGACTTTAATGTTCTTCACATATATTATTTATTAAAGCAGTTAAAAGCTTATCTAATTAAATAGTGTAGCTTTATTGCATTATTTATTTTAAAATTGGGAACAGATTTTTCAGAAAAAGGGCCAAATGGTTGAAAAAAGAAAGATAATTTATATTCACTAACGAGTCCTGCATTTAACTAAGAAAACCAATTTTGCTTACAAAATTTAATTTCTTAAAATTTGATGAATTTATGTGGAGGGGTTTTAACCAAGATTTTAAAAAAATATTAATTTAAAAAATAAGTTAGTTTATTCATAACTAAGTCCTGAAAGTTTCATTAAAATCCGTCAATTATTTGATTTTTGCAAGAATTTCCAAATTCATGTGTTTTTCACCGGAAAAATGATTTACGTATTATATTATCCATTGTAAAGATTCGTAACGATTTAGTTACTTGCTAACAAAAATCAAAACAAGATTTTACCAAAATTTCAAACGTGTTAGAAAGGATTAAAATTTCTAAAAATATAATTAAAGAATACTTTGATTTTTTCTCATAATGATCACATAAACACTTTGATGGAAAAAGTTCGTTTTTATTAAGTTTTGGATCTTTTCATATTATGCAGTTTTTTCGGCGATTTAGTGGACGAACCTACTCTTATTAGAATCTCCTATTAAATAATATTACTGAACTATATCTTATCTCTAAAAAATATCTCTTCAGTCATTGATAGTATCCGCAGTACTCCCATTGTTTAATAACTTTTTGTAAATAATTTTTATATTTTCATAAGTTTTATCTTTTAATAAACAAACACTTATTTATGAAAGCTTTAAAATAATGCCAATATCAGAAGTCATTAGACAATGATTATACCACACTGTATATTTTTTGTTGTTCGATTAGAGACACTAGATAAAGTTTATTTGATTGATTTGTGCTATTAAGTGAAATTCCACCTGATAATAATTTTCTGTTAGAGATTCTAATACACATTGCTTTGGTATAAATGAACGAATAAATAAATAAATAAATAAATAAATAAATAAATAAATAAATCTACAATCGGAAGAGTTCATGAAATTTATGTCTTTTCCTGAAAGTCTCATATAATGAGACTCGCTTGGGAACTTAAACATTCATTAGTCGCGTGCCAAGGGGCCCTCTATCATTTGTTTCTGTCATTTCAACTCAACCTCGGAAGTCGTAGAGTAAAGGAAATCCGACCAACTTTTGCCATCGTCCTCGCTCATTCTAGCCACCGATTTGACAAAGGAGACGAACGCGAAGAAAATCTTTGGTAGAAAACAGAATAAATGCCAAGAAAGACTAATCGATATTGTTACTTTTCAATTCAAACATATTCATAAACCATCGGTCAAAAAAGTGAATTAAAAGGATACAACCACTTTCTGAATTATGTGAACTCCATGAAACGTGGCGGGACAGCTTCACAACTAGAGAAGGCTATCCAATCGTATAACCCCATTAAGACGAATATCATGCCTGTCGGGGACGCATTTGACTGCTTAGTGGTAGCTTTGGCATATAAGCGCGTACCCGAATGGTTAGAACGTTCACTTTCTGACTATGAAGCCCAGGTTCAAGTTTCACCATGGTCGATTTGTCTGGAAGGTAACTTCTAGATGTTATCGGTCAAGAGATGGCAATCCAAGCGTACAGCACCTTTGGAAAGTGTCTCGCCACAGGTTGACCTAAGTCTTGTGGTTGAAATTGGGTAAACAGAACTCTTTGGGGATCGTCAGCTGCTTGGAAGAAGTTTTGAGTTTGGTTGGCAATCTTCATTGAGTTGGTGTCTCGTATAGAAAAACACCCAGCTTCTTTATCTACGTCTGTATCATCCATCGAAAGAAGTCTATGACATCCGCTCACAGCAAGAGGGTCAAAGTTCAGCAACGATTGGCCTCGTTGCGTGGAGTGGGGTTGTCGATGGATTTCCGACCAACAATTGGTTGGTCGAAGGATGACGATGAGCATTACATAAATATTTAAAATACAGCATGTAACCATAGTTACCTTTTGTCAGTTTTAGACGCGAGACGAGACGCACATATACCCTACTTCCTCTGAACATCGTTTTGGTATTTTTTCAGCACATAACGTGTTTTGGGGATGTGTAGGTAGTTTAATGGATATCGGCGCCGAAGGGGAATAAGCAAGCCATGTTCCAATTATGGGTTAGTTTGTTGTGGTAACTTTCGCACTAACGCTCTTGCGAAAAGTATGAATTCATCTCTTCCTTCTCCCCATTTATGGGTTAAATAGCCGCATAGATTAGACTCGATAGCTTTGCGCGTTCGATCAATTTAAGCAAAAGAAAAATCTGAATTTCAAACTAGGGAGAAGGCAACGGTAAAGCACTTCATTATATTTTACATGGAGTCCTGGTAATTTGCTAATTTGTGGACACTGAAGAGAAGGAAGATAATGTTTGTCTTTTTAATCACTTTCAGGTGCCGAAATAGACGGGGTAGGGGATTTTGTTTTTAGGAAATTTTCAGACCTTTGCGAGTTTACAAAATCAGCAGTTTTTGCCATTCTAAATTATTTTCTACTCTGGCTAATTATTGCCGACTGAGACAAATTCCGATCCTCGATTAAGATTACTACGATTCTTATGAGTAGGCAAGCATTACCTATATACGCTTGTACGTATGTATGGCGCGTGTCAGGCCTGACATCACAGACACCGAGTAAGAAAGAGATAGACAGATAGATAGATAGATAGAGAGAGAGAGAGAGAGAGAGAGAGAGAGAGAGAGAGAGAGAGAGAGAGAGAGAGAGGATATGCAGAAAACCAAAATAAGAATGCAACAAAGAGAGGGACAGAAGGCGGGCGTCGTAGATAAAGGAAGTTGTTTGTAATGAATAGATTAAATCGTATTTCATAACCTAACGAACTGTTTAGGACCTTTCAGCATTTTTAAGAGAGACTATGTCACCTTTTTGCGGATGTGTGGTGTGGTGTAGTAGATATAGGCTCGGAACAAAAATCAGGAAACCGAGTTCGAATTCCAGTTGAATTTTTTGCATTCATTTTTGCGCAAATACCATTGAAAAGATATTAATCCGTCTCTTCCCTCTAGTTATGGGTTAAATAACAGGACAGATTGGCAACCAGTCTACCACAGAAATTAATAGCAACCTATTGCGAGATATTCTTCTGCTCAATCAGTCATATCTCTTTCGAGACATGATCGCCCCAGCGTGTATCACGTATGGTACTTAACTGATTGACTGATGTCACTTTTCTTATAAATATCTGGAAATGGAGATAAATTGAAAAGTAAAGTGTAACATTACAAAATATATTAATAAATCCGTGTAATTTACACGGGTTCTGTTAACAAATAATATATTT
Source organism: Ascarosepion bandense (assembly GCA_037127315.1). NCBI lineage: Eukaryota > Metazoa > Mollusca > Cephalopoda > Sepiida > Sepiidae > Ascarosepion > Ascarosepion bandense. The sequence goes on along the minus strand of JBBBDQ010001859.1, from coordinate 120,657 downwards.
TGATGCTATTTGTCTCAGTTGCGGATAAAAATAATTTTTATACATGAGTTGTGGACTTGTCATGAGAAGAAGAAAAAACATAAAAAAAGGCATGAAATTACCGAAGCCGAGCTATTTATTAATCGAAATTGTAATTGCGATCGAGGTGTGTTAATAGCTTTACAAAAGACGTGAATCAATATATTTTTGTGACCAGGAACATTATCAGTTACCTTGTTCTTGGATAACAGACGAAGAGTAAAAGATAACCATATATATTATCAATCAAATTATCTTCCGATAACAGAACAAGTATGAAAAGTAAACATGCACATTATTTCATCTTGTCCTCTAATAACAAATCAATGGTATGAAGTAAACAACTATATTATCAGTCAACTTGTCATCCAATAACAGATCAATGTTAAGAAGTAAACACCTACATTATCAATCGACTTGTCCTCCTCTAACAACACATTTTTAAGAAACAAACACCTACATTATCAATTAATTGTTCTCCGATAACAGATCAATGTTAAGAAGCAAACACCTACATTACACAATCAACTGGTCCTTCGATAACAAACAAAGGATAAGAAGTAAGCAACAATATTATATATTCAGATTCAGTGTTAAATAGCAATTGTCTAGGCGTAACGAATTCGCCTTTGACGCAAAGAGTTGGTGTTTTAAGATCTGAAGTTGAAATGGTAGAATCCATAAGTTCATCTCTCTCTTCAAGAGAGTTTACACAATTTTTAAGAACTGTATTTGGTGAATAGAATAACAATAACTCTACGCACATTTAATTTCGTAAATCGAAGAAATTGTAGATGAGATGACTTTGAAATGATTGTGAAGAGAACATCTGAAAAGAGAAAACACATCTTTTCTCGTTAAGTCTCAGTGCAGCACGAGAATAATTAATTAAATTATTGCCAAAATATTGAGAACTGTGCAAACTACCATAAAAATGCATAAACTAGAATTTGTCTTAGTGAGTAAAAAAGCTTAAAATTCTCATAGATTTTCTTTACAAACTGATAACCCAATCCAGGTTAGAATTCCATATTTCATTATCATAAACAAACACAGAAAGTCTCTCAGATCGTAGATTTAAATATTTGAGCAGACGACAGAATGCAACTGAGCGATACTGAGAAACTGAACAAAACCTCAAATCAAACAGATGAAGAAAAGCATTATTTTTATTCAATAATTTGGCTCTATGAACAAGGAGATCCGCAAATGTAGCACTCATAACAAGAAAACTTCATTAAATACTTTTTTCTTCAATTTTCTCCTTGTGTGATCTCCACGTTTTTAAAGCTAAAAACTAAAGGATCAGAAACAAAATGTCTGTTCAAATACTAATGATAAATACAATATCGTGTATATATAGGGTTGACAATTAAAAGATGTATTCTATCGCGTACATATACAATTGTATACGTAAAAAAATTCAATATAATAGGAAAAATTTAATATAATATTTATAGGTTAAAACAAAACAAAAGTAGGATTGACGTAGTGAAGAAAATCGAAATGTTTAAAAAAGGAAATGTTTGCTTGAAATGTTTGATCTACTCACTGACATCTTGTTTCTTTGTTTCAAAATACAGGAAAAATCAACTTACCTGAAAAAAAATTACAATTATAAGATAAAATACAAGAATTCAAATTATTTTGATCAATCACAAATCATAGAAGCATTAAAAAGATGTCATAATAAATAATCATAAATTATCATATGATTAATATATAAATGTTATTGATAAATAAAATAATTTTTACATGTAATAAATAATAACATAATGTGAAACTGTTATGATAATAATATATAAAATAATGATATAAAGTCATATGGGTAATGATGAAAATATAGACAAAATGAAGGTCAGTTATATCTAAGAAAGAATTAGAGAGAGAGAAAGAGAGAGAGAGAGAGAGAGAGAGAGAGAGAGAGAGATTATAGGTTAAGTCCCTCTCAATGTTAGCTGTGGATATAACAGTTTTATAAAAACGCTGTTACATAGTCAACCTTTATTATTTTATTGATTACTTTGATTACTTTAACTACTCAGGTAGCCTAAGTAATTAAAGTACACCCCTGGGAGTGACTTGTTGGAAACTTTCACGAGACTTCTTTGTCAATCGTCGTGTGGCATGACAGTAACTAGGCATTTTTGCTATGTTATACGGCGATAGAACCGAGCAAGAATAAATGAACTCTTCCAAACATAGTAACTGAACACTTTCAAACATAGTAATATGTAAAATAAATAATCAACTTCAGGCGAAATTCAAGGTTGATTTATGGATTCTGTTTTCTGCATTTTTAAACTTTAAGCTAACCTGCAAGTTTGTATATCATATTTTACAAATAAAAATGGCACAAAAGGTTGTGAAGGTGACAATAAGAGATAAAAAAAGAATGATAATTTTTATTTGTCATTTCAATATTTGTATATTTTCATAAGAAGTGAAACAGAAATGTTTTCCCCACTTCATAAACTGAAACAATCATAGACTTGGAGTAGAAGAGATGCAAAAATATTCTATCTATCTATCTATCTATCTATCTATCTATCTATCTATCTATCTATCTATCTATCTATGTCAGTCAGTCAATATCTATCTATCTATCTATCTATCTATCTATCTATCTATCTATCTATCTATCTGTCTATCTATCTATCTATCTATCTATCTATCTATCTATCTATCTATCACGAGCATACAAACTCTACAAATCTCAAATTTAGACGTTCCCGACAACAGAAATGTTTTCCCCACTTCATAAACTGAAACAATCATAGACTTGGAGTAGAAGAGATGCAAAAATATTCTTTCTATCTATCTATCTATCTATCTATCTATCTATCTATCTATCTATCTATCTATCTATCTATCTATCTATGTCAGTCAGTCAATATCTATCTATCTATCTATCTATCTATCTATCTATCTATCTATCTATCTATGTCAGTCAGTCAATATCTATCTATCTATCTATCTATCTATCTATCTATCTATCTATCTATCTATGTCAGTCAGTCAATATCTATCTATCTATCTATCTATCTATCTATCTATCTATTTATCTATCTATCTATCTATCTATCTATCTATCTATCTATCTATCTCTCTATCTATCTATCTATGTCAGTCAGTCAATATCTATCTATCTATCTATCTATCTATCTATCTATCTATCTATAACGAGCATACAAACTCTACAAATCTCAAATTTAGACATTCCCGACAACACTTCTAGCATCAACAAGACAAAATTCTATCGTATATTTACAAAATTTAAAAATAAATTATTTATCAACAACAGAAGCGTCTTTACTACCACCTCCAAGACAATAAAAGATATAATTAAGAAAATTATTGTGATTTATCAAATAAAGTGCTGGAAATATGCATACATGGGAGAAACGTCTCGAAGTCTAAAAGCCCGCATCTGTGAACGTAAGAGAGACCTAACGTTGAGACAGCCATTTAAACTCACTTGTAACAAGACAGGTCATACTTTTACTTTACAAATGCCACATTAATTCAAAAATATTTTACGTCGAAAATACTTCGAGTGATTTCCAGTTATAAACACATACGCTATATTTCATAAGCAACCTTTATTTAATCAATTCTTAAAGCATCTTACGTATATTTAACTACTACGACCGATGTTGATGCAAAAATGACTCCAAAACGTTGAATATTAATAATACCTACTACTACGACTACTACTACACATACGCGTTCTACAAACGAACGCTATTTGATTAGTCAAATTCACATGAAGTCTGCTTAACCAATGAAAGTCAAACAGTGCAAAAACAAAATACCAGAATATTTTTCCATTTTCCATATTTCATTCTTTGATAAAGCTTTAAGAAAAGCGAAACATGTTAGATTTATAAACGTTTGTTCTTTAATCTATCTATCTATCTATCTATCTATCTATCTATCTATCTATCTATCTATCTATCTATCTATCTATCTATAATTATATTAGCACAAAGGCTCACTTATATATATATAAGGCATATGGTAATAACTTTTATGCAAGTTGGTAATCACAGTATGCTCAAGGGAATCGATCTTTATCGATTATAAAATCAATCATGACTCCCTGAAAAAGATATTACTCTGCAAATAACTAAAAACACTCATGGTGCAATTAATGCTGCTTTTAATACCGGAGCGTTCATTTCTTCCAGCTTTCTTCCCAATGTTCTTTATACTCTGTTCTCATTCCTGTCATATTTGGAAGGTTCGATTTTAGAAATAGACTGGCATGAAGCAAACACATTACGCAAAATCGATTTCGCTGTGAAGTCATAGCGATGGATTTGAGATTGGGTCTAAAAAATAAGGGAAAAACCGAAATAATTTAAATAAATTATTGAATTTTTTTCGTTCCATCTATAAATACCTTTTTCGTTATATTTTCTTGAAGTGGAATTGTCGTGGAATATAAGATAAGCCTGTGTTGTCATTTAGTAGAGTTGTCGTGAAATATAAGACAAATCTGTACCTCAGTAATTTCTAATAAAAGTCTGAACATTTTTTTTCATCAAGAAAAATGTTTTTAAACATTTCTAGCTAAAATCTACCTCTGTAGAGAACTGACTTAGAATTGGGCTCTGAGAATCGGCTGCAAAATTGATAAAATTTCCAGTGCGCCATTAACGGTGATTATGTGTGTATGTGTGTGTGCAGCACTTTCTCTTTAAGGAACATCAATTATCGAAAGAGGATATTATTAAGGATTCGAATTTTGGTGTCCTTTCCAATTTCGTTTTAATTTGTCTCTTATTATAATCATTATGTTACTATCCACATTAAAATCAGGAATAATGAGAATGTCGTTGTTTCACTAACACAGAGGTTAAAATTGAAGAAGAATGAAAAATTAAGTAACATATAAAGACTTTTCCATGGTATATCTTTATCCGACTGGATGTCGTGATGTACATATTGGGCTTCGTATATTTATACCCCAGTGGCACTATCTTGACGTGCTGCTCTCTTACGCAATAACATTTTCACCCATCAGTGATTGTAGATCTTTGGGTTGAAAACAGAAACAGATTTCATCCTGTCTCCTCAAGTTAAAAATCTGCCAGCAAAATCCTACAAGAACGATTCTATTTTAATGGATTCATCCAAAATATTTTCTTTTTTTTACAAATGCTGAGGAAACTATTGAAAATCTAATATCTGGGTGTTCTACCTTAGCCTCCAATGAATTTTAGTATAGAAATGAGAGTCTAAAAATATACCCATTGCAAAATATGCAAATATTATAAACTACCGAAAAATGGTATGAACAGAAACCATCGCCAGTACTAGAGGATGCCCAGTAAAGAGAATTCAAATTTATTATCAATGTTTTAATCTTTCAGGAATATTTAATCTTGAATAACCTTGGAGAAATTTGCTGACTAGTCATTTGACTCTCTCGTAATTACTTCGCTTTGATTGTTTCGTTTATGATTGATTAACTGCAGATCGATCTTGTGACTCGTCATTTAAAGGTTATTTGCTGAAGACTTTTGTCTTTTGTTCTGCCTTTCTCGTATGGCTGAAAAACTCACCGATATCGAGTGTCAACTTATCAAACTTTTCAAAGAAGATCCGACGTGCAAGTCGATGAAATGTGCAGAAATTCTTCCTGAATTTTTCAGTCACATCAGTCGTTACCAGTTTTCAGCGGTTGTCTCACTTCTTTCTGAATTTACCGCTTTTTTAATATGAAAATCTCTTAGTGTCCTTGGATTTCACTATACACAGCTGTCACACGATTGAAGCTAGCAGATCAGCTATAACAAAAAAGACCCAAACCATCTGATATCTCACATAGGGAACCCGTTTGATAATATCTCTGTAAAAGATTTGACTGACATTCAAAATATAATCACCTAATAACGAACATTGAAAGACTGTCATTTAAACACAATCAGTATCCCAATAAAAATAGGGGCACTAGGAATTATTAAAATTATACTGATACGCACATTAAGAGATTCCCATGAAACTTCGCATTATATGAGATAAAAAAGATTGCGCTCATGAGTACCTCTTATACTCAGAAAAATCTCTATTAAATATTCTTAAAAGATTTCTATGAAAAATCTCCTATTACCTTGGTTTCATATAAAAGGTTTGGCAAAGAAATGGCATCAAATAACAAATTAAGGAAACTGCATATAATAATAATAATAATAATAATAATAATAATAATAATAATAATAATAATACCAGATATGAATATTGTAGATTATTTACGATGTCATTTATATAGTCTATGGAAATTTAGGAAAGGTTCCAATTATGTCCATGGAAATATTCTAATTGCAAGCGGTCCAGGGAAGTGATTGCACTGTAGTAGTTAACAAGGATACGTAGTGATGTAGATTTTGAAATAATTTGCTCATTTTCTCTAAAATGTTCAGCAATTAATTACCAGGAATGTGAAGATAAGAATCAAATGAGATATGCACAAACCACAAGCTGACGTCGAGAATTAAATATGTCAATATTCTCTGGGACTTTAAAATCGAAATTGTTCACCCGGTCCACGACCGAAGACTAGAATTATAAAAAAGAAATTTTGTCAGATAATGACTGTCACAATTTCAGCAGATCACAGAGAAAAATCAAAGGAAGATTCAAATACTGAAAATATCTGAACTTTCTAAAAAAATAGGGAATATGAAAATGACACAATTATAATTGTGTTTGGAAAAGTTTTAAGGAGCAATGCTAACTCATTGAAAGAACTAGAATTCCATGAAGAATTAACACCCCTCCAAAAAAAAAAAAAAGATGCTAAAATCAATAAGACAGTTCAAAAGTATTTAAAAAATCGTTTCTACTTGAAACTATTCGATGCCACGAATTTGAAAACTTATAAAAATACAAGAGAGAATAGTACAACTTATGTTGGCGTCGATGCTGATGTTATAAGTGTTTTGTTTTGTTTTGTTTTTATGTAGTTTTTCAAGATTGACACGATTTCGGTTTTAATCTTGATGCTGATGATGTGTAAAATAGATTCGGGCAAGAAAAATTGTCTAGCACGGCACAGTGAACCAACTTTCCTAGTAGAAGACGTAACAATTGATGCAATCTAATCTTTTCAGTTCATATAAGCCGAAAATGTTCACCCGAGAAGGCACAACGAGTTACTCTCTTAGTGGTTGGCGTCAGCCATGCTCATGAAATACACATTGTCAGTGTGGGATAACAAACCTAGGAAAACCAACCGTTCTCAGTAGTTACAGACAGTCCATAAACCAATAGATCTACTCGCTTTCATTTCCATTGATAGATAGATAGATAGATAGATAAAAGAGAGATGGATAAAGAGAGAAAGATAAAGAGAGATATGAAGTAACAGAGAAAACAAGATAGAAAGAAAGAGGAATAGAGAGCAAGGAAAAGAGAATGACTGTGTGAGAGACAGAGAATGAAAGAAAGTTAAAAAGAAATTGATAGAAGGACGAGAGTATGAAAAAGAAAGGAAGTGAACAGAGAAGAAGAAAAAAAGATAGAACGAGAACGAGAAAACGAGAGAAAGAGGATGAGCACGAGACAGTCAGAGAGAAAGTATGACAACGAGAGACAAATAGAATAAGAAAGAGAGAAAAAGAAAAATAGAGAAAGAGAGAAAAAGCAAAAAAGAGAGAAAAAAGCAAAAATAGAGAAGCAAAAAAGAGAGAAAAAACAAAAATAGAGAAAGAGAGAAGGAAAGAAAGTAAGAAATAGCCAGAGTGAGTTAAAGAAAGAGGGATTTTTTTTATAGATACATAAATGACAGCATGTGCGTTGTGGCGCAGTGGATATCGACTCGGAACGAGAAATCAGAGAGCCGAGTTCGAATTCCATTTGAATTCATTGCATTCACTTACGCGCAAATACCCTTGGGAAAGGTATTAATCCGTCATTTCCTTTCAGTTATGGGTTAAATAGCAGGACAGATTGGGTTCTATAGCCTTGGCCGGCAACCAGTCTACCGCAGAAAGCAATGGCAACCTACTGCAGGATAATCTTCTGCTCAGTCAGTCATGTCTCTTTCGAGACATGATCGCCCAAGCGTGTTTCACGTATGGCACTTAACTGAAATGGCAGCATAAAATATTTGCATAGAGCGTAGTTATTTCTCGTATTATTCACTCAATTCAAATTCAAATACACTCAAAATGGTAAATTACTAAATGAGTTTACTGTATAGGAATACAAGTAGATATTAGGAAGATATCTTCGATAGACAATGGTTGAACCTCGAAAAGATTTAAATTGTGGTGATTGGGGAAGCATTCACACAAGAATCCTCATCACAAGGCAATGATTTTCGTGGAAGAAACTGTCTGAGTGGGACTTCCTTTTAATCAATGGTATATTAAAAGTAATAATGTGCCCGTAGAAGGGCCACGAATGTCTGAACTAGCTGAACAAAAGAATGTAGTTTGTTTGAACATCTAACATTTGCATTTTGGCAATATTCCGTTTATGGAAAATAAGGCCGCGTAGAAGCTTTTGAAATTTGCCGGAGTGGAAAAATGAAAACCAGGAAGCTCCTGTCCAGACATAACAGCACTTTATCTACTGACATGAAAGTTGAGCATGGCAGATGCTAACCCCCCAAGAGAGCAATTCATTGTGTATTCATGATCTCCCATTTTCTGACATGAAGTGGAACGATTATATTGAATGAATTGATAGTTTTTGTCAACAGAATTCTTGACAAAATCTAAAGATATGTTGTAATGTTATAGGTTTTTATTTATCATCTGACTTCAGTCGCATTTCCATCACCCTGACGTAGCTTCTCTCTGTCTTTTCTATAAATATTTTCATGGAAGTTGTTCTCATGAACTCTCCTTCTTGGTACTTCGGTCACATAAATTTAAGAATAGGTTAGCAAATCAGTCTCATCTTTTTGCTGTTGAAATAACTGCATGTAACCGTAAGTTCTATTCTAATAGTTTCTTTTTTTGTAATTCTTACTTGTGAAACTCTCTTCTGATTTCTTACTAGGTACATTCTTAAAAATCTAACTGTAACATCAAATACCATTTTCTGTCTTGCTGACTTCTGTTCTTTTATTGTCTTTACTCCTAACTGAATCCTTATTCTTTTCCAGTCTTTGTAAAATCTCGCATCTTAGTGGCATTATCACGTTGCTGGAAGTGAAATGATTTAAAAAAAAGTCACGCTAATTCCCAAATAATAAATAAAAAGGAATCTGTAGAGATCAGTGATTAACTCTCCCCTGAAAGTACATGATAAATTACTTTAAACTAGAATTAGCCGTAAAAAATTTTAATACATATTTGAATTTTCTCATGAATCTTAATTCTTCAGTTAATAACTAAATAAACTCACGGTGAGTTCTATGACAATAAAATCTAAAAGAAAGCAGAAAGAAACCACTTCACTGTTTGTCTAAAAAAGTCACTCTGCATTTTCAATAAATATTTTCATGACAGTTGTTCTAACGAACTCTCCTTGGGACCACGACCACATAAATTTAAGAGTAGATTAGCAAATCGGTCTCATCGTTTTACTGTTGAAATAGCTACATGCAGCCGTAAGTTCTATTCTAATAGTTTCTTTTCTTATAATTCTTACCTATGGAGTTATTTTCCAATTTCTTGCTTCTCTGCCAACTACAATCTTTAAAAATTTAAATGCGACGTCAGTCACGACGTCTTCAAAAATTTAAATGCGACGTTAATCAGTCTTTCTGAATTCTATTCATTTATTGCCCTTTCTTCTCACTAATGTTTTTTTATTTATTCTGTTCTAATTCCAGTCACCCCTTGCATCTTAGTGGCATTATCGTCTTGTTTTGGGTGAATGATTAAAAATAGTTGATTTTTGGCCTGATCTAACTCTTGTAAAGGGCATGGCAGGATGAATTAGTGTTATATATCATACATCAATTCGACGTGGAATAACTAGTAGCCAAAATGGTAACCTTCTTCACATGCAAAATGACGGACAGCAACACGTATATATAACTAAAAATATACGACATATTTTTATTCGATTCTTCGGCGAGATTGGTTGTAGAGTTGGGGAATTGGTCGGAGTGTCAGCACACTCACGTTCTGTCTGTTTCTCTCTGATCTGAACTGACTGACTTCAGCTACTGACTTCTGTCTCTCTAAGCTATTAAATAGGTAAGCCTCGTTCATCACGTGGTACTTCCGGTGCATTTTGTTATATTTCAAGTGCAAAATCTTTTTTACCTCGACTTTTGTGTTTATCAAAGCAAAACCCAGCTTTGCAACCTAGCTTTTCACATTTACTGACATTTTAAAACATTTTTTTCAAATTTTGCTGGCGTTGTACATCCATTTTCTTTCAAATTTTACACCGAGAAAGAATATATAAAATTAGATTCCGCCTCGAGTGGTAGAGGGAGCCGACCATTTTCTCAGTGTCTTTAGCGATGTGTTCTAGCAGATGATTGAGGCAAAGTATTACATTGACTAAAGTTGTTCATCATAACTGGGGAAAATTCAGTGCCTGTTGATGAAACGTTATTTTTGAAGCAATTGAATGTTACAATCAAATTCCTCCCCCATTTAATTTCCCAAACAGGATCAGAGGAAAGATCAATTGTTAGGTTCTGGTCATCTAGATTTTTGGTGGTGCACCTGTAAACTGTAGTAATGTCTCCGTATGTATTTACTCGTGATATTTCCTCATTAATAAATGATAGAAAAAGAGTGCGATAAACTGGATTGTTTAAAAGTAAACCCTGTGGATCTTGTCAAATTTCCTTGTCCTTTTTTATTTTAATGTTGTGGTTTTGAAGCAGACTTGGGAAAATATATGCACTATTTGAATAGCAGTTATATTTGTATATAATTCTTTCTTAGATTTTGGCTAGTATTTATTACCATTTAAATTTTTCTTGCATTTTTATCACAACATTATGCAAAGCCGACAATTCTCTGACAATGTGTAGAGACCGCAGAACCGGAAATAAAAGATAAAGAAGAAAAAATCGCCGACAATACTTTATCTAATAAAAATAATATTGCAGTCATGTTTGGACGTTGGTATTTGGGCTTTACATTTAATTTAATTTTTTGATATAATTTCTACGACAAGGAAAAGTTTAAAAGTTTATTCCTTTAAGAGAATGATTGGCAGAAGTTCGGCTTACAATTAGAAAACAGTATGTAGGCGATGTAGGCTTTGCATGAATTAAGTTTACAATTACGCAATGTTATATCCCCTCGAGGTCGTAGAGTAACATAACATAAACATGTTTTTACGAGTTATGCAAGCATCTGTCTTGAATAATACAAAGTAATAATTGATCATATGTCACGTGATAATTAACAAAGATAAAATTTTCTTTATTAAAACGCGTTTGCTATATGTCATTCCCAAATTACTTGTTTGGATTTCCGGTTTAGAAATAAATTTGATGTTAGCTAATTTTCTTCAGTACTCAGCCGTTAATGATTTTTTAATCTTTATGATTTACAGTATTTGTGTGCCAGTACGAAATTTAGGAGTTTTAAAATAAAGCCTGCGATTCTTAAGATCAACATGCAGGTTGATTGTGTTTTATCGTTTCATGAATTATCGCCAATTATGGGCAGTCTCGTTTTCGTGAATAGCAAGGTATCGTATCACCAAATATCATATCACATGTCACATTTTATATATGATAACGGATTGTCGTTATTTAATGGAATCGTTCTTGTCTCATTTCGTATAGCCTCGTATTACTTGATTTTTGTTCAGTCTTTCAATCTTAATACCTTTTATTGATTTCCATTTAAGCCAATTCCTTCTCTTCTTTCTCAACGTAGTCTCATCTTTCTAATTACAAACTTCTGTCTTATTTTTTTCTTTATACTACCTTTTCTCTTGAAACATTTTCTCTTTCCATTTTTTCGTTAACTTAATATTTCTTCATTTTTAAAAATATTTGATTTTAATTTAAAAATTTTTCTCACTTAAAAAAATTCAGATTAAAAAAATTCTCGTTTAAAAAAGTTCTTATTAAAAAAATGTTTTTTTTAGTGTTTTTTAAAAAAATTTTCTCAGTTTTTGTTTTAATGGTATTCTTGACATTTTTTTATTTTAACACATTTTCCCATTTACACCCTTATTTCTACGTCATATTTTTCGCTTAATCTCTACTGAAACTATAACATTCTTCTTATTCTGATATTAGAAACTTTTATCTGTCTTTTTGTGTTATTAATCGTTCTATTATTCTTGGATCTCCGAGTGGCGTAACGGATAGCGCCTCGGAATGAGAAATGTGAGAGCCAAGTGCGAATTCTAGACGGGTTCGTTACGTTCACGTAAGCGCAAATATCATTGGGAAATATATACATCCATTCTGCCTTAGTCATGGGTTAAACAGCAGGGCAACCTTGGCTCTCCAGTCTGGCAGTCTGGCAGTTGACTATCAGCATAGGAGAAGGACAACTATGAATTCAGAATCATAAGGACCAAATCTCGGACTGTGCTTTGACAAGGCATAGCACTTTGAAGTTAGTAATGCGGCGAAGACATCGATAGCAGGCTGATGGCTGTGGCCAATGGCAGAATATAACAGACTTGATTTGACATTGAACTGAAATTGTGATATGCAACGTTCATACTGGACAATGGACGAGTCTTAGTCATTCCGTATCACACAGAATCTACAGAAAACATAGAATATTGTATTCCCTAATATATTTGCACAACTGAAATCCCTATGAAGAAACACGGAAAATCAACCTGAAATAAACGTGTGGATGCTATAAGGGATTCCGACGCGCGAACTATTCAAGCCTAGTATTATTCTTAATTTTATTATTATTAGCTTTTAACTTAAAATACCCGCATTCTTATAAATCTCTCATTTTTGATACTCTATTTATTCATCGGATTTTTTCATAACAGTCAGGTAAGCGTCATACGTGATACACACTTTGGCGAACGTGTCTCGAAAGAGACAAGACTGACTGGACAGAATACCTTCCCGAAGTAGGTTGCTAACCAGATCTATAGAACTCGATCTTTCTTGCAATTTAACCCATATCTGGAGAAAGAAGAGACGGATTAAGACTTTTCTAGGGTTATTTGAGCGTAAGTGAATGCAACGATTTCAACTAGAATTCGAACTCAGCTCTCCAATTTTTCGTTTCGAGTTGTTATCCACTACACTACATAGCACATTTTTCATATACCGATCCGTTTTACAATTCTTATTAATGTTTTCAGTTGCAATTGCATTTCTGCGTTAATCTTCATAAGATTCCTTGTATCACACACCAAGTGACAGGAACAAAAAATTTTAAAGGGAAAATATAATTGACATTTAACCCACTTTGACCTCCAGAAGATAATCGCCCGAAGTATTTTCACCAAGCAAATTTTTCTAATGTCAATAAATTTCGTGGCAGTTGCTGTTATTTTCTCTTAAGGAAAGAAAAAAAGAACGTTATTTCTTCTCTCTTGATACTTTGAATGGCATTATTTCTGAGACATTAAAAAGTTATAAATTTAGAGATTTAGTCATGCAATTGTTGCAGCTTGCAGATAATTTTCACTTCGATTTTTTAATATTTGCGGAAACAGCGCATCGACTTCTTGAGTACGATGGTCATTATCATCACGATGGATGTACGATGAAGAGAAAGATTCATTCTTCCACGATCATTATCATATTGATGACCATACAAGCAGTCGATAGACAGATAGTGAGAGATTTGGAACAATCGGAGGAGTTGTCGTTATTGATCGATAACAAATGACAACAAGAACCCTCTGATTCAACAACTTCCAATTCTATACAACAATTCTTTGCACCAGTAATAATTCAGCAAACATTAGACGTACCGGTAAGTTGGGAAAAATGATAACAAATGTAAATCCCACGAAATAACGTTTCCATATGTTTTAATTAGTTTTCATTTATATTACCCTCTTTCTCTATCATTGATACTACGTTTATTGACATTATTTATTTCACCATGATTTCCTTATCTTTTTTGCTACATGTTATTTTTCTTCTTCTTCTTCTTCTTCTTCTTCTTCTTCTTCTTCTTCTTCTTCTTCTTCTTCTTCTCTCACGTTTATAATTCATGCCCTTCTCTTGTCTGTTATTCGCACCCTTTAAAATCGTTCAAATCACATTCTAGTCTCTACCATTCTGCCCTTTCAGTACCTCACATTAATGTCTCTGTTTTCCTGTTTTACACTCTAATCACGACGCTCCAAGCATCGTATCAACGTTATTTCACTTGACATTAAACTAATATTGCTGGTTATAAGGTCAGTAAACCTATCACTTGAGAAGTTTTTTTTCTAATCCGAGTTCAGAATGCCAACTAACCTGCAACCCTTTAATCTATCCATCCTGACACCAACCAACATCTTTTTCTTACCCTCCATGACTTGTGTCAGATATGACTTACGTGTGTATATTAAAGACGAACAGTGTCGCGGCTCGTCAAAAGGTTAGTTATTTTTGTATACATTGCAGAAACAAATTATTTTATCATTACGCACGCACACACGCACACACACATATGATGCAGTCATTAACTATGTCTCATATTCATAAATTATTGGTGTTGGTACATCTGATCTAAAGTGTTTCTTTCTGAAGAAAGCATTCATTTATATGTTTTCGTAAAACGTTGTAGTCCATTAGTAACAAACCAGGATTTATTAAATCGGTTACAATCACTGAAGTCAATTTCTTCATATTCTATGAAAATGCTACATATTTGAAGATATAGCAATTATCTCTTTCAAAAAAAAAAATATTACGTGCCAATTTATAGTGTCATGGAAATCATTGGGTAGCTCGACCAGTATTATATTCCTTCTACTTTCTTACTTTTAATATTGATATTTTAAAAAATATCTTTTACTACTTACACAATAGAAATGACAAATTAGTGGCGCAGTGGATATCGGCTCGGAATGAGAAATCGTGAACCGAGTTCGAATTCCAGTTGAATTCCTCGCATTCACTTACGCGCAAATACCCTTGGGAAAGGTATTAATCCGCCTATTCCTTCCAGTTATGGGTTAAATAACAGGACAGATTGGGTTCTATAGCCTTGGTCGGCAACCAGTCTACCGCAGAAAGCAATGGCAACCTACTGCGGGATAATGTTCTGCCCAGTCAGTCATGTCTCTTTGGAGACATGATCGCTCAAAGCGTGTATCGCGCATGGTACTTAACTGACTGACTGACTACTACAACTACTGATAATTCGAATTGTGGCTGGAGTCCTTGGCTTGACTAAAAGATGATATTCTGATAGACTAATTGATCAGTTAGTAGCCGCTTTTACGAGCTCACTTCGTCGATTTTCGTGATGGTCACTAAAATTCAAAGGTTTCTGACTCAGATAAGACCATTCAGTTCTATGTGGGTGTAGGGGGGACCATATTGTTTAAACTAGATTCTATATAAATGTTTATAAAAACGAAACAAAAGAAGAATAACACGGACAGAAAGTATTTAACCAAAAACCTTCGGGCACAGTGCCACTTGGCTGGAAGTTAGAAAGTTATTAAACAAATAATCTCTATTAGAACAGAAACTCTTTCTGATGCAGTTCATTGTGGGATAAGGATTGTCCTTCATTCCTCGTCGTAGCTTTTTTTCCCTTTAAGTTTTTTTTTCTGATCATACTGCTGGTCTTTCCCAGTTTTTGTGCAAACAGACGCAGAATGAAATCGAAACACAACAATATAATTGAACTTACTTTGTTGTTGATACAAATGGTTAAATGAATGCAATGTTTAGGCCATACGCGTGTTCTAAGAATGTAGAGTCTCGCATCTAACTTTGTTTGCAATGCTCTTCTTTCGATGTATTTTTTTTATGCATGACCAAAAATGCTGGTGTTGCTAACAAGGTTTTGAACGCATGCACTTCTGGTTTTAGCAGTCGCTACCTCTTCTTTCATTCCTTCCTTTCCAAGTGTCAACCACCAGAAGACTGCAAATAGAACTATTCCTCATCTCTCATCCAACCTTTCAAGCCTCAGAATCGATATACAACCGCTGCTTATCTTGGCTTTAATTCAAGTGACAAGGTAAATCACAGTTTGGTAAAAGGTAACCAGTTCCATTGTTGACAGAAGTAGGGCATCTATCACTGACCACGTTCTTCTTCTTCTTCTTCTTCTTCTTCTTTCCTTCCTTAGCACATCATGGCCTAGTGATTGTCTTTGTGGAAGTAGTTTAAGTAACAGAAATAGCTGACGTACTTAATCCATTTCTCTTCAAGTCACTCGATCAAATATGATTGCTTGGATAAACCTTGGAATTCCGGACTTGGATTTTGTCAACATCTGTCGCGGTTTGTGTGTTCTTTTTTCGTTTGACATTTTTGGTTTGATTAAAGTCGGGCTACAATGAGACTATCTATCTATCTATCTATCTATCTATCTATCTATCTATCTATCTATCTATCTGCATTAGTCAAGTCTGTCGCTCTTAGCAAAGTTCATCTTTGTTTGAACTTCGTAGCGCTATAAAATCACACAGAGCTCTACCAAATGAATGACACCCCATCACTTGAAGAATATCAACGGTAACAACAAGTAAAATTGAGAGCAAATGTAACCCGAAAAGAAAATAATGACATAGTCAAGATGTTGACAATGCACACTACTGTAAATAAAAGGTTAGGAAAGAAACTGCCATCAGTACTGGTAAGAGCGAAAATGAAATACTAAACTTGAGAAACTTATTTTCCCGAAAAAAATATTTTAAAAGAAATATTTTATAAATTCCAGCGGACAACAGTAGTGGCTTCTTGGTCAATGAATGCCCAATGTTTACTCGTATGGAAATGGCTATCATTACCATTAACAATCTATCTATCTATCTATCTATCTATCTATCTATCTATCTATCTATCTATCTATCTATCTATCTATTTGTTTGGAGTTTAAACGATGATTTACTTCCGTGCCTGCTTGCTTCTTGCATTCATCGTTGTTGTTCGAACCCAGGTAAAAGACAGAACTTCAAATGCAATGCACCGAAATCAAAATGGTTTGCCCTTAAAGATTAACGCAACAGTTTCTATCCCTAGAAGTCATCTTAAAATCTGTAATTTCGACGTGATTTTAAATACTTCATCTCTCGACATTTCATTTCTATGCATTTTTCTATGATAGTGCAAATGTAAAATTAAGGATTTACATGTAGCATAGAAGCGAGAACAAGAAATCAACAAACCGAGTTCGAAATGCTGTTAAATTTATTAGAAATACTTTAAACTCTTCTCTCACCAGCAGGGCAGAAAGAACCTCGTTCGTCACCATTTGGAATTGGATTAGGTGAAGGACCACTTTGAATTCAAAATGGTATGTAGCTCTTTCGAAGCACATACTACGATGGATTATGATGGATTATGAAATTTATAATTAAATAAGGTTCATTGTAGAATATATTCTCGGCTGAAGTCGATGAAGAGGTGTATATATATATGATTTAGAATTTGCTTTCTATGCTCACACATCTATCTATCTATCTATCTATCTAATTTTATTCATATCTATCTATCTATCTATCTATCTATCTATCTATCTATCTATCTATCTATCTCATTTTATTCATATCTATCTATCTATCTATCTATCTATCTATCTATCTATCTATCTATCTATCTATCTATCTATCTACATCAGCCAAGCCTGTCGGTTGTAGCAAAGAACACCTTTTATTGAACATCGTGGACTAACGCTACAAAATCATAAACAATATCGGTACCCGACTTCCCACCTAGAACTGAGGCTCAACTGAGTGACGTTTACATTACCCCATCGCTGGTCTCTAAAATAATTTTAACACTTGACCATAAGGTAAGAAGAAATAACGGAATCTCAGTCATTCTTAAAGAAATGTGCCCTTGAACTCTCCTCTGTTCCTCTCCAAACTCTACAACTACTGTCTCTCTGCTTGTTGCTTTCCTGCCTGCTGGGAGTTCTCCTCTGTGGTTCCTTTTTTTAAGAACTTAAGAGAACCCTCAGACCCTACCAATTTTTGACCTATCAGCTTCCTACCAATTTTTGGCAAAGTTTTCGAGGCCATCATTAATGCTGAAGTAGTTCAACATCTCATAGCCCACGGCCTTTTTTTTCCAACACACAGTATAGCTTCCGCTTCGCCATGTCTACCGCTAACATGCTAACGAACATCACTGAGTACATATACCAAGCTCTTGATAAGAATACCGAAGCTCGAGCTGTTGTCTAAAGCATATGACAGAGTGTGGTACGCTGGCCTTCTGAGCAAGCTACAAAGCTATGGCATAACTGGACGCTTGTTTGTCTTAATCAAATCGTTCCTATCGAATTGCAAAATGAAGCTTATACTGAATGGTTATGTTTCCACATTTTATCATACGAATGCGGGTGACCCTTAAGGCTCTATCCTAGGTCCTACGCCTTTTCTGATTTTCATCAACGATATCCCTGATGTAATCAGATCCCAAGTAGGCATTTACACTGACGACACCAACATTTACTCACGCATCGCTAAGAAATCTGCCGAGGCTGACAAGCCCGTTAGTCAATACAAAATCCAGCCTTCGCCAGTTGCGTTCTATACCCAGTGACATATCCCTGCGTCTCCCAATGGAAAAATTCCTCACCGACCAAGATATTATTTAAGACATGTTTCTTACTAATGTTTGATATTATTTAAGACATGTTTTTTACTAATTTTTGTAAATAAAACATTACTTTTCATGGAAATCAACAAGAACTTATTCAAGGTCCTAAAAGAACAAGCCACAATGGCTGCTGGACTTGAGAAATCTATTCTAGATTATTTTAAGAGAAAGATTTTATAACTTCCTATGGACCATAGTAGTGATTGCTTGGTCAATGAATGTCAAATGTTTACTTTGTCTATGTATCTTTCTATTAGCGAAATGAAATAATTTACGTAATGTTCATTCCATTAAAAGAAAACCACCTGTATAATATTACCCCAATTTTACAGCCTGAATTAAATATTTTAAAGACAGGAATGATACACGATATATCGTATAAAACAATTGGGCTCGGTCAAATATCTGGCTGAAAATTTATAAAATGTTTGAATAAATAAACATTAATTTTAGTGAATAAAGACACAAATGTGACATTTATTTTGTTAATTACAAATCTGTTGTGGAGGAATATCGTGTCCTACCCAGGATGGGTATGGCCCGGGTTATAAAAAACCTAAACGGAAACGAACTACAGATTGATCGTGAGTGAGCGTGACTATACGAGAGTCTTCGTCATTACACTGGAGTGATCGAGAGTCTTCGTCATTATACGAGAGATCGAGAGCCATCGATCTTAGACGAGAGTTAGACGTCACTAGACGGAAGACTTCTTCTCAAGACGGACGCATACGTCCTATACAGAGACAGTGCCTTCTTATATGTTATTCTTGTTAACTGTTCGTTGGTGTACTTGTATTTGGTTTATTGTACTGAGGTATAATAAATCTCTATTTATATATCCTCAGTGTTAAGAGTTATTTCTTGCACTATTCTTTCTCTGTTTATCCCCTCCCGGGATACAACAAAATTATAAATCTGTTATTATCAATCTGGAATGGAAAGAAAAACTCTATCTCCGCATGCGGCGGCGACTTAAGAATTTAAGTTATTTTGCGTTTTTTTTCAGACCGAAAACAACCCCACAAATATTTCAAGGCTGCTAAATGTTCTTATAATCTCGATAGATTACCAACCAAGGCTTGGTAATTTCAGCTATCGACTGTTTCCGAATGATTCGTCTATACAATTTTGCTTACAAGGTTAACACGTGGTATGGTTTTTAAAAAAGCAATTCTTAGCGGCACCGCAAACTGGGATCATCTCCCCAGAGCTATATTATTCAAAAGTCACATTCTTGACAAAATGACCACGATCAGATTCGAAACCCGGCTCTCATGATCAAATAGATAATGTTCTAATCATTTAGACACTTGTCCCCAGGAATAATCTAACAAATTTTATTATAACATATAACATATTTACATAACTTCCTATTTAAAAAAGTTTCGTGCCACATCCAGCCACCTTGTGCGGGTGGTGGTTGAAGAAGTAAATAACACGCAACTATATATATAAGTCTATTCTTTCGTTTCTAAGTAAGGAGTGTATTGTTTCATCTTTATGTTTCGCTTTTTTAATTCTACAAATGATTTGACCTTTCAGATATCCGACCATCTCTGGTTCATCTCAGTAGCTTTTCACTAGAAATCAATAACGATTAACTAGTGCCTAGTAAACAAATTACAAATGTTTACCATAATTCCTACTATAATTCTTTTGTAAAACCCTTTCTAGTCATCCATACAACGGAATGCTTTTGCAAATAGAATTTGCAATGAGGACGTTTTCCCAGGTGCAATGTATATTTTAAATTATTTTTATGCGATTTCGATGAAAGTTGTCAACGGGGTTAAATCACCCTTGAAGTAAACATTCAGCAGTGTATGTCGGTGCTTTTGATTTCAAGTAATTGTAGATTAGACACTTTTTCTCATTGAAGTAATTCATTGCTTTTCGCCGTTATATACCTATATATTTTTTGCCCTGTTGGTTGGGGCTAAGAATACGCTGACTGCTTACCTCGTTTAAAGGAGTAACCTGTTTGTCTAATGGAATTTTAATTTAGAAATGATGATAAATATATTTATGTTCCACTGAATAATATAAACATATTTGTGTCTACTTATTAAGTAGACATAAATATGTTTATATTATTCAGTGGAACATATATATATATATATATATATATATATATATATATATATATAATTGCCACTGAATAATATAAACATATTTGTGTCTACTTAATATGTCTATATTATTCAGTGGAACAAACATGTATATATATATATATATATATATATATATATATATATATATATATATATGTTCCACTGAATAATATAAACATATTTGTGTCTACTTAATATGTTTATATTATTCAGTGGAACATGTATATATATATATATATATATATATATATATATATATAATGTTCCACTGAATAATAAAAACATATTTGTGTCTACTTAATATGTTTATATTATTCAGTGGAACATGTATATATATATATATATATATATATATATATATATATATATGTTCCACTGAATAATATAAACATATTTGTGTCTACTTAATATGTTTATATTATTCAGTGGAACATGTATATATATATATATATATATATATATATATATATATATATATATATATATAATGTTCCACTGAATAATATAAACATATTTGTGTCTACTTATTTGATGCTGATCCTTTCTAGTTGTCTAATCATTTTCTTTGTTATAATAAAATTCTTCAAGGAAGGTGCTTTAGTTTTTAACCTAAGAATCCGACTGACACCAAATCGGTTGAGTTTCAATCCCGGCTAGAAGCAAGTGGATGCGTCTAGCCACACTGATGAGCTGTGATACAGCGAGACAAGCTTGTATGTGGATGACTAATATATATGTATAATGTTTGTGAGGTGAGTGCAAACGTGTTTTATTTGTATTTTTGTTGTTGGTTTTATCAAATAAGTTTCTTACTTTTTATTCTCTTAAAATTCCTTCTGTTAATCTTTGGTTGACTATTTCATACTTTTTCTCTTATGATAAAAAAATCAAAACAATAATCACACGGACTTTGAATGCGTAATTCTGTACTTTTGAAGCAAATTTTACGAAGAAAGCTCATAGCATACAGAAGAGGCCAAAACAGAAACCAAGTCTACAATCGAATTTATAATCATATTCAATAACGTCTTTAAAACATATCGCCAGCCATTACATAAACATGTGTATTTGCTCATGTTTATAAAAAGTAAAGTTTCTTAATCATAAATGTTTAAAAAAATATATAATTTGATATATAACTGCTTCGTCTTACCTCTCTTCATCCTCTCCGCTGCAAGCGCCTTCTTTATGCTTAGTGACCTGTTACTAACGAACAATTTTAACAATTATCCTATTTCTGTTTCACGTCTTTGCTTATTCTAAAATGGCGGACAATTTTAAGTGAGAAAACAACTAATCCAATATTACCGAAACTTTTCTCTTCAAGATACAAAATAAATATTTGATGCGTACATCACACCTTTTAAAACGTTCAATGCGGACGAAGAAACAAAGAAGCAGTAGCGGATGATTTCATAAACTATTCAAATGAAAGGAATCACAAGCCAAATCAGGTTAGATAATTTTGAATGAAAGCAGGCGACTCTAGAAAAGACGTTCAGTGTTTCAGGAAAAGTGTCAATAAGTTCGTTATCGTATCGATGGTTATAATGTATACAAGTGAGACCAGGTTGATTAACGACACATCGACACTTGTGCAGGTCGTGAAATAAAAACTATTTTCTTATTTACTGACAAAAATGTTTAAACATTTGTTAGATTAGTACAACTCATGTACATATTCACATTTCTAGAGTAATCAACTGAGATCGATCGCACAAAAAATAGGTTGTCAGACCAACGAGCAAAAATATGTAACAAAGATAACCATTCTTTTCAATTTGATGCGAAAATAAGATTCTGAGAACCCTAGAAGTTATGCCAGGATTCGTCATCGGAGGCCACAATTTAAGCAATTTAAGGTACGCAGATGATACAGTGCTGATAGAAGATACAAAAAGAAAACTACAAGAACTCCTACAGAAGGTAGCTGAAGAGAGTGACACGAAAGGACGACAAATAAACTGCAAGAAAAACAAATGCATGCTCACCAGCAAAAAGGGCAGCCCAAAATGCCAATTACAGGTGAGGGACTCTAAAATCAAGCAGGTAAAGAGATTTAAATACCTAGGAAGTGTTCTAACAGAAGACAGAGATCCGAAGGCGAATTGGCATGGCGAAAGAAGCATTCCAGAAGTTGAGTAAAGTATTAAGAAATAGGACAATTTCGCTAGAAACAAAGAGGAGAGTAATGGGTTGTTATGTGGTGTCGGTTCTTCAATATGGCAGTGAATGTTGGACAATATCTTCAAAGATGAGGGAAAAATTTGAAACAGCTGAAATGTGGTTCTACAGAAGGATGCTGCGGATCTCATGGACCGAACATGTGAGCAATGACGAGGTTTTGGAAAAGATGAAGACGAAAAGGAAATTAATACTGATCATCAGGAAGAGACAACTAAAGTTCCTGGGACATGCAATGAGGAAGGAGGGCTTGGAGAACCTGTTACCAACAGGCCAGTAGAGGGAACAAGAGACAGAGGAAAGCAGCGGATAACATATTTGAAGAACCTGATCAGGTAGATGACGGAACGAGGGTTGCATGATGCAACATAAGAAAGCGTGCTAAGAGCCACCAGAGACAGGGAGACATAGAAAGCCATGATCGCCTACATCCTGAAAAGACATGGCACATAGAAGAAGAAGAAGAAGAAGAAGAAGAAGAAGAAGAAGTTGCCATATGTTTTCTGATTATTGCAAAATGGACAGCACTACGAATATACGAATCTGTAAGGTTAGATGGATGGAGTATTTTTTCAGATTGCTTTCAGCTTGAATAAGGGGTAGCCGTAAGTCCATGCGTCTAGGTATGGCGGAGTTTGTAATTGAGCTCTTACAGAAGAAAAGACGAGGCAACAGAGATGTGATTTAGCTGAGGAATCCTGAGAATACAATGGACCCAGCATTTTAGCGAGGAGGAAGTTTTAAAGAAAATGGAAACAGAAAGACATTAAGACATAAAACAAGAAGTCAAAATCAGTTAAAATTTCTGGGACACATAGTGAGAAAAGAAGGTCTGGAAAAATTTGATACTTACAGGATATGTTGAAGGCAAGAAGAATGTATCGTGTGACCTAGCATTGTGAAAATGGATAGAAAAACTTGGAGGACGACGAAAATAGAAATATTGCTAAGAGCTACAAAGGATAGGAAGTTGAGTTGAGATGGTTGGTTGTTTCTGCTTCTATGAATTATTTAATGCCGAAAGATAACTATTTTACACGTAATTTTATGGCCTCTGCTACACATATTTGTACGCAAGTTCATGACTTCAACTACATATAATTATATGCAATATTATAACTTCAACTACAGATATTTGCACACCATTTTATAGCTTAACCTACATATATTTGTACACTATTTTATGAATTTCGACTACTGATATTTTGCAGATAATTTTATATTTTTAGGGTTAAGGTATGTTTTATAGATATATAATTTGTCGATTTTCTATATTAGGTGTTATATATTTTGGTCTAAGCTTATTTCTTTAAGGTAGGGTATTATGTTGACGGTCTCATCATTTTAAAGGAAGTTACGGAGAGTCATATTATCAAGAGACACGACAGAAGAAGAACAAGAAGTGATGGTACCTCGGTATTGGTTTTACCATTCTAGTGTAGGTTTATACTTGGTAGATGATGCTTTCCATGTTTTGCAGCCGCAGTTAGGTGACATCAAAGTGTCTTTTCCAGAGTAGCGGGTTTAGCAGGAATTTTGCTTTTAGGGGGTCCATAGTTACTTTTCAATTCGTCGCCGCTCTCCACATCTATGATGCTGTGCAAGGGAAGGTTAGAAACCCATTCACCATTTCACTGAAGTCTTTCTCTTAATTAAGAAAACAAGGCAGAGGAGGTTTGAAATCAGTTTGTCTTCCAGGATTAAAAAATTTCATCTCTCCGATTTAAGATTATTGTTTGAATATTCAGTGAAAAATGTTCTTCCTTTTGAAGATTTTAATTGGTTTAATGAAATTTAATGAGATTTGAATTGATTTTTCTCTTTGAGAAAATCATCAATTATAATGTATTATTTTTAAAGGAAAGACCAATCAAAAAAAGAATTAGGGATTGTGTTAATGATAATAATTTCAACAGTGATGATTGCATTCCTGTTGAAATTAATTTACTCGCTTTTTTAAAAAATATTTTTTACTCAATACAATGCGTAAGATCCACACAAGATAGAGAATTAATGACGTTTCTATAAAATAGGGGTAAAGAAGAAGCAGGAATTGCCGATTATGATGATATATAGGAATAGATAACGGTACACTCGAAGACTTGAAAAAAGTTAAGATTTTAAGGATAATTGGAGAATTCTCTCAGGAGACTGATATTCAAAGTAACAATTCATCACAAAGTACTTAAAATAAAGTATCTGGTTATAACCTGATTTAAACATGGTATTTTCTTTTGTGAAAAAGTGATTCTGTAAAGGAAGACACAAGAAATTTGCACACAGAAATTTGATCTCGTTTTGTAATGTTGAATGTAGTACTACAGAAAGATGATGAGAATATAATGTACTAATCATGTGAGCAACGTCGAAGTTTTAGAGAAAATGGAAACAGAAAAACAGTTATACTTAGCATCAGGAAGAGAAATTTTCAGTTTATAGGTTATATGATGAGAAAAGAGAATTGGAGAATTTGATACCCACAGGACAGATTAAAGACGAAAGGAAAACAACGCATAACCTACGCAGAGAGCATGCGTAAATCGAGGGCGGAGAAAAGTTAAGGGAAGATAAAAAAGTTATTAAAAGCTACAAAGAACAGTAAACTGAGGCAAACAATGATCGTCAATGTTCTGAAGGGACTCGGCACATAAAAAAGAAACATTTGTGAAATTTTGAAACCTGAAACACAGTCTCATCTTGATTTGAACCATAAGCAATAAATATTAGCCCAGTTAGTCGGACAGATTAGAGTTTAGATGAGCTCACAAATTTAAATATGATTTGTTGCAAAATCAATTGTGAAATCAAAACGGTTGATATATGGTAATTTTCCTAAGCCAAGCTAGGATATGGCACAAAAATGAAGGGGCACCCAGTGAGGATTGAACTCACTAATCAGCTGTAATGATTCTAGCATTACAAGCTTGCTAACCATTACACCACGTCGAGGTGCCCAAAGTGGATTTCTAAGCGCCACTTAGATGTAGCACAGGCCTGAAAGAATGGGGTATCCGATGAGGATCGAACTCACTACTCACAGACAGGCTTGCTAACCATTACATTACCCCGAGATGCCGAAAATTTAAATGTGGTAATTTTCTAAGCGCAGATTAGATGTGTCACAAGGCTAAAAGTATGGGGCGCCCAGTAAGGATTGAACTCACTACTCAATTGCAATGGTTCTAGCGAGACAATTCATCTAATCATTACACCACCAGGAGGTGCCCAAACCGGTTGCTATATGTGTTCTATGAGTATATTCAGCTTTAGCCAAACGATATTAACAATGTTAACATTCATCGATTACTGATATTACATTGGAACAATATTGTAGGTGCGACAGATTAGTGCATGTTTGTGTAAGTGTTCACAAAGCTTAGCTGAATCTAACAGAGGATCATTGTAATGATTTGCCCAGTAGGTACAGAATTGATTACGCTAACAAGGTTCCAGAAGAGCTTGTTAACGATCACTTCATTGGGGGCGTATCTGCTTGTTAATGTATCTCCATTTTTACGCATATGCTAGTTGAAAATATTTGCTAGCATCAAGCAGAATAATTCATCATTACTTAACCAAATATCTTTTCCGAGGGAACAATTATCTAGTTTAGTTGATAGGATCGGACACATTACTTATCAATCAATCTTCGGAAATTTGAAGTGAAATAGATTAACTTTATTCAAATACCAGTTTCATTAGAATAGCTGGTTTAAAACTTGTTTTTAAAGATTGGTGATCTTACTTATTAACTTATTCTTTAAATTTTAAATATAAATAAACTCGTTCAATGTTGATACCAGTTTTAGCATTATACATGGTCTAAAACTTGTTTTACAGATTTTAAGACCTTATTTTTCAGTCAACACCTGTAATAAATTTACTTTAGTTTGATACTTGTTTCATTGTATATAGATAGATCCCGAATTACCACAAGTCACGATGAACGGAAGTCCCCACGAGGAGGCACCGTGCCTTTAGGCAATATTAAGCCTCAAACACACACCTAACCTCAAGTGGAAACTTTTACATACGATCCATCAATAAAATGTTGGTAAAATCATCGGCTTATTTGACTTTATTTTGATAAAAATTTCATAATTCTATCTGGTAAAAAAAATATTTTATAGCATTAGAGACCTCGTCAGATAAAACTAAATAAAACTGACATCAGGTTATTTTAATTCGAGATGATTATTTAAGATTGATTAGTATTCCTTAAAAATATTGCTGTAACTATAGAAAATTGAGAGTAAATTATTTCCTGAAGTCGGAGCATGTTTTTCATTATTTTTTTTTTTTGGTGGGGAGTGAAGCATGCCTTCTTCATAAGGAATTCATGAATAAAATACATCTGCTACTTTAATCAAAAATAGAATCAACCAGTACTTTTTACCTATATTTTTTTGATACATAGCAGAAGTAGTAGCATCAGTAACAGATGTATTTGCTCGCTAAGTTCTTTTCTTGATTGCATTGTTTTTTTCGAAATTGCTAAAATTAAAAAAATACAACGTATAGAAAAGACTTTATCATCATGGAAGTAAATATTTGAAATATAATCAAAGGATCTCATTTTTGGCAGTGCCTCCTTAACTCTAAGTGAGTGTTAATCCTTCATGCATGAAATCTCTCAAAAGGAGATTTCAAGGAAGTTGAGCAGATTTTGACACTATCCCACTATACCTGCGTGTTCTTAAAAAACACGCGGGAGTGTGCCTGAATAAATACTTGCTTTCACGACCTAAAAATAGTTTGCAACAGGGAAAAAGTGCTGAACTTTTACTTGATATCATTCCTCCAATATGGCAGTGAATACTTGATAGTCTACTCAGAGATAAAGAACAGACTTGAAGCAACAGAAATGTGGTTCTACAGAAGAATGCTGAAGACACTACGGCCCGAACAACGAAGTTAAAAAAAAAAAAAAAGAAACCAAAAAGAAACTTAATACCACGAAGAAACCGTTGAAATTTCTAGGATACATACTGAGGAAGGCATCGAAATATACTGACTGAGCAGACTGAAGTCAAGAGGGACAGAGAAAAACGGCGCATATCTAATAAGAGAGCTTTAGTAAATGAATGGCGAAAAGTGGTTTTGGAGAAATGATAAAAACACAAAAATTATTAAGAGCTTCGAAGGACAGAAAATTGTGAATCGATCACGTCCTGAAGGAACACGGCATGTAAAGAAGATACCGTAAGGTTAGACTTGCTTAAATCATGATAATAGTTCTGAGAATTATTTTCAACTAATTAGGAAAACATTGTGAAAAGTCATATGCGTCAGGAAATAAGTGTCGTAATTGAAAAAAAAAATGTAAATTTTGTTTTAAAAAATAAAGTGCCAGAAAAACAGTTAAAATAGAAATTAAAAATGAAAACCAAGTGAATTGAATTAATTTCTACAGCTGTCATGATCGGCAAAATGTAAATACCGGTTCTTGCCAGTCTTTTTATTCGACAGTGAGACAATAGTATCATTTCTGCAGCCATAAAATGTCCCGCTATCAACAAATCTATTCAGGGGTGTCTAATTTTGTAACATGATAAGATAAAATTAAATAATAAAAAAATGATCTAATTATTTGCTGTTATAAAATCACAATAGAATTCTAACTGTAGATTACATGTTCAAATAAGCATCACTTAAGTTATTCACCCATATCTTCCTGGCGTCAGTTTAAACACTCGTCTGCTTTCCCCTCACATATCTAAACTCTAATTATCATTCACAGTTTTAGAAGATGAAATTTCTAGTGAAATATTTTGGAAATTTTCCAAGAATTCATATGAATTCAAGAAAACATGAACTTTAACCAAATTTCACAAGATACGAAAACAGAAGACATAACGCCAGGAAAATATGGGTTAAGTTAGAATTTTTAAAAAATAAATAGGTAAAGTTGACAGTAATTGAAAATTACTAACATTTTATTTATAGCAATCAGCCATATCAAATAACCGGCAGTGACAAGAAAAGGCTCGATAAAGCGAAAAAAGTTATACGAAGTTTGTGCAAACATAATCCCAAAATTCTATAAAAAAAGTTTTATACCAGAGAGAATAGTGAAACTTGTCAAAATGAAGTAAATTTATTTCTCTTCAAAATTATGATCGTTGATTGGAAACTAAGTTCTCAAATACTATATAGCAAGTATTGGACCAGACAGAATAATGATGTAAATTTATTTCTCTTCAAAATTATAATAGTGGATTGGTAAGTAAGATCTTAAATTCTATATAGCAAATACTGGACCAGGCAGAATAATGATGTAAATTTATTTCTCTTCAAAATTATGATAGTTGATTGGTAACTAAGTTCTCAAATACTATATAGCAAGTATTGGACCAGACAGAATAATGATGTAAATTTATTTCTCTTCAAAATTATAATAGTGGATTGGTAAGTAAGATCTTAAATTCTATATAGCAAGTACTGGACCAGGTAGAATAATGATGTAAATTTATTTCTCTTTCAAAATTATAATAGTGGATTGGTAAGTAAGATCTTAAATCCTATATAGCAAGTACTGGACCAGGCAGAATAATGATGTAAATTTATTTCTCTTCAAAATTATAATAGTGGATTGGTAAGTAAGATCTTAAATCCTATATAGCAAGTACTGGACCAGGCAGAATAATGATGTAAATTTATTTCTCTTCAAAATTATAATAGTGGATTGGTAAGTAAGATCTTAAATTCTATATAGCAAGTACTGGACCAGGCAGAATAATGATGTAAATTTATTTCTCTTCAAAATTATGATAGTTGATTGGTAACTAAGTTCTCAAATACTATATAGCAAGTATTGGACCAGACAGAATAATGATGTAAATTTATTTCTCTTCAAAATTATAATAGTGGATTGGTAAGTAAGATCTTAAATCCTATATAGCAAGTACTGGACCAGGCAGAATAATGATGTAAATTTATTTCTCTTCAAAATTATAATAGTGGATTGGTAAGTAAGATCTTAAATTCTATATAGCAAATACTGGACCAGGCAGAATAATGATGTAAATTTATTTCTCTTCAAAATTATGATAGTTGATTGGTAACTAAGTTCTCAAATACTATATAGCAGTATTGGACCAGACAGAATAATGATGTAAATTTATTTCTCTTCAAAATTATAATAGTGGATTGGTAAGTAAGATCTTAAATCCTATATAGCAAGTACTGGACCAGGCAGAATAATGATGTAAATTTATTTCTCTTCAAAATTATAATAGTGGATTGGTAAGTAAGATCTTAAATCCTATATAGCAAGTACTGGACCAGGCAGAATAATGATGTAAATTTATTTCTCTTCAAAATTATAATAGTGGATTGGTAAGTAAGATCTTAAATTCTATATAGCAAATACTGGACCAGGCAGAATAATGATGTAAATTTATTTCTCTTCAAAATTATGATAGTTGATTGGTAACTAAGTTCTCAAATACTATATAGCAAGTATTGGACCAGACAGAATAATGATGTAAATTTATTTCTCTTTGTAAAATTATAATAGTGGATTGGTAAGTAAGATCTTAAATCCTATATAGCAAGTACTGGACCAGGCAATGATGTAAATTTATTTCTCTTCAAAATTATAATAGTGGATTGGTAAGTAAGATCTTAAATCCTATATAGCAAGTACTGGACCAGGCAGAATAATGATGTAAATTTATTTCTCTTGAAAATTATAATAGTGGATTGGTAAGTAAGATCTTAAATTCTATATAGCAAGTACTGGACCAGGCAGAATAATGATGTAAATTTATTTCTCTTCAAAATTATAATAGTGGATTGGTAAGTAAGATCTTAAATCCTATATAGCAAGTACTGGACCAGGCAGAATGATGATGTAAATTTATTTCTGCTCTTGAAAATTATAATAGTGGATTGGTAAGTAAGATCTTAAATCCTATATAGCAAGTACTGGACCAGGCAGAATAATGATGTAAATTTATTTCTTTTCAAAATTATAATAGTGGATTGGTAAGTAAGATCTTAAATTCTATATAGCAAGTACTGGACAGGCAGAATAATGATGTAAATTTATTTCTCTTCAAAATTATAATAGTGGATTGGTAAGTAAGATCTTAAATTCTATATAGCAAATACTGGACCAGGCAGAATAATGATGTAAATTTATTTCTCTTGAAAATTATAATAGTGGATTGATAAAAGTAAGATCTTAAATTCTATATAGCAAGTACTGGACCAGGCAGAATAATGATGTAAATTTATTTCTCTTGAAAATTATAATAGTGGATTGGTAAGTAAGATCTTAATTCTATATAGCAAGTACTGGACCAGGCAGAATAATGATGTAAATTTATTTCTCTTCAAAATTATAATAGTGGATTGGTAAGTAAGATCTTAAATCTATATAGCAAGTACTGGACCAGGCAGAATGATGATGTAAATTTATTTCTCTTGAAAATTATAATAGTGGATTGGTAAGTAAGATCTTAAATCCTATATAGCAAGTACTGGACCAGGCAGAATAATGATGTAAATTTATTTCTCTTCAAAATTATAATAGTGGATTGGTAAAAGTAAGATCTTAAATTCTATATAGCAAGTACTGGACCAGGCAGAATAATGATGTAAATTTATTTCTCTTCAAAATTATAATAGTGGATTGGTAAGTAAGATCTTAAATTCTATATAGCAAGTACTGGACCAGGCAGAATAATGATGTAAATTTATTTCTCTTGAAAATTATAATAGTGGATTGGTAAGTAAGATCTTAAATTCTATACCAAATACTGGACCAGACAGAATAATGATGTAAATTTATTTCTCTTCAAAATTATAATAGTGGATTGGTAAGTAAGATCTTAAATCCTATATAGCAAGTACTGGACCAGACAGAATAATGATGTAAATTTATTTCTCTTCAAAATTATAATAGTGGATTGGTAAGTAAGATCTTAAATCCTATATAGCAAGTACTGGACCAGGCAGAATAATGATGTAAATTTATTTCTCTTCAAAATTATAATAGTGGATTGGTAAGTAAGATCTTAAATCCTATATAGCAAGTACTGGACCAGACAGAATAATGATGTAAATTTATTTCTCTTCAAAATTATAATAGTGGATTGGTAAGTAAGATCTTAAATCCTATATAGCAAGTACTGGACCAGACAGAATAATGATGTAAATTTATTTCTCTTCAAAATTATAATAGTGGATTGGTAAGTAAGATCTTAAATCCTATATAGCAAGTACTGGACCAGGCAGAATAATGATGTAAATTTATTTCTTTTCAAAATTATAATAGTGGATTGGTAAGTAAGATCTTAAATTCTATATGGCAAGTACTGGACCAGGCAGAATAATAATGTAAATTTATTTCTCTTCAAAATTATGATAGTTGATTTATTAAGCGCCGCTTAGATGTGGCACAAGCCTGAAGGTAAGGGGTACCAAGTGAGTATCGAACTCACTACTCAGTTATCATAGGTTCTAGAAAGACAAGCTTGCTAACCATTACGCCATGTCGAGGTGCCCCAAAATTATGATAGTTGATTGGTAGATAAGATCTCAAATCTTATATAGCAAGTATTGAACCAGACAGAATAATGAAGCTGGTATCAAAATAAAGTAAATTTATTTCGCTTCAAAATTTCGAGCGTAATTTTCAGCATAGTCTCTATTTAGCGCTAAAGGTTGGTTTTATCCACCTTTTTATTCTATTCATTAAGAAAGTTTCTAGTTTACTTTTGATTCAACTGCATACAAGAACATCGATATCGGATGAAAACAAAAAATGATCTCTTAATGCCTTCCTTCAGTTTCGAAGAAGTAAGTAGGGTGTGCAACAAATGACAAATTTCAGTTTATCTCCTTTTGCTGATTATGTATCTTTGGGTTGTGATGTAAAAAGCTTTCCTTTCAGGTCTTCGTATTCTGAGGATGCGTTGTTTGAGTATTCGCATGCTCTTATTCTCTCTTGCAGTCATTTCATGCTAATGAATCACTGTTTCCTGCTTTATATGTAGTTAAGATATCGTGCTCATGGCTAACGCATACTGTTACTAAATGTTGCCACACAGAGAACTGAAACAAATCAGGTTTGGATACATACTATACAATACAGGTTCAAACATATTTCCGCCCCCCGCTTTTAGCCGCTGTTAAAAATTTTACGTATCAGTCAAACATTGTAGATTGTCTTCTATTGATAATAAATTATTACTATTTGATTCTTAAAAAATATCTTATAAGCATAAAAAAATTGATCAATCAATATCAATGTCGAAGAAGACTGAACGTTATGTGCACATGCGCAAATGGATTCATGCGCATGCGTGTAAACATGGACATAAAATTGTTAATGCAACAAATGAAAAAAAATTCAATTTAATTAAAATTAATAAAATCCATACAAGATAATGCTTTTGTTTTTGTCTGTTATTTTCAAAATAGTGATGCATTTAAGCAAATGGGAAAAATTAAATGATTGTTTTGAAATGAAGCGGTGGCTAGATTTATGAAAACACCACGAAAACACCCACTCGTGAATGATTCTATTGACTGTTTCTCAGCGAATTCACCAACGCTGATGGCGATTATATAACCATCAATTATTAATGCAGAAGCACATATTTCACTCTATAAATGGTAAACTAGGTGATGGTATAATTAGGATTTCGTGATTTATAAACAGATTTTATAATCCAAGTGTCTCAAACAAATTTAAACTACATATTTTGTTAAGCAGATTTCTTTAAATAATTAGTGGCACTATGTTTGACTGACATTTAAAAAATGTTCAGTTTCCTACTCGATAAGCGATAATAATTACCTACAGCTTCTCTTAAATTAAGATTACGGCCACATTTCGTTGAAACACCGATTTTCGTAGGATCACCGAAGTTAAGCAATGTCTAACCTGGATGGGTGAACGCTTGAGAATACCATATGTTGAAAGTTAAGATATGCAGGTGGTATAATGGATAGCGGCTCGGATTTTGTAGTAAAAAAGCCGAGTTCAAATTCCGATTGGGTTCGTTATATTACTAATACCCTTGAGAAAGTTATGAATCCACCTTGTCTCTCTCCAAATATGGGTTAACTAGTAGGACTTGTATATTCACTCCCCAAAATATTCCTACTCTCTAAAAATATTTTCTGGCTTTAAATAACCTACAGAAGTTGATAAGCCGTAAAAAGACAAATCAATCAATATCTTTCATTAATAACTATAGATTGATTGATGATTTGTGCTTTACGATTTATCAAACTTCTGCAGGTTATTTAAATCAAGAAAATATTTTTAAGTGGTATGAATTTTTAAGTGGTATGAATTTTTAAGTGGTATGAATTTTTAAGTGGTATGGAATTTTTGGGAGATAATAATGATCTAGTGACACAAATATTACTAATTAACATTAAATATTACTAATTAAATAAATAAAATTAAATATTACTAATTAACAAATATTACTAATTAAGCCACAGTTGGAGTGAGAAGTGGTAGATTCATACTTTTCTAAAGGATATTTAAGTGAATTTAAAGAACCCGACTGAAATCGGAACACGGCTCTTCGATTTCTCATTTCCCAGCCGTTATGCATTACACCGCCCACACATTCAAGACTACAACACCCGGTATTTCTAAACGGCCTAGGTAATAAGCAGGCTCAACTTCGGTAATCGCAACTGTAGACTTTAGTAATCTTCGGCAATATAGTAGTTTAACATCGTTTTCTGTACGGATTTGAATTCACAGTTGTTTACCTTCTCGATTGGTTGTCAGCCAAGAGTAAAGATCCAAGTTTATTATTTTACCCAAAGATAGTTGGGGTGGGAAGCAGAAATCGATTGATTAATGCCTTCTTCACCATGACCGGAAAGTTTCCCATCTTGATTTTATTGTCAGTATCATTATAATTTTTTTTCTTAGAGAGGACCACATTTTCTTGAAACTCGTGGACTGGCGCTACAGAATCAGAAACAAAGGACCGTATCAAATAAAAATAAAAGAAACCATATCAGTTAAGGACTACCAACAACAGCAGAAACTAAAATGAATAGCACACGTAATTCAAAAAGAACATACTGACATAACCAAGATGGTGACTTTTCATACTTCTTCGAACAAAATATTACGAAACGATATTAGAAAGAGCAATAACAGTTAATGCATTTTCCTGAAATAAATATATTGCATAAATTTTAACCAACAATAGCACTATCTGTTCGGTTAATGAATGCCCAAATGGTTCCTTATAAGGAAATATCGAATATTTCCATTACCATCTGCTCATCCACTTGCTTTTTAATCTGGAAAAATGTTTTATTTTTGTATCTTTCAAACAGTGTCTTTATGATTGCATTCTACATATGAATGCAAAGATGCTATCATTCTTCCTGGAGATAAATTGAATGACACAACTGACAAGTTCCATTGCAAAAAATATTTCGAGCAATTATTGACGAGTGTGACGTTTCATTTGGTTAATCGGGTTACTGAGTCACCAGACGTCAAAAAACAAAAAACAAAAAAAAACAAAAAACAAAAACAAAAACAAAAAACAAAAAAAACAAAAAAACAACAACAAAAAACAAAACAAAACAAACAAAAAAACACACACGAAAGAATTTGTCTATATTTCAGAGATGAGGTAGTATTTACACTATTTACATTATTAGTCTTCATCTTTGTTGCCATTTGTACGACGTTTCGGCTGTTGTACGCTCTGGCCTTCTTCATATGTTACGGATTTCGAAGTGAACCTTTATTATCAATCACTGGGGTATATCATTTTCATTCCTTGTGTGAAAGAAATCATCAGTCAGAACAGAGACAGCGACGACGTAATGTGATATGTTAAAGGTGTTAGTTTTGGACAAAAGATGAAAATATTTCTTCCTTTTATTAGCATTAAGTAAGCAGAAAAATAGCAATTTGGGACAAAAGACAGAAGGATGTGACTGTTTTTTTCCTACCAGTAGATAAATATTGATTATTTTGTTTAAAGACATAATTTTCTTGCTCGACTATAACTGGTCTGTGTATATGCATGTATATAAAGTTGTCTGTAGAAATGCACTTTCTATCATTGATCTTTGATATTAGCGTTTGTTTATTTGCGTATCCCCTCGTTCACCCACGAAAACA
This sequence comes from Ascarosepion bandense, assembly GCA_037127315.1. Taxonomy (NCBI): domain Eukaryota; kingdom Metazoa; phylum Mollusca; class Cephalopoda; order Sepiida; family Sepiidae; genus Ascarosepion; species Ascarosepion bandense. Next base: position 84,557 of record JBBBDQ010001859.1, on the reverse strand, counting down.
TACTGAAACCTCCATTGCCTTCTGTTTTTATTTATTTATTTATTTTTTTAGTTTTAGCCTTTTTGGATACGAACGAAAACTATGTCTCGGTAGTGGAAGAAAGATTCCGCGACAACGACTAAGCCTCAAGAAGAGTATTTGGGAATAAAACGCAAATTAAATTATATTTCTTAATGTAAAAGAAACGATTTTTTAAGCATTTACAAATTTTATAAAAGCTTGATTATTCATAATTTTCAGCAATTTCACAAGTGTCTGTGATGAATATTAATCATCCCTTTTGTTGCTCTTCTGTTCCCGCCTTATTATATTTACTTCTCGAACCGTGAAAAACATATAAGTCATGCTGATTTTCTAAGCGCAGCTTAGATGTAGCACAAAGATGAAAGTATGGGATACCCACTGAGAATCGAACTCACAACTCAGTCATAACAGGCTTACTAGCCTAGTAATATAAACTTGATAACCATTACACCGTGTCGGAGTCCCCCAAAACGTATAAGGTATGTGATTAAAGTAAGCAACGATTTTGAATGTTTGGATGAGCGGTCTTTATGTAACCTAGCAACCAAGCAGAGGGGATCTTACTGGACCTGAACAATCAATCTCCTGTGGCGTTGCCGAAGCGGCATTGAGACGTCATTGAGTTAGTTCTTATTTGAGGTGATTGTCGCTTTCTTAGCGCTTCCCGACCGGTGTTGGGTTTATTTAGACAAAATGTTGCATAACCCAAATTCGTCGGCGTCCTCCCTATTGGTTAAATTTGGTTCCTCGAGATCTTTAGCTTTTTTTCTAAAGTGGACTTGCTGTTGAAAAGAGTACGTAACGAAGTATCAGAAAGAGTGATTTTTCAGGGTTTTTTTTTTCAGTGGAAGGGACGCTTTAGATAATTGTATCACATCTGAAATTAAGTAACACGATGAGAAATGAGATGTTGTCGCTCTAGTTAGGCTATCTTTTCTGTTAACATTAAATTTATGGATAATTTTCGGAAAAAATTGGATTTTCTTGCAAAAATTATTAATATAATTATATTAACGCAGATTTATTCAAAAAGTGTCTAAACGCAGATTCATTAGCAAAAGTGGGAATTAATAAATTTAAATGGTGTTTATTTTAATTCAATGACAAAATTTTCCATCAGACTAAAATCTGAATTATATCTACGGGTAATTTAACGTAAAGTAATTTAACTAGAAGAGTAGAGTTAAAGTCTTTTAAGAATTGTAAAAAAAACAAAACAAAAAAAAAACAACCAAAAATGTCGTATATACACAATAAGTACATAAATTAGCGAAGAGCATTATTAGATCCATTAGTAAGAAAGAAACTTTTGGTTATAGAGTCGATAAGAGTTATGCACCTTGAAGGAAAAAAAAGCCAAGAAGATGTATAACAAGATGCATATCAATAGAGAAATTCAATTGCTGCTAATGTAACTATTATGAATGATTGGAAAATTCCGCACATGAGTGTCAATTTCGTTAATTGAAACACGTTGAACTTATCGTTTTCCCATTCGGTTTCTTTATTACCTTGTTTTCTGAAAGTAATCTTCAAATTTAAAATCCCATTTTGTTTGATGGCACATTGCTTAATATATATTGTTGATAAAAAAAAAAGTTTGTTTCCATCATCATCATCATCATCATCATCATTCTCTCTTTCTCTCTCTCTCTCTCTCTTTCTCTCTCTTTCTATATATATATATAAGTACAAAGAGTTTCTCTCTTTAACAGAGTAGATTCATGCCGGCTTCGAAGTTTCGTGGGGACACCATTATTCGTTAGGGCTGTTTTATCAACACTCAATATACACCCTGACATCCAGCACTTTACGATAAAAAATATGCTTGACAAAATAAATTTTATCAGTAAAACATTAGGGCTAAACATTATCACAATTAAACATTATATATATATATATATATATATATATATATATATATATATATATAACATAGTACACTTGGTATGTAATCCAGGTAAATTCCAAAAGAAACGAACTCAAGAGAACTCAATGTTAAATTCATTTATTTAATTTAACAGAGTAATATAATTTATAAAAGATTTTTGATTATTACTATGGGTAATACATATTTCATCGCTTTGATGATATTATCGCGGCTCGCCTAGACCCAAATGGTACAACAGGAGGTAATCAAAATATCACCCGCAAAAAATAAAGAAAAGGAATTTTTGGGAGGTGATATTTTGATTACCTACTGTTGTACCATTTGGGTCTGACGAGCCGCGATAATATCATCAAAGCGATGAAATATGTATTACCCATAGTAATAATCAAAAATCTTTTATATATATATATATATATATATATATATATATATATATATATATATATATATTCGAGTGAATACAGAACGAAGAAAGAATTTTTACAACGTCCAAAACATTATTTTAAAACAGTGCTCGATATATAATATATAGTGCTGTGAATATTTATTATAAATTTTATTTTAGAACATGTACATAAGTTTTTTTTATATATCCACCACAATAGTACATTTGTTTCGACATTGAAACTTCAATGACTCATCTGATGTAACAGTGAAGTTTCAATGTCGAAACAAATGTACTATTTGTAGTGGATATATAAAAAAAAACTTATGTACATGTTCTAAAATATAATTTATAATATATATATATATATATATATATATATATATATATATATAAGCGAAGAAAGAACTTATTTTCCTCTGTCACTTTTGCTTTGACTATGCCCGGTGAGTGTCATATGTTTCAAACACTTTCCTCATTATGTGCTTTAGAAATTTCAGATCTCTTTCTGATGTTAAGTATTAATGTCATTTTCTAAAACTTTTCTCTTAAACTTCGATGTTGCACACATTTTCATGTTATTCTCAGCATATTTCTGTAGAATCAAATTTTTGTTGCTTCAAGTCTCTTCTTCATTTGTGAATAGATTGTCCATCATTCACGGTCATATAGGAGGATCGATACTACATAACATTTTAGAGCTCTTTTCTTTTCCTGTCAATTAACATGTTAAAAAATTTGAATGCTATGTCAATAACCGTCATTAGTCTCCTTTGATACCTGTTTTTTTTTATTGTCCTCTCTGTTTCTTTCACACTCAGTAACACCTTACATTATTGTTGTTTTTATTGCCTTGTTTGGGATAAAATGATTAAAATTATTATTTTTGAGACAGTAGCGTGCCAACAAAGTGACTTAAGATTGCAAATAAGTCCCATATAGTTATCGTGACACAGAATTCGATAAGGATATTCCAGGCGCATATATAACAGACAAATCTGCGCGATATGGTGATAGGTTTTGAAAACATGATCTTGCAGTTGGGACCTGGTAAGAAATCCCTTTAAGTTGAATAATCAAATTCACTCATCTGGTCTACAACTGAAAGTGATTCCCATGTCACCTACGTTGCATTATCCTTCCATCTTTAAGAAATCCTCTCGTCACTCGGCCTTGGTACCCTGATTCCGCCCAAGAAAAAATATGCACAGTGCATCAGCCCCCAGGTAACATGTTAAACTGGTTATGGCCAGGTAACTATAAACAAATCTGGGTTACTGGACTTCATATTTACTGTTATATCACATCACAAGTCTGTTAGAGCCGTAGGGGTACCATATCTGCTTCCGAGTTGGCCAAGACACATCACTACGTGGTAGTAGTGGCGTGTCTCAGCCCACTTTGTATTAGCCCGTCAGGGATAGAAAAGATTAATTCATACCTTAAGGTATTTGTGCGAAAGTGAAAGTAATAAACTCGACCATAATTCAAACTCTGCTAATCGATGTCTCATTCCAATTCGCAAACCACACATTTATTGCCGCCAATCTCAATTGACCAAGACAAAATATGTACATGTTAGCACTTCCAGTCAATTAAGATCAGATGCCATGAGGGCCATGCATCATATTATTCAGCCAGGTAAGTGCCATTAATGATATACGCTTGGGCGATCATGTCTCGAAAGGGACATCACTGACTGGGCAGAAAATTTTACCGCATTGCCACTACTTACTGAAGTAGGTTGGTTGCCAATCAAGGCTATAGAACCCAATCTGTTTTGCTATTTAGCCCATAGCTAGAGGGATAAGTAACAGATTAATACCTTTCTCAAGGGTATTTACGCGTAAGGGAATGTAACGAATTCAACTGGAATGCGAACTCTGTTCTCCGATTACTCGTTCCGAGCCGATATCCACTGTACCACAACGCACAATGCGCATCACATATTCATTATTACTATAATTACGATTGTTGTCGTTGTAATATTACTACTACTACTACTACTACTAATAATAATAATAATAATACTAAGATGATGATGATGTGCTCCTTGAGCTTTTCTGTTTCTGTATCTTAGTGGAAATAAAATGTCAGAAAGTCTCTTCAATTGTTTTTGTCTGGATGATTATAATTCTTTATCGTATTTCCAGTTCTTCAAGTCTCTTCGGTACTGTTCGAAGCACTCCACTAATATCACCTTCATAGTTTCAGGTTTCTGGTACATTCCATATATTTTTCAGCTTTTTACATTATTTCAGTATTTCTCTGTGTTCCGTACCCATAGCAACACCCACTCTTACTAACAATGACTAAATCTGATTTCGCTGTTTTTTTTTAATTGATCCGTTTGAAATAGAAAGTTTCTAATATTATTTTTTCTTTTCTAAGCGGTAGATTCTTATTTTAATCTTTGCTTCCGAGTCTAGCTTTAAAATGTTTTAACTTAAAAAATGTCTCTTTGGACTTTCATTTCATTATGCTGAATTGAATAATTTTTCATTATTCCGTATGTAATATTCTTTTCTACTCAGTATGCCGTTGATTTAATTGATGATATGTTGAATTCATTCTGTTGCTTCCTGTTTTTCTTTATCCATCACTAATGTTACACGTTTCTCGATTATAAGCGTAATGTGTGTTTAACATGGTAAAAATTGTATCAAAGTTTTTGAGTTATTTTTCTTTTCTTCTTAAATATTTGCAAGTTATTCATACATATTAAAGGTTGCGTTTCTCCGGCGAATTAATGAATACACTATCCAGCCCTACGTTATTATTATGTAAAATGCAACTAAACAGTGTCATTGCTTTAAAAAAAATTATTGAGTAATGAGAATCTTCTTGAGAATGGTTACGAACGGCAGCAATACCTCTGATAAGGATGTTGCAAGTTTTGAGGAGTGTGGAACAGCCTTATAGTTGCTCTTGTTCTCAGGTTCAACGTGAGCCAGGGTGGTAGCACCTGCTAGGGCAAATATAGTCAACTCTCAAACAAACAAACAAACAAACAAACAAACAAACTATTTTTTTTACTATAAAAATACTTTTTATAGTAAAAATGCCAGCAATACATTTTTATATAAATCAATTGCCAGCAATTGAGTAACAATACATTTTATCTGTAGTTGGAAGCATACAATTACGTTCAAAATATATTTAGTTGTAGCTCTTAAAATTGTTAAAAATCTTTAAATTTAGACATCAAATAACCCATAGAAGTGTTGCATGTCGCTAAGCAAAATCAGCCAAACAAAATTGAGAATGCATCTTTAAACAGAACTAAAGAAAAATTCTCATGCAGTTATCTCTAGTCACTTTTCATTATGGCCATATCACGTTAAAACAGTGGTTTTAGAACGATCACCGAAGTTAAGCAATGACGAGCTTGGTCATGGGTTACCACTTGGGAATAGCAAGTGTTCTAAGCTTGGATGTGAGTGTTGTGTAATGGGTATCGGCTCGGAATGAGAAGTTGAGTCAAGTTCGAATTCCACTCGAATTCGTTACATTCACTTAAGTACAAATAATTTTAGTCAAGATATGAATCCAGTCAAATAGAAGGGCATGTTGGACCTATAGCATTGGTAGGTAACCTGTCTAGCAAAAGGAAAATCTAAACCAGTTTGAAGAAGATTAGCAAAGTTTCAACTACCAACATGCACATAGATAGAAAGCTCCTATCAAATAAATCCTGCGATTGCAGTATTATATGAAATGCAGCACACAGTTCAGGTGTAATGAATAATGACTCAGAATTGTTAAACTGAGTTCCTAGTTTCAATTCCAGCTTTAGTTGGGTTCAATATATTCAGGTTATGCGAAAATATCCTTAGGAAAGTTATAAATCTACGTCTTCCCCAGCTATGGATTAATTAGTAAAACTTGTATTACTAAATTATTTTTATGTCCAAAAAAAGTTTTGCAATCTAAAAAATATTTCCATTATTTCTTTACATTAGACAAGCTTTAGAATATTTATGATATCTAAATATTTCATGTTGTGAGGTTATATAATAGCCTTTTGTAGTATTTATAGATACTTCTTGTTTGTAACTTCTTTATTTATTAATAAATATTAAGTCAGCTTGTTCATTTAGTTTGTTTTTTGCATCCTTTGTCCTTTTTCTTCATTCTATCTACCTTCACGTGCCATGTCTCTTCAGGACGTAGGCGATCATTGACTTCCGCTTGACCCTGTCTCTTATCGTTCTTAATATTTTCCTCTTGATATATTTCCCAAACTCCGCTCAACCATCTATTTGCTTAAGCCTATCAAATATGTCACATTGCTTTCCCCTGTCTCTTTTCTTCTATCCGTTTTGTGAGTATTGGATTCTCCAGACCCTCCTTTTTCATTACGTGTCCCAGAAACCTCAGCTGCCTCTTCTTGAGGTTAAGTATGAGTTTTCTTCTCGTTTGCGCCCTTTCCCACACCACATCGTTTCTCACATGCTCGGTCCATAATATCCTTATCATCCTTCTATAAAATCCCATTTCTGCCGCATCGAGCCTCTCCTTTCATCCTTGAAAAAATTGTCTAACATTCACTGCGATACAAAAGGACAGATAGTACATAACAGCCCGGCACGTTTGTCTGTTTTCAAAAAGATTTTCCTGTCTCTCAGTATCCTGGTTAGCTTTTGAAATGCACCCTTGTCCATGCTAATGCGTCTTCGGATCTCAGTTTCGCGTTTTCCATCCTCTGTCAGAATGCTTCTCAGGTTTTTAAATTTCTTTACATGTTATATTTTAGTTTCTCAGACTTGTAGTTGACATTTTGGGGTTTTCTTTTAGCTGATGACTATACATTCAGTTTTCTCGAAGTATATGCTTAGCTCTTTTTTCTCGCTTTTTCTTTTCCACCTCTTGTAGGAGGTCTTGTATTTTGTTTTCAGCGTGTTCTTCATTACTTTAATGATCATTAAATTTCTTCAAAAAATTTTCTGTCAGGATTTTCATATCAGATTTGTAATCGCAACTGTTTATTTTTTAGCATTTTTGCCTATAAAAAAATCTTCACTTTTGTTCCACAGTCGGAAATTATACAAGTGGGCGAACTTTGTGGTATGGAACATCTTTTGAATCAAAACTTTCCGACTGGCTGTTTTTCAGAGTTCTTAGCAAAGTATACAGTGATGTGTCAAAGGTTAACAATATAAGAGCCAATGTCTCATAGCATAATAGAAATTGCCAGACCAGATATGAGTGGTGCCCTGACATTTAGTGATTCAGTGCAAACTTAGGTTAAGTTGTTAATGGCAAGGCAATGTGAATTGCTGAAGTTCGGATGTGATTTGAATATGACACTGTGCCAGATATTGTGTGGAAATGTTTAATCACTTGATCTACAATGTCAAGTGAATGTTAGGAATATTTGATGGAAGAAATTATCGCTCACAGCGTCCATAATAATCATGAGGCTAAACCTCTGGTGAGAACTGTCTATGTTAACATGCATGCGACACTATCTCAAATCACAACTGTATTTAATATTGACGCATATCGAGCAGGTCAGTTAACTGTTCTATAGCTTCCATCAAATATGAGAGTAAAAGACGCATCAGAATGTGTACGTTAAAACCACGATATCTGTCACGGTAACACACCTCGGATTGTGTCTTCGTTTAATTCAACACTAGTGAACAAGCAAATGTGGAATGGTCCAATGAGTACGGTTCCAAGTGGTTTGGGGTTGGTTGGGTTTCAGTTGGGTTTCGGTTATAGCTAACGTCGTATTAGATACTAATCTTCAGTTGGCAACAAGACACCGTACAAGCTACTGGTTGTTTTTTCATAATAGTGTTAGGTTCATAATTCATAATTAGTGTTACGGGACATGAGTTGGATCCACTGGTCGGTCTAAATATGTTACTTACCGTTGATGTCTACTTTTATGCGCTTAATACAAGGAGGAGGTCTTAATATATTAGAGGGGAATGTAATAAACAGAGGTAGTCTTAAAATAGGCGCAGGAAATCATTTAAAGACTAAAAAAGTTAGAATTCAAGTAAAGGACCCCTTTTTTAAATCAATTTTATTTGGTGTATACAGACTCAGGTTATGTATTATTCAAATGGCTAGCATTAATCACGGGTGATAATCTAAATTATAAATAGTTTTTACCTTCAAAAAAGTATTGTTGGTAATATTTTCCCTTCAAAAATGTATATATTACTATAAAAGTCTATTTTTATGTATATATCTCTATAAAAGTCAATTTTTATACTTTCATATTATTTTCATCCCAGTTTGGGCAGGGTTAACTATACGCCCATAGCTGGGATCCTAACAGGTGCTACCACTCCGAGTAGGGGTGGACCTGGGAACAACAGAAATGGAGATGGTTCCATGCTCCTTACAACCTCCAAATAAGTGGCCTTGCTGCCGGATGCAGTTTACCGTCATACCCAGGACTCCAGCTTAAGAGAGAGACAAAAAATTGTCTTGAAAAGTACAGCCCTTACACTATGAAGAACGATGCCTATGTAACTATATTGATGTTATGGGAAATAGAAAAACATGAAATACAGCCATAACAGCACACACTACTTGCCTTAGGCCTTTCCGCAGACTTGGTACGTAGTGTGACCATAGCAGTAGTCGAGAGATAATAATAATAATAATACGAAGTAGAAAATAAGACATAAAGAGGGAAGCAGGAAGAAAGAGAGAGAGAGAGAGAGAGAGAGAGAGAGAGAGAGAGAGAGAGAGAGAGAGAGGAATAAAAGAAAATGTGAATCTAATTAGTAGTAGAAAATAAGAAATCATAACAGCTGAGAAAAACCGAGGAGGGGGAAGGAGGAGGGAAGAAGAAGAAGAAGAAGAAGAAGAAGAAGAAGAAGAAGAAGAAGAACTTTTGTAATGTTTTTGACTAAAATGAATGTCACAGAAGATTACACTCGTTCTCAACTTAATTATGTTACAATCATCGACTGATTTACTGTCTGAAACTAAGTGCGATCACATGTTTTTGATTTTATTTTTATGACTGAGGTGACAAAATGTACAATGTATCTTTTATTGAGTAGATGATGTGCATTGAAGTAAGAACAGACAAAGATTTTATGTGACTACATATTTATAATTCAGAAGAATAAGAAAAAAATAAAAATATTTTACGCGTTTTTTAAAATGTAATAGATACTCTGACCAAAAAAGTGATGGGTATACACACGAGAGAAGGCTTGGAAAAACGGTGTCTTTATGTTATAAAGTGTTTCTTATTATTTTATGTGTCTTGTTCCTCCAGAACATGGTCTATCATGACTCTTCGCAACTTCCCATCCTTTATAGTTCTTGGCAATGTTTATTTTTACTATCCTTCCCACTCTCTCTTCTACAAACAATCTTGTTAGGTAGGTTATCCTCTGTTTCCTGCTGTATCTCTTGTCATCAATGTCCAATGCTTATCAAATTCTCCAAGTCCCCTTTCTTCAAAATGTATCTACAGCTGTCTTTTTCATATAGAAGCGATCGTTTTGTTTTCATTTTTCCCAAAACTTCCTTTTTGATCACATAACCCGTTTATAGATTTATCAGCAGTTTTCTGGAGGACAACATCATCTCTGTTGATTCATGTCTTTTCATTCGAGAGGACATTTTCTTTAGGAGAATTGATATGACATAGCACTCGTTTTTAACTATGTTTTGTGTTTCTTAATACTGTATTTAGCTTATGCAAGGCATCTTTTGTTAATCCGTTGTGATTTAAGATTTCGATGTGACATTTTCCATTGTCTATTTCAAAACTTCTCAGATAGGTAAATCTAAAAAGTGAAAACGTTAATAGAATTATAAATGCTTATTAAACAAGTATTTGTATAATTACTATTTGATTCTTTTATCAAGATGCCTGTTTTAAATGTTACCTCAAAAAGTATTAACTTAATTTCTTATAAAACTTAATAGCCTGCGTTATAAAACATTAAAAAGTTTCTTTTGCTATTCGAAATCGCCTTCGAGATTTGGTGCAAAATTTCCCTTATTTGATAAAAGATTTCTAAGATGTTTCAGCTTCTTGATTTTAACGTCTCCAATTTGTAACTCGCATCTTTGGCTCTTCTTCTTCTTACTAACAGTCAAACGCTCTGTCATCTTATTAATATTTTGATAATGCGTTATGAAATAGTCCCTCTTCGTGCTAAAAACAAAGTATTACCACAGAATACAATCTGAATTTATCTTCACTTTGGTTCCAGAGTTTGGCAGATAATGGTGGAAAAATTACCAGAGCATAAAATATTTTAGACACTGGACTTTTGAGATTAAATGCTGATATTTATGCAAACTTTTGGAAACGAATCCTGCGAAGGGGGAAAAATGCGTGCGTAAACCAGACACTTTTTATTTAGTTTATCTATTCAGTTGGAGAATTCCTAGATTGATTTGTCGTCTTCAGCCAAGTAAAATGTCGTGTCACATGGGCTTCTTTTCATGTGATTAGGCCAGACGCTTACCATTTTGATAAAACTGGAGTTATTCACTAAAAGCGTTTAGGCAAATATGAAGGATATTCTTGGTTAGCCGAATTATAATATGTGTAGAAAAGAATAAATTTAAAAACGCATCCATGTCTGCTGCAGTATTTTATATGAAGCGTGATTTACTCAAAGCTCGCATTCTAACCTACGATTCTTAGAAAAAGCAAAACTGAATTCTGTACTAAGATATATACCGGGTATCGATTCAAGACTAAATAAATGAAGAAAAGTTTTTATAGCATTTTTTAATGAATAATATTCCATCAAGTAGTCAGCTGGGATAAATGCACACAACTAAAAATGTCTGTAACTTTATTAATCATAGACTCAGCAGTGTTGTGGTTTCAATAATACCTCGAATTTATACTTAATCTAATCTTAATTCTAGTTCTTTTGATACTGGTTCAAGTGCCCTATTTATTATAGGCACGGCCTTAAAGTTTCCTATTCTACACTTATCTTAACTCTTGAGAATGTATTTTTTCCCTTTATTTCAGTTGCAATTTGTGGATTTCTGGCACAGCCGTATTCACGATATTCCTCTTTTTGAATGTTACAAAATACAGTCTTTGAGTACTAAGAAACAAGAATGTCTCAGATTCCTTATAAACGAAGAAGTGACTTCAAGCAACAGGGATATGACTCTACAGAAGAATACTGGGGATACTATGGACGGAACATATACACTACCGGCCATAAGTATGAGGCCACCCCAGTTTTAAAAAATGATATATTTCATACTATTTTTAGTATTTATTGCCAAGTGGATAATTCTAAATTAAAATAGAACGGTTCTTTTGTTATTATTACTTTGCAAAATTTTACAAGGCAGCCAGGAAGCCTTTGCTTCAACCAGCCAATAATAAGAAGAGACTATCATGGGGAAGAGAGCACAAAAACTAGACACCAGAACAGTTCATTTGATGTACATGTTATTGTGCAGTATTAACAAAAGAATCATTCTATTTTCATTTAGAATTATCCACTTGTCAATAAATACTAAATATAGTATGAAATACATAATTTCCTTTTAAAAACTGTGGTGGCCTAATAATTATGGCTGGTAGTGTAAGAAACGAGGACGTTTTAAAGAAAACTGGGACAAGACCGATTGCACATAGGGTCATAGGAAGGAGGCTTAGAGAATATGACATTCACATGGCATATTGAGTAGTTTTCAGGGAAACATCGTGTAACCTACTTAACGTGTAAATGTATGGCAGAACAGGGACTGGTTGGGATAGTAAGATATGTAATCATAGTTAAGGGATATATAGTGATGAATGCTAAAAAGAATAGGAAATTGTGGAGAGCCATGATCGACTACGTCCTAGTGTGACATTGAAATCCGAAATTATCTTAGTCTATTTATTTTCTACGATAACCTTTTTTGATATTTTTGTTTATTAGCTGGAAGACAAGAAATATTCCCAGTTGCCTTCACCATGGAAAAATGTTCCAAACCTGCGTTATTCCATTTTATATTTTTTCAAGTACCTTGCTGAATTCATTTATGATGTGGCTTACAGGTATAAATATATTTTCTCGACAGAAACAGCATTTGCTGTTTTTTAGGTTCCCCCTGTTTATTTTTCGTATTTAGTTTATCTTAATGCATTCATTATAGCCTCCATGAATAAAGGATTTAAGTTTTTATCTGATTAACCATTCTCATGATTGTTTATTTTTTTCTAAGATTTCTTATCTCGTTGCTTCAAAACGTTTGGTTCTGCGTGTTTTGCTAACTTTACTGTCTGAAATTTTAAAGTATATTTCTTTGAACTTTCAGATTGGAGGTATTTCATACGACGGGCTTATTTGTAGAACTGGCATCATTTATAGGATTCAATATTTGCCGTTTATTAAAATATTTTTAATTAAAATTTAGCTATATTTTTTTATATTTTTATTTTGACAGTATTATGTTCAAAGGTTTGAACGTAGCTCATATGAAATTCGATGAGTAAAACTTTAACTCGTAGGCTGGCTTTATTTTTGCACTTTTAAATCCTTGACAAACAACATTATATAGCATTTGTTAATTTTTGTTTTTGTTGTTATTAATGATGTTACAAAGATTCGGTCCACTGTAAGACCAATAACTTGATAGGATAGTTTGATCCAATGCTATGCGAAAATGTTATGATAAAAATCTTTATTTCTAAGAAAATCTGCGATCGAAAACACGTTTTGTCCATTATTTAAATGCAACGCAGATGCTATCTAAAGGCAATTTCCTGTAATTAATGTATGAATTAAAATGATTTAACATTTTAAAAAATTCATTAAAAATACTGATGCTTCATGAACCATTCATTATAAATCACTGACCATGATATGTAAATTTTATATTTTTTCTTTTACAATTCTGAAACGTGTTATTCTCATCCCTATAAATGCTCGAGTTATTAAGATCTTTCTGTTTATTTTACGACAGCCCGTGGTTCAAGTGTTATTATTGAGTACGAAAATGTTTCAGATTGTATAGAAGTAAGCTATTAAATCTATAATATCATTGCCGCATTGGTTGTTTATTTAGTGTACAGCAGTATAACATCTTCAAAGTTTGCTTCTTTTTTTCTATGTGCCGAGTCTCTTCGGGATATTGGCGATCATGGTTCGCCACAACTTCCTTGTCTTCGTAACTCTTAATAAATTTTAGTTGTTTGTTATCGCTTTTGTAACTTGTTCTGTTACCAAACTACACAAACTCGCTTAGTAATTTATGCTCTGTTTTTCTCTGTCAAGATGTCCTGCAAGCATTAAAATTTCCAAACCCTCTTTCTTAATTATGTTCTCTAGAAATTTCAATTGACTCTTCCTGATGCTAAGCATAAGTTTCCTTTTTGTTTCCATCTTCTCTCAAGTTTTGTCATTGCTCATTGTTTGATCCGTGGTATTCTCAGCATCCTTCTGTAGAACCACCTTTCTGTTGCTTCAAGTTTCTTCTTGATCTGTGACGAGATTGTTCAGCATTTTTTGTCATAGAGGAGAACTGATAAAAAAGTTAAATATATCGAAAAAATTAATTAAGGAAAACGTCTTTTGATAAACATGAAAGAACAACAGAAAATTAAAACACTTGATGAAATACTAAGAGGTGCTTTTAAAATAGATTTGGAACGTTAACTTTTAAGCAAAATTCAATAAAAACACCGAAGCTTTGTAGTGATAAATATCATTCAGTCAGTTAAATGCTATACGAGAATCATGTCTTTTTCGAAGTTTCCATTACTTTCTGCGGTATACCGGTTGCCACACAAGGCTACAGAACACATTTTCCCTGCTATTCAACCCATGGCTGGAGGGAGAAGAGATGGATTAATACCTTTCACAAGCGGATTTGTGCGTAAGTAAATGAAACGAATTCAATTGAAATTCAAACTCGGCTCGTCGATTTCTCATTCCGAGTCGATATTGCTCCTAAAATCATATGTTGATATTAGCAAAATCAGTGGATACAAAAATCTAAATGAAAAATATCATGGAAAACTTTCATTGGCAGAAGAGATTTGAAATTTAAATGTTACAGTCGACAAAGGCAATTTTATAAAATTTTAAAAAACCCAAGATTAAATAAGAGAAACTTTCCAGAAAGCTTTATGACAAACAATAATCAACCAACGCGTAGAACAGCAACACATTTAATAATTATAAATCTGAGATTCGAAGTGTTTTTGATAACTGAACAGGTTGTTATTTGAATCTTTGTCCCTTTTAAGCTTGTAGATCCAAACTATCAACCCCCATAACAAATTCTGTGTTTATGTTGGTTGGTTGTTTTGTGGCACATCAACACCTCGGTGGGTCGTTTATTGCCAACTAAACTTTATTTATTTATTGCTGCTAATACCTTTTTCTTTCAACAATAAATTGTTTTTATATAAGGTTTTGTGTCTAGTAATATATTTTTTCGAGTATCAAGATTCATTGGGATTTGTTTTCAAGGGCAGGGTCCCCAAGCCTTACCCTTGTTATTTAACCCATAACTGGAGGGAAGAGACGGATTAATACCTTTCCCAAGGGTACCAGTGCTTAAGTGAATGCAGGGTATTCAACTGGAATTCGAACTCGGCTCACCGATTTCTCTTTCCGAGCCGTTATCCACTGCACCACAACGCACATCCGTCACTATACGCTTACAGCACCTGGTATTCCCAAGCGGTCAACCATCTAAGTACTGACCAGGCTCAACGTTGCTTAACTTCGGTGATCGAGCGAGAACCAGTGTATTCAACGTGATGAGGCCGTAAGCCCGCTGTGTTTATGTAAAACAGTAAAGAATAAAATGTATATGTAATCTCTTAATCGAACTAGGTTTGCTCGCTTCTATTTATAAATCTGGGTATTTACCCAAGTCCTCCTCACTAAGGTAACTTGAGATTTCCGAGCAAAAATTCCCAGTAGACGTCCACGTAAGCAGGATCAGGTCTTGTCTACTTTTCCCCCAGACGAGACGATACTGTTCGGAAAAGCCTCACCTGGGTGACTCTTTGCCCAAAGACAAAGAGTCTGACAAGGACTTATTTATAAATCTGTCTTTAGTTTGAAAATAAAACTTCTGTAAAAGATTTAATAGTTTACACAACTCTTTAGATTTTATATAAATGTATAACTAGATTTGTTAATAATTAACTGTATAAATAGATTTGTTATTAATTAACTGAATAAATACATTTGTTATTAATTAACTGAATAAATAGATTTGTTATTAATTAACTGTATAAATAGATTTGTTATTAATTAACTGAATAAATAGATTTGTTATTAATTAACTGTATAAATAGATTTATTAATTAACTGAATAAATAGATTTGTTATTAATTAACTGTATAAATAGATTTGTTATTATTAACTGTATAAATAGATTTGTTATTAATTAACTGTATAAATAGATTTGTTATTAATTAACTGTATAAATAGATTTGTTATTAATTAACTGAATAAATAGATTTGTTATTAATTAACTGTATAACTAGATTTGTTATTAATTAACTGTATAAATAGATTTGTTATTAATTAACTGTATAAATAGATTTGTTATTAATTAACTGAATAAATAGATTTGTTATTAATTAACTGTATAAATAGATTTGTTATTAATTAACTGAATAAATAGATTTGTTATTAATTAACTGTATAACTAGATTTGTTATTAATTAACTGTATAAATAGATTTGTTATTAATTAACTGTATAAATAGATTTGTTATTAATTAACTGAATAAATAGATTTGTTATTAATTAACTGAATAACTATATTTGTTATTAATTAACTGTATAAATAGATTTGTTATTAATTAACTGTATAAATAGATTTGTTATTAATTAACTGAATAAATAGATTTGTTATTAATTAACTGAATAAATAGATTTGTTATTAATTAACTGAATAAATAGATTTGTTATTAATTAACTGGATAAATAGATTTGTTATTAATTAACTGAATAAATAGATTTGTTATTAATTAATTGAATAAATAGATTTGTTATTAATTAACTGAATAAATAGATTTGTTATTAATTAATTGGTTAAATAGATTTGTTAATAATTAACTGTATAAATAGATTTGTTATTAATTAACTGAATAAATAGATTTGTTATTAATTAACTGAATAAATAGATTTGTTATTAATTAACTGGATAAATAGATTTGTTATTAATTAACTGAATAAATAGATTTGTTAGTAATTAACTGAATAAATAGATTTGTTAATAATTAACTGTATAAATAGATTTGTTATTAATTAACTGAATAAATAGATTTGTTATTAATTAACTGGATAAATAGATTTGTTATTAATTAACTGGATAAATAGATTTGTTATTAATTAACTGAATAAATAGATTTGTTATTAATTAACTGAATAAATAGATTTGTTATTAATTAACTGAATAAATAGATTTGTTATCCGATATTTGAATGTTTTTTCTTTATCCGATATTATTTCTTTATTACTATAAACGTTAAATTTTTTTATTATATAGATAGAAAAGGTGATGTAGGTTTGGTTCCTGTCGGAGGCACAATCTTTCTTTAGTTGAACTTTTCAATTTCGACTAGTACTTCTTAATTATACTGTTTAAATATGAAACACGTATAGCTACTCAAATACATGTACACATTAAAAATAACGTTTAAAGTAATAACTCTACCTATCAATATACAAGCGTTTTTATAGATTTACGAATGACAAAATGGTTATCGCCGCTGGAAAAAAACGAGGAAAGTGAGTCAAATTAAGAATTTGAGTATTTCTTTCGTTTACTTTGTACTTCTAATCACTTTGGAAGTAAATAATCCATTTTTCACAAGATATGGATTAAATAGCAAGGCCTCCTGTGTCTCTACCGTTGGGTGTCAGCTGGTCAAACAGAGAGAAAACTTTTCAAACGCTGCGTTACATTACTGCGATATCTTAAACAGGGAAATACATTAAGATGGAAAATACGGAGTGAGGTCACTGTAGCGACTGGATGTCAGCATTGATTTCCTTCCGGCAACTGTTGGAACAAAGCAGGCTTGAAGCGTGGGATCTTGTCGGTTCGTCTTTTTTGTTACGACAGTAAATCTTTGTACTTGGGTCAGCTGAAAAGTTCATAGCCTGAACAAGATATAAATATCAGCAAATACTCCAGTTGGTAGACTAAAATGCATACAATTGCACGAGAATACAACTACTATTCGGCCATCTATTGTATTATGTCTGCCACGTCTTTTAGTCTATTAACTGGCGTGTCTACTTACATTTATATCTTAGTCAGCATGTGAACTTTTTAGCCGATGCTCGTACACAGCAACACGTTTCAAATTCACTTTTTCTGTTTCTCTCTTTTATTGGTTTTCACATATTCCATTTTTCAGCCGACTTTCGTATATGTAATATAGATCTATGCTTCTTCGCAATTAAACAAGATCGAACGATTTGTTAAGTTTAAATTAGTTTTAGCATTCGTTTTGACTGTCTGCAATCCAAGTTTAGTGAGCTCAGTTTGTCACTTGCTATTTAATCCATAGCTGGGAGGGGGAGAAATGAGATGGATTCATGCTCTTCTTAAGTAAACGTAAACGCAGCAGGTTAGGCTGGAATTTGAAATCGTCCTACCACTTTCAATTCCAGCGCTGCTAATCGTTACGCTACCCGCATTACCCGTACACTGCAGATAAACTTTAAAAAACAGCAAATATACAAAGATACATAGGTATATAAACATATCTTCTTATCTATAAAATAGATAATGATTTTTGAGACGCATGCCTTTTTGAAGTTTATGAGCAAGAATTAAAATTGGCTGTCATCAGGACAATTGAGTAAGTTTCTATTATTCATTGTGCGTAACTTCTTGAGAACAACACACAAGAGGGATTTTCTTTATGAATAATCAATGCTAATTCATTTAACTACTCTCCTGCAATTTTACGTTCTCTTTTGCAATCAGGGAATCAACGAAAACAACTGGTATCAGAGTGGTGAGTAGCGAGAGTTTTCTGTTTTAAAATCTGAAATCTGCTTCTAATCAAATCAATCGAATTATGAATAGTGTAATCAGATTACAGATGGCAAGGAAAGACTCATATCGCTGGAGGCCTCAAGCTCTATTATATAACTGTACAAACGTACGTACGTATACAATAGGAGAACGCATTTGTTATAGATTTCTATATTCAAGAATACTTAGAGGATGATTTGCCTTTTGGAGGACTTAAAAAATTCTGTTGAGATCATGGTTACCTGACAAATCGTAGCAACACGAATCTCAGAGACAAAACAACGTCATTAATTTAATTCCTAACCAGTTTTAGCATGTATAAAACAATAAAATTAGGTGTATGCTAAGTCTGCCACTTTTTTTGATGTCTATAAATTGTGTCTTCTTCTTCTTTTCTATGCCGTGTCTTTTCAGGACGTTGGCGATCATAGTTCTTGACGATTTTCTTTGTAGCTCTTCCTAAACATCCGCTTAAACAATCTTGTTAGGTAGGACATGCGCTCTTTTCCGTTGTCCATTTTGACTACATTCGGTTCCGTGATTATCGATTTTCCAAGCCTTCTTTCCCCATTATATGACATAGAAATTTATAATGTTTCTTCCTGATATTAAGTAACTGAATAACGTATTACTTACAGAAGGCTTAATATTTTTCTTCTATAAGCCATTTTTCTTCAGGACATGAGCAGTTATGGCTTTCTTCAACCATTTGTCCTTCATTTCGCTTAGTAAAGTTTGTGCTTTGCTATCTTTGTTCTGCCAACCATTCACATAAGCTCATTAAGGAGGTTATTCACCGTTTCCCTTTGTTCCTCTTTCATTCATTAGGTCCTGTGAGTGTCAAATTCTCAAAGCTCTCTTTTCTCATAATGTGCCCTGGAAATTTTAATTGTCTTTTTCTGATTTTAAGTATAAGTGTTTTTTTATTTCAATTTTCTTTAAAGTTTTTCCGTTACTCACTTGTTCAAGTTACAGTATTTTCATAATCCTTCTATAGAACGACATTTCTGATGCTTCATTTCTCTTCTTGATCGGTGAGGAGATTGTCCAGCATTCACTGCCTTAGAGGAGGACTGATATCACATAACAGTTCAGTATTTTTTTATTTGGTTCAGACGAAATTTCTTTATTATTTGCTTATCTTTTAGAAGGCGGCTTTCGTTTCCGTCCTCTGATATTTAAATTTTTGTACTTGTTTGATTTTGATATCTCTAATTTGTAATTGACATGCTGGGCTAGAATATTTAACAACAATGTATTTTCTACTTCTTGCAAGTGCTGTTTAATCCCTTTTCAATTTATTTCACTACCTTATGTAAGAGTTCTTGTCTTATGTCATTAGAATTATGACCACCATAATGGATCCTGGTAGGACTTCTAATTTCTTTTAGGTCGCCCCACTGTGTAGACTGAATAAATTCGGCAAAAAGAAATTTCTTTGTCATACTCTTCTTTCTATTTTCTATCCGGATACAGACGGCTTTCTGCCAGTATAGGTTCTGGATTATTCTGATATACTTTCCAAATATGTCAAGTTTATCTATCAGTTCCAATAGTTATTTGTGACGCATTTTATCAAACTCTTTTGAATAATCTATAAAACACAGGTATAAATCTTTCTGCATTTGTATTACTATTTCTGATATCATTCCGAGCACAAATATTGCATTCCTTGTTTCAGAGGAGATATTTGAAAACAGCTTTTTTCCTGGAATTATTTGAAATCTCATGAAATCAAGCATGTGTGGTTTAACTAACTATTATTGACTCGAATGGTGTAATCAGCGATCAAATTTCGTCCAAGTCACTTTGAACTAATGCCCTTCTGAAACGCGTGAATCAATATTTTCTCCGCTCAATTATGGTTTACAAAACTAGGAGAAGATTACTCAAAATTGAAAATCGTGGAGATGATAACAGAAAATTCTCCACTAACTTTAGCAAAAAAGATAAATTATATATTTTTTGATCAGTCGCCATCCCACTCAAAAGCACAATGTAGAACTCAGATTAAGGTTCCATCTAAAACCTCTTAGCATTAGAGAGTTTTGTCTTGTTTCAGTTCGGAAGTCATCAAAGATTAGGTCAGTTAAGAAAGCGAAAGGTCGAAATTATCAATCATAATTAATTATTGCTTATGGATTGTTTAGATTTAACCGTCGTTAGCTTTAGCCGAAGCCCGAAATCATGCGATGTCTTTTATAGTTTGGTTATTTTTGTTTAGCGGTATAAAAACCCGTACAGGTTATATAATACCGAAGGTTAAATATATCTAAATCCAATCTTTAGCTTGATATTGTGTCTGGGTTCCTATCCCAGAAAAGACACAAAGGCCTGAGTAATGAAGTAGTCACTATATGTCGCAATTTTTCTTTTGGTTAAGGTAAATAACAGCTATTTACATGAGTTATGTGAGTGTAAAGAAAGACAGACGAACGTTTAAACTTGTAGTGAAGCTTTATTCCGTGCAATTTATATCACTTCTCGAAGAGAGGTTAGGCCATTTCTTTTATAGTTGAGTAATTCGTGGGGAGACAACTATGGTTGCCTTCACCAGTTACATTGTCTGCGAACTGAATTTAAAATATTTTTAAAAGTTCATTCCCTGTTTATTTACCTTATTCTTTGCTTAATTAAAGAACATTCTGCACATTTATGAAAATAAAAATCAGTCAGAGATATGCCAGGTGAAATATTAAAACCTCTCTTGCCAGAAAACATTTATGAGAACGAAAAGTTATATACTATATACAAGTATTCTTTTTTTATCTAATCTTTGCAAATTTGTTAGAGACTGAGGGAATTCAGAATGTGTTGACCATCCGAGATGGAAACAGAGAGAAGGACATAGGAAGTGGAAAGCGAGAGAGTGAGAGAGAGAAAGAAAGAGAGAGAGAGAGAGTGTGTGAGAGAGAAAGAAAGAGTGCGTGTGACAGAGAGATATATATCGAGGGAGGGAGATGTACTAAGATAAAAAAGCTAGTGCAACTCATAGAGGGGTTGGTGTGGATTCATCTTAGATAAAAGCAGTTG
Source organism: Ascarosepion bandense (assembly GCA_037127315.1). Classification (NCBI taxonomy): domain Eukaryota; kingdom Metazoa; phylum Mollusca; class Cephalopoda; order Sepiida; family Sepiidae; genus Ascarosepion; species Ascarosepion bandense. Next base: position 63,250 of record JBBBDQ010001859.1, on the reverse strand, counting down.
TTTGTAGCTAATGACCTTTAATGTTAATGACCTTTCAGTGTTCTTTTTAATAGAGATTTTTATAACTATCTGTGAACTATAATGGATTGAAAATTACGGAGTACAATTTTTAAAAATGATTAATTATTCCGTGCAAACTACATGGGTCATGCAAGTAAAATATTAATAGGAGTAACTGTATACGAGTGTCAGATGGAAAGATCAGAAGCTGACCAAGATATAAACGCAAGTAGATGCACTAGTTGTTAGATTAAAATACATGCAAGTGAACCAGAATACAACAGCTACTCGGCCAGTTGTATTCTGCTACACTTGCATGTCTTCTTGCATGAACCCACCAACATAATTCAGTTGTCAAAGCCATCTGACACTGAATATAAAAGGCTCCAAAAATATACCACTAAAGTTCTTCGGAACAATGGCGCAATGGATATAAGTAGTAGGATTTGCACTTGTTAGTATCATCTAGTTGGTCATGAGTCAAATCTTTGGATCTGGTAGTCACGCACCAAATCTAACAGGAAAGAACAACATCTGATTTCACAGGATATATCACAATAAGCAACAAGATAATCCATATCAGCCAATCAATGAACAGAGGGCACTTGATCGAGAAGTTGTGTCTATTATAACATTTATACCAACCAAGATGAGAACAATAGTTCGAAATAATACCAAGATATTGCATGGCTTTTATTCTACCAACTGCTGTGTCTATCTTGGTCAGCCCATGAAAGTTTTAGTCGAATATAAACTATCACGCAAGCAAATGGTTTCATGAAAAGTCGATGCTAACCACCTGTTGAAAGTTTTCAGAGTACATTTAATTTTAGCAATATCAGTCAGTTAAAAATCATACGTGATACACCCTTGGGCGATCTCTGTCAATCCATGACTGACTAGGCAGAAGATTTTCCCTAGTAGCTTTCCATTTCTTTCTGTGGCAGACTGCTTGCTGTTATGCTATTTAACCCATAGCTGGAGAGAAGAGACGGATTAATACTCTTTCCTAAATGTATTTGTGCGTAAGTGAATGCAACGAATTCAACTGGAATTCGAACTCGGCTCTCTGATTTTTCATTCCAAGTAGATATCTATTGCACCACAATTCACATCATGAGCAATATATCCATCCTTTCTAAAAATATTGACAAGGTTTTGTTTTGCAGGGTGTGAAGGCTTATTATACAAATTTTAACATTTCCAAACAATATTGGCCAGAGAATCATATTTGCTTAACACAATATCCCATACATTGTATGTTGATAATTTGACTCAGTCATATTTTATAAGTTTCCTCATTTTTATTTATTGGTTTTGTTTTCCTTTCCTTAGAGTTTCAAATTTAACAATTCTTACAAAAGTTGTTACTTTCAAGAAATCTTTATTTGTATTATTGATTTTCATTCTCATATACATCTGTTTTAATGATGAGCTACAAGCTTTATATTAGAAACTGGGAACCACTTCATTAATATGGCGTCTTTAAACGTTTTGCTTTTGCGAGGTGGTCAATAGTTAGCGTGGAAATAACAGTCTTGCATGACTATACTATTTGTACCTTGTTTGTGACCCCATAAAATATCTTACGTCCTAGAATTCGCAGTATTTATCTTGACAGAATCATCAAATTTGAAAAGACCTATAAATTTTCAGTCCCAAACTTTATTCCACCTCTCCATTGTTGTCTTCTATGTCATATTTGATGATTATTTCCATGAAGTAACCAACCTCTAGACCATCCATCAGATTCATGAAATATATATTTACCTTTAACCCCATTCACTGTCCAGATTACTTTTTAGGCGTAGAAATCTCATGTCCAGTGCATCAAATATGATGCAAAGAACAGGCAAAGGGGTTAGTTACCATTTATTTTCGCAATTTCCAACTTTGAATAAATATTAATGTCAGGATAACTAAAACTTACTCTTCCAGTTATAACGTATCCCCTCATGCAGATAATTTCCCAAACCTTTTTTTTTTAAACCGGACATGATCCAGCATTTTTAATAACATTAGAAAATGATAATTGATTATTATTATTCGAATATGTTAAAAATAGTGTAAAAACTATTCCAATAATCACTGCCGTAGAGTGTAAGCTGAAAAAAAAGCCCCCACTCTTTTAAATACATTAAGTAATCTAAACATAAGTTTAAAATTTGCATTCGCTTCTGAATAGTGAAATTATTTCCAGTATTAACGGATCAGGAATAGCTCCTCGCCTTTCGGGTTTTTTCAGCCATCTGTCAGATGACTGTCTATAATATGCCAAAAGTAGGGAGTGTTCAACGGGGAAAATAGGCACAGACACAAGAAAAAGGTACTTTTCATTAGAAGCAAATTCTCCACTAACTCGACATTTGATTCGTCTAGGGGTATCCGTACCCGACTTTCAACCTAGTACTGAGGCTCAACTGAGTGACGTTAATGTTACCCCCTCGCTGGTCTCTAACATAATTTCAAAGCTTGAACCTATAAAGCGAGCGCAGGCGACGGAATACCAATTATTGTCCTGAAGAAATGTACCCTGAACTCTCCTCTGTCTTCTCCAAACTCTACAACTACTGCCTCTCTGTTTCTTACTTTCTTGCCTGCAGGAAATTTTCCTCCGTTGTTCCTGTATTTAAGAATTCTGGAGAACCCCCTGGCCTCTTTATTTATCGCCCTATCAGTCTCCTACCAATTTCTCGCAAAGTTTTCAAGGCTATTATCAACGCTGAAGTGATTTAACATCTCACAGCCCACAATCTCTTCTCTGACAAACAGTATGGTTTTCGCTTTATCAGGTCTACTGCTGATATGCTAACGAACATCACTGAGTATATATACCGGATCTCTATAAGAACTGTGACGCTTGAACTGTTGCCCTAGATATCTCCAAAGCATTTAACAGAGTCTGGCATGCTGGCCTTCTACGTAAGCTACAGGGCTTAAGGTATAAATGGACGATTGTTTGATATAATCTAGTCGTTCTTTTCAAATTGCATAATGAATGTAGTATTGATAGGACATGCTTCCCGATACTACCATACGAACTCGGGTGTCCCTCAGAGCTCTATTGTATGTCCTACGCTTTTTTCTGATCTTCATCAACGCCCTCCCTGATATAATCAGATCCCAAGTAGGCATCTACGCTGACGACAGCACCATTTACTCCCGCCTCGATAAAAAAACCTGCTTAGGCTGATAAAGTGAACCTCACTGCTGATCTTGAAAAAGATCTCCAATCTGTGGTGAACTGGGGTAAGAAATGGCTCATGAGTTTTAATGTTTCCAAAACGAAGTTACTATCGTTTAACCGCCATAGACAATCGCTTCTACCCCCACCCATCAGCATAGATCAGGGATCAGGCTAGTCTCCCTGAAATCAAAACACTGCCTTTCCTCCTCGGCCTAACTCTATCAGCCGACCTCAAGTGAAATGACTACATTGAATCCATAGCTAAATCTGTTGCTAGGAAGGTCGGTTCACTGTGCAGGGCCAGGAAGTTTTTCCCGTCTGAATCCATCCTGGATATATATAAATCTACCATCCACCCGTGCATTGAATATTACTGTCATATCTGGTCGGGTGCTCCTGCTATTCATCTCGGGAAGCGAGAAGTGCGAGAAAATAAAATGTTAAACATAGAACTTATGGCTAAACTAGCCAACTCGACTGTAAATTGATGAGTTCTTGACGCCAGTTTAGTACTGCGCTTAAATTCATAAAGTTTAGGTACCATAGCGAAGAGCTCATCATAATAATTATCATAAAAGTATCATGAAAGTATTTATAGAAAAGGCAAAGGGTGGCAATTTTACGGCGGTGGGAAAGTGACTGAATCCGAGTTGCCAGATCAGGACTGATAATATTGCTAAATCGTTTCTGGATTTTATCAAAGAGCTCAAGGTAAATAGCTAGGGTACCGAAACCATATGTCACAGCAATATTTTAAGCATGGTTGAATGGTAGACATATTGATATGTAAAGTAGATTCTGGAGAGAAAATTTGTCGCGTGCGGCACAGTAAACGAAATTTCTTAGCAGCTGATCTAGCAATATGGGCTTTCCGCTTTATGTCAACTGAGAACTTTTACATCGAAGGTTTAGTTGGTACGATTTTATATCTTTTTAAAGTACATCAGTGTTGTTAATTCCTTGCTGATGATATCACTGTTAGTACATTAGTTCAGCGAGTGACCTACACATAAAACCACAGGGTTTGCAAACCAGCTTACAGTTTACTGCATTGTAAACACGTCAATAAAAATTAGTGCTATCTTATTGTCGTCATGAAAAATAAGTTATAATTATTTATTATAAATATCCAGTTAGTAATTGTAAAAGGAATAGGTACACATATATGTAAAATGTTATATGGGTGAGCGTAAGAGAGCAAGAAAGAATGAGTGTACAGATATTACACCCTGTTCTTTAATTTCCCCAAACTTATTCATGCATGCATACCTGCCACTAACACAGATACATACACACGCACATTTAGACACACATACACACATTTATATACATAAGGTGTCAAACACAAATTTCCCAAATGGAAACATCCCTTGATAATAACCATACAAATTCTGATCGTTACTTGAAATTGAACACTCGCAGTAGGGGTGTTGAAAACCACGTGACTATTTTCAGCTGCCATACGTGAGTGTGAATTTGAAAGAAAGAAAGAAAGAAAGAAAGAAAGAAAGAAAGAAATAGAAATGGGGTACATAAATTCTCCATTATATTAAGCTTACGTCTTTAATGTGTGCGGATGTGCGTTGTGATACAGTGGATATCGGCTCGGAACAAGAAGCCGGGGAGCCGAGTTCGAATTCCAGTTGAATCCATTGTATTCACTTACGCGCAAATACCATTGGGAAAGGTTGTGATACAGTGGATATCGGCTCGGAACGAGAAACCGGGGAGCCGAGTTCAAATTCCAGCTGAATCCATTGTATTCACTTACGCGCAAATACCCTTGGGAAAGGTATTAATCCGTCTCTTCCTTCCAGTTATGGGTTAAATAGCAGGACAGATTGGGTTCTATAGCCTTGGTTAGCAACCAGTCTACCGCAGAAAGCAATGGCAACCTACTGTGGGATAATCTTCTGCCCAGTCAGTCATGTCTCTTTTGAGACATGATCGTCCAAGGGTGTATCACGTATGTCACTTAACTGACTGACTGACTTTAATGTGTGCACCCTGGCAAATAGATATCAAATTACTTAGCTTCTTCTTCTTGTATGTTCTGTTCCTTTCGGGACGTGGTTTATCATATCTCTACAATTTCCTGTCTTTTGTATCCCTTAGTAAATGTTGTCGTTTTGCTATCTCTTCTAGACCCTGTTCTGCCAATCATTTACGCAAGTTTATGAAATAGGTTATGCGATGCATTCCTCTTTATCTGTTACCTTCAATATGTCATGTGAGGATCAATTTTTTTCAAGCACTCTTTCCGCATTATGTCCTCTAGAAACTAACATATTTTTCTATTTTCTCTAAAATCCGTCGTTGCTCACGTGTTCAGTCTATTCTCAATATCCTTCTGCAGAACTACATTTCAGTTTCCTGAAATCTCTTCTCTATTTGTAATGTGATGGTTCAACATTCACTGGCATACAGGAGAAACGATATTACGTAACTGTTCAGTACTATTTACTTTGCTTTTTTATAATCATTTCACCCCAAGGAAGGCAGTACTGTCACTGGCGCGCAAGGGGTTACATAAAAAAGAAAGACAAGTTAAAGGGAGTGTCAGAAAATGGATAAGAGAAGGATGAGAACTCTGGAATAAAGAGAGCTGCATGAGATTAAAGTGGACATGGAAAAGAACATGATACAAAGGTTGTCAGCGAAAGGATGCAAGTCAAGGAGATAGAAGATGGCAATTGACATTACATTTAAATTCTTGGAGATTGTAGCTGTCAGGGAAGCAAGCATACTGAAGAGAATTCCACAGGCGGGAAGTGCGAGAATAGAAACTGTTAGAGTAGAAGTTGCGGTTACATTTGATTTGTTTCACTAGTTGCTAGTCTAGACCTAGTTGGTCGAGTAAATTCATACAGAGAGGGCACCAGTGAGTCAAGCTCATCGGAGCAGGACCGTGAAAATATTTGTAGAAGAGACAAAAGGAAGCCACATTACGTCGGTGAGAAAGTGATTGGAGCTGATTTACCAGGTAGGGATCGATCACATTGCAGATTCTAGGCAATTTTATCTGGAAAACATTTAAATGCAATATCAATCGCTATCCAATGTCTTACTGATTTCTCTTTTCTCTTCTCGCTCATTATTAATGTTTCTGTTCCTAATTTTTCCACACTTTGTAACCCCTTGTATCTTAGCAAATTTGCTGCTTTTCATGATTTAATACAGATTTAAAAAAATACTCAAAGGAAATATGACACTATCTCCCTTTTGAGGAAAACTGGAAATCAGAGCATATGTTGAAGAACGAACTCTGAATGTATTTAATCAATTTTACAACAATATTGGACGAGAGACTTTGATGCAAATGATAATAATAGCAAAGAGGTTCGGCTCGAATGAGAAAGCCACACACATAGACACACAAAAACAATCACAGTCAGGAAGCCTGTAAAAGTCTAAGTTATACCAAAAGGGTGTGTTCAGATTCATCGCACCAAGTCGCAGAATGCACGCAAGCTAAATAGGTGTGACATTAAGAGTTGGAAAATTGCCAATAAATGTATGCGTACACGCTTGTTTGTTTGCATGTACGCGTGATCTTGTATGTGCGTGTGTGTGAACGTAAATGTATGTGAGGAAACAGCTGAATTGGCTTTGGAAAAGAAAGCGTGAATTTTTTTTTAACTCTTTAGTCTGTGAGAATGAAGTGTTTTCACGAAAGCGGCAAAACCAATTTTGTTAATGGATCTTTCATTCTAGTACCGATAAAACTCGAATTCAGCAAGTATAACCATTGCATTCATTATTTGCACTAACGTTGTTACAACGGGGGCTGGGCGTCGAGGTGGTGGCTGAATGGTTAAGTAAACAGATTATGTTCTAAAATATGCTGTTCAATTCTGATAACACTGGACAGGAAAGCTTGTTTATTCTAACAGATGATTCGAAAGTATTCTTCTTTAGTGTGTCGCGTTTTTCAGGACAAAAGCGATCATCGCCCTCCACTTTTTCCTGTCCCTTGAAGCTCTTAACTGGTTTTGTCTTTTTGTTATTTCGCACAAGCTCTATTTTACCAGCCATTTGCTCAAACTAATCAAGTACGTTACTCACAGCTTTCCCCTGTTCCTCTTTCCTTTGATATGTTTCTTGATATCAGATTTTCCAAGCTCTCTTTCTTCATTACGTGTCCCAGAAACTTCAACTGATTTTTCCTGATGCCAAGTATAAGGCTCCATTTTGTTTTCATTTTCTCTAAAACTTCGTTGTTGCTCACATCCTCGGCACATAATTATCCTCTGTTCGAAAGTAGCGTTCTCAAAAAGACCAACATAGTTACCAATAACTAAGAAGGGCTATTTTGTGTAAGTTACTCAAACTATAGCACAAAGCTGTATTCCAAGTGTATATTTAACAAAAAATATTTGTTGGATAGAATCAATTTAATGAGAGACTAATCTGATCATGTATGTATACATATTTACGTATGAATATTGTTGTGGATTCAGAGTGAGGAACCGCACAAAATAATGAACAGATATGGAGATAGAAAAGTAGGTTATATTGAACGTAATATACAAACTTGAATGCAGGTTAGTAAATCCAGGAATACTATTAGTAAGAAATAAATATATAGTCTTGAAGTGAAGTCGTTAGAAATAGTATATCTGTGTATATTATTCTAGCTGAGTGGAGCTCAGAGCTAGTCTGACTTCTGATGCGGTAGTCTGTGGGTAACTTCGGTATCTCTTGGTAACTTACGTATCAGTTCCGGTACTCTCCAATAACTGTAACGGATCTGTACGATTACTCCCTCTCTCTCCTTCAGCCCTATGGCAGCAACTGCTGTTTTCTCTATGGCAGGAGTATATGTACACTCAGTCGAGTCTATTATCATATACAAAGGGAAGATCTCACAACAAATATAGACATGTGTGAATATCTGTATTTGCATATTTCTTTCATAATCATTTCACCCCAAGCAAAATCAGGACTGCCACAGGTGCGCATGGGGTTACAGTGAGAGAAAAAACAAGGTACAGGGTATGTCGAAAAAGGATAAGAGAAGGCAGGGAATCAAGGAGATAGATGATGGCAACTGACGTTGCATTTAAATTTTTGGAGATTGTAGCTATCAGGGAAGAGATAAAACGGCGAGGAGTTCCACAAGCGGGAAGTGCGAGAAAAGAAACTATTAGAGTAGAAGTGACAGTTACATTTAACTCTTTCGACGGAAATAGGGTGGGACTTTGATGCCAACCTATTAGCACGCGTAAATACATGTGGTCGGGGAACCAGGAAAAAAAATTGTCAAAGCAGTTGCCATTAACATATTTGAAAAATATGTATCAATTGTAGGTAAAGATTTGTTTGCGCATTCGTATGCGTATGCACATATAAAACGCATACTGACACATGAACTAGGATAAATAATGATATAACGGAAGAATGCCTATCTATCTCTTTCCACTCTTTTAGGTTCTTCTTTTATGAAAAGGATGTGCGTTATGGTGCAGTGGATATTGAAAAAAATTCTGTTTAGATCGCCCGGTTCTCACTCCACCCACGTCTATTGAACAGGTTAAGCGGCTCATCCCTTGTTCCCTGTTTAGGATGTGGTTTCTGGCTTTCTCTTTTCCAATTTTTTCACTATTACGTAGCCCCCTGCACATCAGTGGCGTTACCGCCTTGCTCGGGGTGATACGATAAAAAAAAATCTATCTATCTATCTATCTATCTATCTATCTATCTATCTATCTAGCATTTATACTCGTCGCTCAAGAATACAAGTAAACCTTCTGTATCCACCTCTGGAAAAACGGCCTGTCTATCTCTCTTTTGGCTTATTTTTCCCCCTTTTTGTAAAAGAATTTCCTTTCAATATCAGTAATTAATACTTATTTTCCCAAAGTCGTCATTCTTCAGATGGTCACGAAATATTTACATGTTTTCTTGTGAGATTGTACCTTCGTGTGCTTATAAAATCTAAGATAATCGTCTATCTTTGGATTTATTCTTTCTCCTTATATTTTGAAAATGTTTCGTTTTCATATAATTAATTGATACTGAGGTTTTGGAAAGGATGGAAACGAAAAGGAAACTAATGCTGAACACCAAGAAATGAGAGCTAAAGTTCTTGGGGCATGGAGAATCTGGTACTCACAGGACAGATAGAGGGAAAGAGAGAGAGAGAGAGAGAGAGAGAGAGAGAGAGAGAGAGAGAGAGAGAGAGGGAGAAGCAGCATGTAACATACTTGACAGGCCTGAGCTGGTGGATGGCAGAGCGAGGATTGGGTGAGGTAACAGGAGAAAGCGTGCTGACAGCCACCAGGGATAGGGAAACGTTGAAAGCCATGATCACTTATGTCCTGAAAGGACACGGCACGTGAAGAAGAAGAAAAATTGATACTTATTTTAAAAGTCGTTATTTCTGGGATGTGTACGTAACGTCTTTTTTAGTGACTAGTACCTTCCTGTCCCAATAAAATCTGAGATAATCATAACTAATAAATATATAAATATTCAATGCGTATGTTTAAATGGAACAGATGCATAAATTCGAGAAGAGTATTTGTTTTTAAGGACTGTATATAAACACGAACATAAATAGATGTATCTAAGTAGGAAACAAGCACAAAAAATGATGAAGTTATTTTATAGACAAATATCGATTTTTAATAAATTCGCTTTCAATTTTCGACATCGCACATTAGGTTTATTTTGAGATAAACTAAACAAATCACATTTTAATGTTTACGATTGTTTAGAATAACAATATTCACAATAAATATTTATTCCGAACCTAATCTATAGGTATTTGTTTAACACATACACACACACACACACACACACACACACACACATATATATATATATACATAATGGTCCTTAGTCAATAGGTCGCATGTCAAAACAAGGATTAGCTAGATTTTACTCGAAAAATCTTCATTGTATAATGTTGGATGTATCCGCTTTATAAGTATTTTTTACCGTTGCCAGCACTTTTTTGGATATGTGTTGTGGTGCAGAGGATATCGTCTTGGAACGAGAAATCGGAGAGCCCAGTTCGAATTCAAGTTGAATTCCTCTCATTCAAGAGCAAATATCCTTGGAAAAGGTATTAATGTCACTTCGCTTTCCAGCTATGGCTTAAATAGCAGAACAAAATGAATTCTATAGCCTTAGTTGGCAACCAGTCTACTGCAGAAAGTAATGGCAACCTACTGCGGGAAGATAATGTCTATTTCGAGACACGATCGCCAAAGTGTGTATTACGTACTGATTTTCCTAAGTCACTAAGAATGTGACTGAGATGAAAATATTTTAATATTTTTTTCCATTATTAGATTTCACACACACACACACACACACACGTATATATATAATCAATTAAAAAAAATCAAAATTTGATAGAAAGTAATATGTACGAATCTATTAAATTAAGAAAAATCTCTCAATACCATTAAAAATTGAAAACATAGAGCAATTTAAGATCTATTCCTCTCTCTCTCTCTCTATATATATATATATATATATATATATATATAAATATATATTGATTATTTAATTACTTAGTTTTTGATTATATTAAAATTAAACCAGTACACAGTTGTATTAATGTGTTCAATACCATTATATTATAAAACTTTTGAATACTTTCCATTTGTAAACAACTTATTATACGACCTAAGTTTCTACCATGTAGTGTCTTCAGGTAAAATTAGTTATTGCAAATCGTCTGAAGACACCACATGGTAGAAACCTAGGTCGCGTAATAAGTACAGAAGAAACTGAAAAGTTTTACTGTACGCTAGACAACGCCAAGGCTCAATGCAAATAGCAAACATTACAATATTTATGTTTGTAGTTTAATTTCGAAGAATATATAGAAGATCTTTTCCACGACAAGAGAGAGCTACCGAGAATACACAAAGATGAGGACGGACCGGAAATATTAAAGTCCGAAGTGAAAGCTGCAAGGGCTAAACTGAATAGAAACAAAGCAGCTGGTCCAGACGGCATTATAATAGAGGTGCTGTTAGCCCTTAAAGAATTCGGTATAGAGAAAATTACGGAAATAATAAATGAAATTTATAATAGGGGTATAATACCAGACGATCTATGCAAATCTATTTTCATAGAATTGCCAAGAAGTCAGGTGCAAACGAATGTGAACTATCAGTTGAATGAGTCATATTACAAAACTGATCATCCGAATACTGATGAATAAAGCAAGAAGCAGAATCAGGCCAGAGATAGGACAAGAACAGTGCGGGTTCGTCAAAGACACTGGGATAAGGAATGCCATATTTATGATTAGGATGCTCTCTGAAAGGGTAATACAAATGAAGAAGGACTTACACCTGTGCTTTATTGACTATGCGAAGGCGTTTGACAAAATACGCCACAAAGAATTTATGGAGATGCTCAGCAGCCTCGACATATTTGGGAAAGACATTAGGGTAATTAGGAATCTCTATTGGCAGCAAACTGCCTGCAAACGAACAGGTAACGAATTCAGCAGATATACAAAAATAGAAAGGGGGGGTAAGACATGGATGTGTATTTTCACCGGATCTATCTAACTTGTACAGTGAAAATATTTTGAGGACCCCAGATGTTATGCTAAGTTTTATCATCGGAGGCCACAATCTGAACAATATAAGATACGCAGACAACACAGTGTTGATTGCAGACACGGAAAGGAAACTATAGTACCTCTTGCAGAAGATAGCTGAAGAGAGTGACAAGAAGGGACTACAAGTAAACTGCAAGAAAACCGAACGCATGGTCATCAGCAAAAGGAGCAGCCCAAAGTGCCAAATACAGGTGGGGGATGTTCAAATCAAGCAGACACGAAAATTTAAATATCTGGGAAGTGTTCCAACTGAAGACGGAAAGTGCGACACAGAGATCCAAGGGCAAATTGACATGGCCAAGGAAGCGTTCCAGAAGCTGAGTAAAGTATTAAGACACAGGAAACTTTCACTAGAAACAAAAAAGAGAGTACTGGATTGCTAAGTGATGCCAGTTCTACAATATGGCAGTAAATATTGCACAATATCAGCAAAGATGAAGGGAAAACTTGAAGCAGCTGAAATGTGGTTTTACAGAAGGATGCTGCGAATATCCTGAACCGAGCATGTGAACAATGACGAGGTGTCGGAAAGAATGGAAACGAAAAGGAAATTAATATTTAGCATCAGGAAGAGACAACTGAAGTTCCTGGGACATGCAACGAGAAAGGATGGCTTAGACAATCTGATACTAACAGGCCAGATAGAAGGAAAAAGAGATAGAGGAAAACAGCGAATAGAATATTTGAAGGGTCTGAGCAGGTGGATGACAGAACGGGGGCTGCGAGACGTTACAAGAGAAAGTGTGCTAAGAGCCACCAGGAATACGGAGACGTGGAAGGCCATGATCGCCTACATCCTGAAAAGACAAGGCACATAGAAAAAGAAGTTTAATTTCTATTTTATTTTCCCACATTCTGATTAGTTTTCTATAATTCTTCTTCATTTACAGCTTCATTTATCTGTCTTTTGTTTATATTTGGTACTTTCAATTTTAGATGATTTTTCGAAATCCAAAAGGTGGCACCAAACGTTTGGTCGCTTTCTTTCTTTCTCTCTCTCTCTCTCTCTCTCTCTCTCTCTATATATATATATATATATATATATATATATGCGTGTGTGTGTGTTTGTGTGTGTGTGTGTGTAGCGCATTTATTACAGGTATCTGCCATTAAGAAAGAACGAACTTTAGTATTGACATGCATTCAGCACATAAGTATATATTTATAACATCCGATAAATAATAGCATATATATGTAAACTGTATATGTTACATATATCTAAAGGTATTTATTGCTCATAGTATCATATTATCGATTGCATTCTTCAAACATGTTTCTAGTTTGAAACCGAAAACTAAAATCGAAAACCATGTTAAACATATTGCTATCCATTTTGTTTCATGATCAGGAAGTGATTTATCGATTATTTAAAACAACATTTAAATTTATAATGATAAAAATCAAAATTTACGTTTTCTGAAAAAAAAAGAAAAGAAAAAAGAAAAGCCCTTTTCTTGTTGCTTGTAGATTAAGTTGAAAATATGCTGAATGTGAATTTGCTGCTTGGATGAACAAATATCTGAATCTGTCGTAAATAGCAATGACGATATCAGTCACTGTTATTCTCGAATTGGCTTTGATTAAGGAAAGAATTGATTAGAATTTCATTCATTTCTCTTTCCCTGTCTTGGTTGTTAGTTTAGAGATAAATTCACAAAAATTGGAGATAAGATGAAAATATTCCCTAAGTGTGTGAACGCTTAGGGGATATTTTCATTTCTGACGCATTTTTCTGTTAGTGAGATTGCAACTGTCTGAATCGGATAATCTTGATAAATGCCACTGCAGAGATCATGTCGGTTTAAAACAATCCACGTATTCCAGATGCCAACAAATATGCCATATATAAAATGCAATGTATAGTCATTTAAGTATATCTTTGTATATAGTAACTTACAGATATTACACACTGATTCTTTATTTACGCTCCACCCAGAGTATGTAACGGTCTGATGTGGGAATCCAAATGTGGGCTGAGGACAAACATTTCTTAGTCCTCGCGACAACTATTCAGGAAATCCTCCTCTTTAGTGCAATGAAGAAGGTATTGTTGTAGGATTAGATTTCCAGGACTAGGTTTCGTCAGCTGCTTGTCGAAGGCAGAATCACTGCAGACAGAAGAACATATACTACAATCTGATCCTTGGCAAAAAGTACTGGGGCGGCTCATACCTGTATCTGTAGCCAAGGAGAATATTTAACCAATCTTCTTGAGATATGTAATGAAGGCGTCAGAATAATTCAACCTTCCTCTTTTGTGCAACGAGGTGGGGAGAGTATTGACATGGACTCAGAACCAAAATCACAATGGTTCTTTTTTGTTGCGTCCTGCTCGAGGAAAGACAAGAACGGTACCACGTCTTATCTGAAAAGAGCTGAGTAGAAGGTACAGATGCACCACACGAATTTCAATCTGAATAAGGAGAGTTGCGTTTCTTTGTAGAGGGATTGAAAACAACTCCTATGATCACAGGCAGTATACACAGATAATCTAAATATGAGTAATATCGTAATTTTTTGGGTACTACTCAACTATAATAATATTGAAAATTATTAATCTAGATACAATAAATAAATGCATCTATTATAATTAGGTAGATAAACAAATATAGTATAGAGAAGTGAAGAGTAAAGGTTGAAAGAATAACTGTAGCTTGTACAACTTAACTCTTTGTATTCCATAGCTGAACTGGTTGCAAAAACATCCAAGACGTGGAAGCATTTTTATTTCTGATTTTTCACATAGTGTGTGGATATGAAATAACAATATTAAGATACATTAAAACAAATAATGATACTACTACTACTACTACTACTATTACTACTACTACTACTACTACTAATAATAATAATAATTCTTGCTGCACATGAACAGAACATGTTTATACGCAACTACCAAAGTCATATCTTGCATAATATTATGGGCCCAAAATGTATATCCTGTGACCAATATATCGAAACTATAGCTCACCGTATCTGAGGATTGCTCAATACTCACATCCGATGAATGCAGAAACAACCATGGAATGGTAGGTCAATAGCTGCATTAGAAGAGCTGTCATAACTACAGGATAAAAACGGCTGCAGACCAGTATGAACATAATCCCAAATCTATTGTTTAGAGAACAGATGTTACCATCCTCTGGGAATTTTTCTATCAACACAGATCGAACAATACAAGGAAATTGGCCTGACATAAATTACCAAAACCAGAGAAGAAAAAAGTTTGCACACTGATTGACATGAAAGTACCAAGAAACAAAAACATAAAAATGTAAGCACACATGTCGTTCGTTCTTGATGATAAGCCGATCGTAAGGTCGAAACACAGCATATGTATTAGAAAAGTGCTATTTTTCGTAAACGAAAATTTTCAACATCACAAATTATTAAAATTAATGAACACGGTGGACTGCGAGGAATTGTGCGAAAAAGTAATAAGTGATCCGAAGGCGAATTGGCATGGCGAAGGAAGCATTCCAGAAGTTGAGTAAAGTATTAAGAAACAGGACAATTTCGTTAAAAACAAAGAAGAGAGTACTGGATTGCTACGTGCTGTCCGTCCTTCAATATGGCAGTGAATGCTGGACAATACCATCAAAGATGAAGGAAAAACTTGAAGCAACTGAAATGTGGTTCTACAGAAGGATGCTGCGAATATCATGAATCGAGCATGTGAGCAATGATGAGGTTTTGGAAAGGATGGAAACAAAAAGGAAATTAATACTGAGCATCAGGAAGAGACAGCTTAAGTTCCTGGGACACGCAATGAGGAAGGAGGGCTTGGAGAATTTGATACTAACAGGCCAGATAGAGGGAAAAAGAGACAGGAGAAAGCAACAGATAACATATTTGAAGGATCTAATCAGGTGAATGACAGAACGAGGATTTCACGGTGTAACAGGAGAAGGCGTGCTCAGAGCTACCAGGGATAGGAAAAAGTGGAAGGCCATGATCGCCTACGTCCTGAACGGACACGGCACATAGAAGAAGAAGAAGAATTGAAATGACACGAAATCTCTCTTTCTCTCTTCCAGGGTCAACTTCATGTTATTTATGTTCTTTGTCAATATTGATTTCTGTTGGTCAAAATGAAGACTACTTTAAAGCCAAAGTAAGTCTTCAGAGATTTTTTACAGAGTTTTATAGTAATTCGTCGTAACATTGGCGATTCATCGGGCAAGTGTTTTCACTTCATTGCTTTCGAAAAGCAAGATCAGGTCATAGCTGGTACCTAGAGATGGCACTAGGATTTTTCAAATGCTGTTTTGTAAATGACCCATTGTTGAATATATTATAACTGGGGGATTTAGTTTTATAGACATTCATCGTAGGTTTGGGGATTTATCGGAAAGGTGTTTTCACTTCATTGCATTTGATAAACAGGATCAGGTCATAGCTGATATTTAAGAATGACGAGAGGAAATTTGAAATGCTGCTTTATAAATGGCTTTGTTGAATTTTTTGTAATTCAAGGATATAAACCAATATTCATTTTTGGAAGACGACGATTAAAAGTACGAAAAAGAAAAAGTGAAGTTTACTAAACAAATTACGTTAACTAGGATGTGATGTAATCTTAACTTTGTTTAGCGTTTTAAATACAACTATGCATTCTTTGTGATTTTACATTCGGTGTTTTTATTTCTTTTAATCTACAGACACTTACAAACATTCACTTCTTTCTTTCTTTCTATTTTATTAATTGTATATGCATTTTAAGTTTCTCTCACATTCTCTTTGTCTGTGAATGGTGTATACAAATATATATATATATAACGTTATGTGCATAAAATGCTCATAATAAGTTCGTTCTTATTGTATGGAGAGTTTTATTGCCATTATGTAGCTGCTTTTGTGGTTTAGTATAGGAATAAGCAAAATTGGAAAATATCTATATGCAGGAGGTATGGTTGAGTAATAGATCGCGTCTCAGATTGGGGAGTTCAATTTTCACTTGAGCTCGTTACTTAATTGTTCATACATGTTTCTTGGGAAAGGTGTAGATTAATCTCTTCTCCCGCCAGCTGTTCTATAGCCTTCGGTGACACCTGGTCAAAGGAGAAGGAATCACTGAATTCAAAACTTCCCTGGCGAAAGACATACTATGCCGTTAAATAAAAAGGGTCGCATTGACTCAATGATGCGGACTATAGTCGACTCGCTTTTTTATATGCATGGCATATAAATATGTCGGTCAGTCAGTCAGTTAAGTGTCATACGTGATACACGCTTGGGCGATTTTACCTCTTTCGATCCATGATTAACTAAGCAGAAGATTTTCCCACAATGGGTTTCCATTTCGTTCTGCGGTAGACTGGTTGCCATCCAAGGCTATCGAACACAATCTATCCCTGCTATTCAACCCATAGTTGAAGGCGAAGAGATAGATTAACACTTTTCACAATGACATATGATCACAAGTGAATGTAACGAATTCAACTGGAATTCGAGCTCGGTTCTCCGATTTCTCATCTTGAGCCGATATCCATTACACCACAACGAGTGTAAAAATATCTTACTTTCTTTAGTATTTCTTTTAAACGCAAAAGCCCTCAGAAAAGTTATATGAGAGTAACGGTATTTAAACTTATTTATAACCAAGGAAGTTTATTTTAACTAAACTCAAAGCACAAATTAAAAGAAACCATCTACTACGCAATAATTTATTTATCGTTGTTTACTAAAATTACCATTTTACGTACATATACACAAAATATTTCATCCTGAAGATCAGGCTTTTAAAAGTCTCATTGGTTGTCTTCCATCTTCCATACATATTTGTTAAATACTATTTTTGGTTCGATATAAGTCAGTAAAAAGCGTTATTTATACACCTTTCTATGTAACCGCAGTTTAAAACTCCTTTTACACAGATTCATGGAATACAAACAATATCATACATAACAATAAAAATATTATAAGAAAGAAAGAATGAAAAATTGAATCCTCTAATCCGATTATGACGATCAAGTCAAACAGAGTCGTACTACGAATGTCAGAAATATTGAAACGCGTAAGCGATTTGAATGAAAAAATATAATAAAGTAGAAAAATGTGAGATGTCCATTATTGCAATATATTAGCAGTTATTATGCGAAATATCTGAGAATGAATCTCTAAAAGTGTTTTAATCCGTTGTTTATTTAGTTGGATAAAAACAAAACACATCAACGCAAAAAAAAAAGAAAAGGAAAAGAAAAAAGAAAACTAAAAGAAAGAAATAAAACACAGCTGTATCGATTCACTTGTCGAATTTGGTAAGTAAATTTGTTCGATTAAATTTCACATTGAACAAATATTACGTACAAAATTCAATTCACCATGGAGTACTGTTGTCATATTTGGACGGAATCTGCCCAGTCCTCACTATTTAATCCCGATTGAGTCCAAAAGCGTCTCCGAGTCCTTTTCCTCCCATCAATCTCTCCTTCATAGGCGGGATATGGCAAGCCTCTTACTGCTCTATCGTTACTCCCATAGAAAGTAGATCGGACAAACTACATTACTTGATTCCGCCAGTTCTAACATTCACGGTTAGGACCTGCAATGCTGTTCACATTGTAGCAAAGTCACCCACATTTTCTCCGTGTTCCATTGGTTCTATTCTACTGGATCAACTTCTTCCTGCGAACCACTAGTCTGTGGAAATGACTCCCAAGATGATGTTTCCTTGATCACTACAATCTTAACCTGTTTATGTTTAAAGTTAACATTTATCTTCCTCACCTATCCACATAAATTGCCTCTTAATGTAATTCTCTAACTCGAGGAGCCTCCGGACCTGATGAAACTTACTCTCCCCATCCGCCCCAAAAATATTCCAGTACGATACGGACTAATGTAATAGTTGACTCATAGATCTCGCAGGTGAACTCCTATTGTCTTATATTCTACGATTCATTCTCTACACCTTCCACACACGAACACACAGGTATATATATATATATTTTTTTTTTTTTCTGTTGCAAGTCTCTTTATCTGAGTGAGGAGAGTGTCCCATATTCAATGCCTTATAGGAGAACCGATATTACGTAACAATTCAGTACTCTTCTTTTTGTTTCTAACAAACTTTTCCTGTTTCTTAATACTTTGCTTAACTTTTTGAAATCATTTTTCGCTATCAAAATGCGCCTTCATATTTCAGCGTCACATTTTCGCCCTCTGTTAAAACACTTCGAAGATATAAATTGTTGCATTTGTTGAATGTGATCAGGAATAGGTATTTATATATGTAATTCTTATTTCTGTAGGCATTTTTAATCAATTCCACCAAAGCAAGGCAATAAAAATACTAAAACAAAACCGGTTACTGAGCGTGAAAATATACGAAAAAGAGAAAAACTTTATTAAGGGGAGAAAACAATGAACGAACAGGAACTAAGAAGAAAATGACATCGATTGACATTTAAATCTTTGAAGAGCAATGTTGACTGGAAAACAATAAACCGGAAGAGAGTCCCACAAGCGAGAAAATATATCTGTTTAGTGATACAATTTATTTATAGACAAATGTAGGATATATTTTTCTTATGGTTTCACTCCAAGCAAGACCATAAAGTCACTAAGGAACAAAGTGTTACTGATTGTGGAAGAATAAGAAAAAATAAAATAAAAAGAGAAACAGTATAAAGGAGCAATAACAATAAAAGAAGAGGAATCAAGAAGACAGAAAATGACGATTGACATTGCATTTAAATTTTTGAATCCCAAAATTAGCTGGAAAGCATGGACCCTGAAGGGAGTAGGACGAAGAACTTATGGATACATCTAAACAATTCAAGTGTAAACTAATGAGATCTTGCCGTAGCTTTCAATTACCATGGAAGTATTTATAGAAACGGCCTAATGAAGCTAGATTGAGATTGTAGGAACGTGAGTGAAGTTAAGGCGCCAGTTCAGAACCAATAATATTGGTGATGATTGTTTGGATTTTATCAAAAATCCCTAAATATATGCCAGGAGCATAGTACATTATGTGGCAGCAATATTCAAAGCCTAGTTTTGTAAATAAATGCTCCGATGAACTTAGATCACTGGTGCCCCCTAAATACGAATTTGCACGAGATACTAGATTAGCAACTAGATCCCACCCTTTTACAGTGAAACCGATAAAATGCAGCTGTAACTTCTACTCCAACAGTTTCTTTCCTCGCACTTCCCGACTGTGGAATTCTCTTCCAAATGATTGCTTCCCCGACGGCTACAATCTCCAGGAGTTTAAATGTAAGGTCAATACACACCTCCTAACACACTAACCTGCTCCCATTCTATCAAACACTCTTCCCATCTGCCCGACCCTCATCCTCGCTATCCTTACTCATCTGTCACCTTTCTCCTGACATTCCCTATGTCTATCCACTCCTTCTCTTTACCTTCCCCTATGTAGCCCCATGCGCAATAGTGGCAGTGGAATGCCTTGCTTGGGGTGAGATGATTAAAAAAAAAAACAAAAAAACAACAAATTCTGGCAAGAAAATTGTCTAGCACGACTAAGCGGACCAACTTTCTTAGCAGTAGACTGATTCAATATATTCTTTCCACTTTATGTCAGCAGAGAATGCTAACTTGACAAGGGCGCCACTAGTCACTCTCCTGGAGGTTAGCATCAGCCATACTGATAGAAGGCAGAAATCAATTGATTGATAGCGAGAAAATTAATTTTATAATTTTTATCTATTTTTCTTTCTTTTATCTCTTAGGGAGCTTTGCGTTTTTGTTTTGTGTGAACTTAATTCTGAGATAAATGAATCAGCAACAAAGCTAAGATTACATTTTGAGAAAAATTAAAATAAAGATGGTTTGTTTTCCTTTTTTTTTGTTTTGGAAGATGCATCAATATATTGAAAGTAAGTCAGGGTGTACGAAAAGGGCAGATTTGTTCAGCAAATGTATTTCTTTAACCTGGAAAATTAAGTCGTGACATCTTTATTTAGGCACCAAAACAACACACATAATATTACTCAAGCATATCGGCGACATAGAATAACACACCATTCATATGGTATAATTAGTATCAGTTTGAAATTATAAGTTTTGTAAAAGTGAAAAATATAATTATTTAATTATGAGCGCAAACCAAAAATAGTTTCATCTCGTGTGATTAATACTAAACCTAAAGTATTAATTAAAAAGAAAGATGAGGGTGGAAACAAGGTTAATCGAAAATCCTAAACTGCTATACGATTACTACTTATTAATTATTCCTTTTACTAATTAATTATTTCTTTGCCAAATTATTAATATTTGGCATTTTCAAGTGAGAAGGCTATTTGCACGTAAGTGAATGTAACGAACTAGCTTTATATTTTAACTTAGTTCATTCTGAGCCACTATCCATTACTCCACCTGTACAAGCACGTCGTTAGGCAGCGTCCATCTTTTATGCATGTGAAATTACATTTCATTACATTTGAATGTGGAAGAACAACTTATAACTGGAAGTATACAAAATTAATCTTGTATATAAAATGTATGAAAATTTTTGATTGCTCTTGTTGATATACGTTTTTGGTGATTAAACTAAACCATTTTCAAAATTAATTAAGAAAAAATGAAAAACTAGATTTCTGCTTTTCCGTTAGTAATAAACTCGATGTTAGATTTTATATAACTAAATGATTTTACTATAAAATTGGTATTAGCTAAGCGATAGTGTTAAACTTTTCACTTTATGATGATTATAACCATTTTTAGTACAATAGAAATATTTACATTAAATTAGTGAAATCATATAATACAACACAAGGGTGATTCGTCATATTCTAAATACGTAAAAATATATAATAGTATAGGTATAGATATTTTTTGATTTCAAAAATATAAATATTGCTGTACAGCATTTACATTATTCTGACTATTGTCCTCATCTTTGTTTCCATTTGTACGACGTTTTGGACGTTGTACGCTCCGGCCTTTTTTAGGCGCTAGGAATTTCGAACCGAACACTTTATTACCATCACTGGAGTATATCATTCTCATTCCTTGTGTAGTAATGCCTCAATTGGAAGTCATGAGTTATCTACCTCTAACCCTGCAAGTTACGTGTTCACCACTGCTGTAGCCTGGTATTGAACTCACAACTCTTTGGGTCAAGTCACAACAACTAACCCCTGGGCCATGTGTCCTTAAGGACAAAACAACTGAATTTGTGGGACTGATCAACCTAATGTCGAGTAACCCTTTTTTACCAGAGTTCATACTGCAATTTTTTAATGGTAATTGTTTTCTCTAGTAACTTTTTATGTTAATGGTTTTCTCTAGTATTTTTTACCAGAGCTCATATTGCAATTTTTTTGACACTAATGATTTTCTCTGGCCCTCCGTATTACTGGTGCCCATATTGTGTTCATCTCTATGCTTGGTCGGCTTAAGAGGTTTTTGTACTTTAGCATATGTGCTGATTCCTTAAGTTTACGTAGTTTCCAGTGGCGTCCTCTATCTATTATTTCAACTTCATCCCATAGGGGACGGTGATCCCCTTTTTGCTTTCCATATGTGGTCAACTACGCCTAATTTTTCGATCTCCACTCTTGTTACGGCCTTGCGATGTTCTTGTAGACTTACCTTGAAAAACTTAAAAGATAACAAATGGAAGGGGAATGGTCGTGGCCCGCTTTATCTCGTATCAAAGAATTTAATTATTTTCTGATCTATTCCTTTATGATGATTGCGTTGATGACTAAGTCGACCAATTCTTACGTGAACGAGCCGATGGCATTGACGTATGTCTTTAAGTAATGTTGATGGAAAATAAGGGAAGTTTTGTTCGAGCTTTTCTTTCATGTCGTTTAGTTTCTTCCTTTTTTTTTTCTTGTGGCTTCGAACTTATTGGTTCCGATAGTGTAAGAACATTGCCAGCCGGTACGGTTTTGTGCTTATATTTCTAACAATTTTGGTTAAGGTTAAGTGGCTTTCAGTGTTATTTTGAGTTAGTACTTGTATCGTCGAAGATGGAAACGGCGTGAATTTTCCCTTGATGTGTATTTACTGAATAAGACTCGACGTGGAACCTTGACTCTTCCATTCTTGCTACATATCGTGACAATCAAAGATGGTATTTAAGGATCAGCGATTCTAGACTTTAGCTGTTGGATACTTTCAGAACTTTGGTGTTATTCAAGATTGAATGAAGTTGGTGAATTTTTGGATGTTGCGGCGATATAAAATCCAGATTTGGCAACCATATAGAAAAATTGAAATGACAACAGCATTATATTCCATGGTTTTTGTTGCTAAGTCAATATTTTTGTTGTTGAAAACTGCACACGAAACAGTTGGAAAGTTGATTAACTTTCCAACTGCTTCATGTGCAGCTCCATTTCTGTGTTCCATATTTTTTCTGAGGTGCATTTGTTTGGTAAAAGGCTGCTTAAATTTGGAAAATCCTCTAGTTGTTTTAGAGTTTTATCATAAATGGTAATATCAAAATCTGGTAAAATTTTATTTGAGGGTGGCTGGGGTTTTCTTGGTGAGGCCAAAACAATGGAAGGCCATAAAAAAGTTGTTCCCAGTTGGAGTTCTTTTTAATGACAGAAGGAAGCGTTGTTATCAACGATATTTCTTGCGTGTGTTACACGTTTAGACAAATTGGAGAGATATTTTGCTATTATGTACTTATTGAAGGTGTCAAGAATCCAATTTAATGATGGCGTCAATATTTTTTTTGCGTAGTACATGTAACAGTCAAGAAACTATTCTACTTTTGCCAAAAATGTTTTCAAACGCTAAAATGGAGGCCCTGTCTTTTCCGTATATTTATCTAAAAGAAAAATTATTGTCTATTATTAATTCTTTTTTTTCTTATAGACGAATGGTTTCAGTAACACGGAGAAGATTCTATTGCTGTTCTGCTCAGCAAACACCCAGATCTCAATTGCACACTTATTGGATGTTTCGGACAGACAAATTCGCTCTGCGGAATCTCCAACATGCAACTTGCATCAGTTAAAGGACGTACAGTTAATATCCTGGCAAAGGCTGAAAGAAGATTTTTGATGTCTTGTCGTGTCCATGTCACAAGCTGCTTTGCGGGCACATACAGGATCAACATTTTATTAAGTAGGTAGACATAATATTCTATCTAATCTGTTTATAGACAGAAGAACACCGAAAATGTGTCTTGGCACGTAAGACTATGTGCTGAAAATTTATCTACCTCAGTCGTCTTTCCTTCCTCATAAATTTTAAAAAATGTCTAATTTTCTTTTGGAAAGTTTTCGGCCCTGTAACCCCCTGCTAAAAATCTTCGTATATGCACACTATAACACGCTGAAAGATTATGGGTTTAAACTTAGACTACCTCGAAATAAAATATCCAGCAAAACCTTCCCTGTTCACAACAATCAAGTTATAGTATTGCAGTTGCTGTTGACAGATAACACCTGACTGTCTCTGACTTCTCTCTAGAGACAAATTTAGGTACAGCTGAGACTAGACGAAAAAGCTTATCAAAAGCCTGTGTTTGTTTTTACTTAACCATCAGAAAATTCACAATCCAGAAAATAATCTCATGTTAAAGTTAATTTCTCAGTTATATAGTGTATACATTTTATATTTATACACGGAAATAGCCGTTGTTGAAAAAAAAGTAAGATTTTTACTTGTATAACATTTTGTAATATATTTTATTACAACTCGATCTTGACACCAATATTCTACTCGTTAGCCATTGCACATTTGCATACAAATGTGTTTGTAAATAAATAATTGAATATCACGTGTCTGCAAATCACTTCCTCAAAAACGACACTAAGTTTATCTCCCAGAAATTATCAAAGAGAGCAAAGAAAAACGGATGAACTTGCATCCGCAAAAAATTAACAAATTTACAAATACGCATGCATTTCAAATACACAAAAGTCACAGACATCATTGTAAAAATTAGTACGAGTTAAATTTTAATATACGCTTAGACAGACACTTCTAATTGGGCATCACGCGTATAACTCTAGATAAGTAGCCATATAAACACGCTTAGCGTACCTACTTTGTATTCTTCTTTTATGTGCCTTTTCGTTTCAGGACGTAGATCATCATGGCTTTCCATGTCTCCCTATCCCTGGTGGCTCTTAGCATATTTTCTCCTGTAACACCACGCAAATCTCGTTCTATCATCCCTCTGCTCAGGCCCTTCAAATATGTTATCCGCTACTTTCCCCTGTCACTTTTTCCTTATATCTGGCCAGTTAGTATCAGGTTCCCGAAGCCCTCCTTCCTCATTGCATGTCCCAGGAACTTTAATTGTCTCTTCCTGATTCTCAATATTAATTTTCTTTTCGTTTCCATCCTTTCCACAACTTCATCATTACTCACATGCTTGGTCCATGATATCCACAACATCCTTCTGTAGAACCACATTTCAGTTGCTTCAATTCTTTCCTTTATATTTGAGGATATTGTCCAGCATTCACTCTCATATAGATATTTGAATGAAGACTTTTCTTACCACCATTTTCATGTCGCATGTGAAGATGTATAAATGGTCGTTAGTTGATATACTGAGTCATATCGGAAGAATAATATTAAGCGGTCAAGTTTTTCAGTACGTGGGCGCTCATGACTCTCCAATTTTTTAACTTACGTTAATTTAATTAACTGTTGTTTCATTATTACTTCTGCTTTTCTGTTGTCCTTGTTGGGTAACCCCTTTTAATCAGACTCATCAAGTAGATTATTCAATGTCTTCATTGATTTTTTGCCTTCAATATGCCTAATGAGTATTAAATTCCCTAAGTCGTTTTTCTTTATTGACTTCCGTCTCCTTGTTCTACCATTAATTTACCTAAATTCGTTAAGTAGATTAATTAATGTTATTCTTGATTCTCTTGACTTCAGTATGCTCTGCGTTAAATTCTCAAAATCATCTTTTCTCATTACGTGTACCAAAATGTTCATGTTCCTTTCTGATTTTCTGTAACAACTTCTTCGTAGTTCCTAAAACAAACCTTATTTTTTAAAAAAGTTACAATCTTTACCACTACATTCCGGACAGTTGGAAATATAATTAGGAAGAAAAATACATACAACATCAATTCAGATGCTGGTACTCTTACAATGTAAAAGCACTTGTAATGGAGAGACATCGCGAAATCTAAAAGCCCGTACTTACGAACATAAGAATTTACACAAAGTTTATTTACGTTTGGATAACCATTTAAACGCGTTTATAATACACATGAACAAAACTAGCCATAACTGATTTTACAAATGACATCCAAATCAGATGGAACACAATTATTTAAGTCGAAATTACTTCGAGGGATTACTAATAAATATATTACTAAATATACTTTATATACTTCATAATCAATCATTATTAAAATCGCCAACTTTTGTTGAATACCTTCTTAAATAATTTAACGTATGTTTGTTTAAAATTAATGGCATATACGTAAAACGTTCCCAAATCAACATGCGAATAACAACCACCCATAATGTCTACTAGACATACACACAATTATAAATGTATTTATCATCTGAATCCAACGTAGACATAATGGAATTATTATACACTTATACTACCGGCCATAATCATTAGGCAACTCCAGTTTTTTTTTAAAAGAAATGATGTATTTCATACTATTTTTAGTATTTATTGCCAAGTGGATAATTTTACATGAAAATAGAATGGTTCTTTTGTTACTGCTGCACAATAACATGCCCATCAAATGAACTGTTCTGGTGTCCAGTTTTTGTGCTCTCTTCTCCATGCTAGTCTCTTCTTATTGGCTGACCGAAGCAAATACTTTCTGGCTACCTTGTAAAATCTTGCAAAGTAATAATAACAAAAGAACCATTCTATTTCCATTTAGAATTATCCACTTGGTAATAAATACTAAAAATAGTATGAAATACATCCTTTAAAAACAAACTGGGGTTGACTAATAATTATGGCAGGTAGTTTACATACAAAAGCAATATTTAGGGTTTTTCAGTTGGGTTTGGAATCCATTAATTTCTTGGAGCTTCAAAAGAAAGCGTCGTCTTTCCTTGAACAACATAATAATAAAAATACTAGAATTATTTCCTCATTTTATCCATATCTCATTCGCTTTAATAAAAGTGAAACATATTATACTGATAAAAGTTTCTTATTTTTTGTTTATTTTATCATTTTGTCAGATTCCTATTCATATTTGATATGTATTTGATCCGAATTCATAATAATCTAAGTTTGTCGTCACTTGGCTTTAATAAAAATATTGCGAATAAAATGGTAGTCAGTCAAAGAAAGTGTTCGTCATCCATTGAAAATATTGATATAATTTTGAATGACGGAAAAATTACAATTACTGGTGTGGCAACCACACTGACACACTGGCATCGATCTTCAAGAGACTTTCAAAGTGATTGGAATGCACTCAATCGTTACATTTTGCATTATTAATTTCTTTGATTTCCAGTTAAATACAATAAATAACTGCCTTATCAATGACATTTTACGGTTCGGGTAGACAAATAATAATGGATGCAGATAGCAGACGCATACACATAAATATAATAAAAAATAAAATACATTAAAGAAACTTTTTTATACAATAATGTTTTTAAATAATATAATTACTGCTTTGTTATAGCATTTGCTGCAATAACTCAACCAATTTGTAAATTCCATTCATCCAGAACATTTCACCATTTTTGGCAGTAAACTATTCTAAATGCTTTTCGTAATTTTTCAGGAAATGAAAACATTTTCATTAATTCTGTAAAGAGCTAAATAAATTGTAATTTTCAGAATCTAATAATGTCTAGCAGCCAAACGATAACAATTATTTACAGGGTCCGAGAGCCAAAGAAACGAGTGGTCTAGAGATACCTTATGGAATATTGCACCCTTTAACTAATCTTGAATAGAAGGTTTTCATCGATATATAGCTTTTAGTTGTCTAAATAGAAGCATTACGTATTCGAATGAACCGTTTAGACTTTATTTCTAATCCTGTAATATACACAGTCTTGTCTTGTTTGGTATTGGCAAGGGGGTTCATTTTACTTGTCTTCATTATCTTGCTTCCATTTTCATCAGCTTCACATCTTGTTTTAAAGACATTAAAGTGACTATCATAATCAAAGTGAGGCAAAAGATTTTTAGCTCTTGATTCGAATATTTTTTCGTACGTTGGTTATCTTCCGTAACGTATAATGTTGATTATTTTCCAATATTCACTTGATTTGATCACTATTAACTCAATTGTTCGTTCATCCTAAGCGTACTTATCACAAACTATACAAAATTGTTTGTATTTGAGTTGTATTTCTACCTTTCTTAAAATAGAGATACATTTCTTATTGTATATTTTTGGGAGTTTTTTAATTCCCTGTTATTTACATTTATTTTGCACTAAATAATTACAACTGATAAATAATAAAGATATTTTTTGATAAATACTCTTTCCGTTAACATTTGATATATTTTCTATTTTTGATTTAATTTAATTTCTTTTACTTACAGTTGATGTGCGTTGTGGTGTAATGGATATTTTTTTTTAATCATCTCACCCCAAGCAAGGCGAAAACGTCACTGATGCGCAGGGGGCTACGTAAGAGTGAAAAGATTGGAAAAGAGAAAAACCGGAAACCACAACCTAAACAGGAAACAAGGGATGAGCCTCTTCACCTGTTCAATAGACGTGGGTGGAGTGTGAACCAATCGATAGTTTAGTCTATCTACTCCAATTGAAAAATAAAATAAAATAAAAAGAGTGAAAAGATTGGAAAAGAGAAAAACCGGAAACCACAACCTAAACAGGAAATCGGCTTGAAATGAGAAATCGGATAGCTGAGTTCGCTTTATTCACGCAAATACTACTGGGAAAAGTATTAATCCATCTTTTCTCCCTCTGGCTTGGTTTATTGCAGAAAGTAATGACAACCTACTGCAGGAAAATCTTCTGCTTAGTAAGTCATTTCTCTTTTGAGACACGAGTACTCAATCGTGTAGATATCTAAAGAGTATGAACAGAGTTGGGATATTTCTTGCTTAAAAAAAATTGTAAGTTTAAGGTTATTTCACCCCCTATAAGTCTGCATATACAATTTTGAATTCTACTAAGGCTGGAAAGTGAGGATTGGACGATTCCAGCCCAGATGTAGCAGCCATACTCAATTTTCGTTTGATTTTGATTTTGATTTTTGTAACAATAGAGCATAGGGGAAGCAGTAAAGTAGAGCAGCACAAAAAATCCTTTTAGCAGCATCTTTAGAAATTAATCAAATAGAAGAGTTCCACTTGAGATCTGGACTGAACTTGAGTCCCAATAAACGTTTAAGTTAAGGAGCATTATTGAGACTACATCGGCTCATCATTGATGGAGAAAGTTCAAGATTGGTTCAGTAATGATGTGATGTAACTAGGTTTTACTTTAAAATAATATTAGTTTTACACAAAATAATATTCAGGTAAATTAATAAAAAATAATACTAAAATAATTATATTCACTTATTCGGTAACGGAATATCGATTATCAAAAAATACATTTTTCGGCGTTTTTAAAATATCCTATATGTATGCATATGCATACATATATACAAGTGCACGAAAAACCTCTCTCTAGCATATCCATTCGCAAAATCACCTATACATATGCGCAAATGTGTGTGACCTCCCAGTCGGCTGAGATCAAGATCATGCCAACTGTATCCAGAAGCAGAGATTTAACCCCGGAAGTAAAAAGGCAAGCTGTTTACTGTACATATATCTACACTTTTGGCTATCATGCAAACCATAACTACGTCTACTTTTTCCTGTAGTACAAGCCATAGCCATGACTATCTTTTTTTTTAATATCATTCAAACCATATCCAAAAATAATCATGTGTACTTTTTTGGCTATCGTACAAACCGTAGCCAAGTCTACCTTTTCTTTACGATTGTGAAAACTATAGTCATGTCTACTTTTTTAATTTTTTTTTCTTATGCAAACTGTAGCCATGTCTATATATATTTTTTTACTATTGTATAAATCATAGTAATTTCTTTCATTTTACGCTATTGTACAATCCATAGCTATAACTACTTTGGGTTTTTATCGTGGTGTTATGCTTAGATATCTTGTCTCTCTAAATCATTCGTCCTTAAGCGAGATTTAAAAATGTGTACATTTTTGGCCTATCGTACAAACCATAGCTGTATCTATAGTTGTAGATTACCGTGCGAACCATAGCTATGTTTACTTTTTTAATTATTACTCATACCATAACTATGTCTATTTTTATTATTATTACGTATTGCGTAAACCATAGCTATTCTGTTTTTTTTTGCTATTGCTCCAACCAAATCTATATCTTGTAAGACAGAATTCGACATGAAATAACCTTGAAAAATTTGATAAGGCGTAAATCACACTAAAACAAGCCAAGTCAAACTACAAGAAGCCAATCTAAACAAAACCCATGTGTGCAGCTATTTCAGTAGACATAGCTTTTATTATGTACTGAAAATTTCAAGGAAATTGCAAAAGGTTTTTAAAGAAATTTCAAACGTTATAAAATTCATCCTACCTACTTTAGTGGCCTAGCCTACTAGAGTTGGATGTTTATTTTTATTGAGTCATCACTGTTAGACTAGTTAACAACCAAAGCTCAAGATCACTGTGGGTGCAGCTGTGGACTCCTCTGTCGTGGCTGCTACCAAAAAAAGAAGTAAAGAGATTATATAGTGAGTGATGCCACTCAGGTGTTACAAGCATAGTCCATATGGCGAAAATTGAAACATTCCCTACTCAGTAGAAGGTGTGAAAGAGTTCACCAACTCATGTAAGACTTACGCTCAAAATAAACCCAGGTTCTAACTTCTTCACACCGGCAAGGTCATAAAAGCCACACAACCTTCCAAAAGAATCATATTAGATAAAGATCAGCTTCCGTCAAAAACTCGCCACAAATACACGTTTACAATAATTGACAAATATTCGCGGTTTCCATTCACAATAACCTGCCCACGGTCATTCAAGCTCTTTGTCAAGTTTCTGCCGTCTTCGGGCTATGAGTGTATATTCATTTGGACAAAGGGGCTTCATTTATGTCGGAAGATGTACGGTGATTCCTACAAGAGCAACAAGTAGACGTAAGTAAAACAACACCATATAATCATCAAGGCAATAGTCAGTGCAGGAGATATAATGAAATAATCTGGAAAATTGTTGAATTAGAAGCAGCTTATAAAGAGGTAGCTGTAGAAAATTAGGGACAATTATTCCAGAGGCCCTGCGTACTGTTAGATCGCAGCTATGCAGAGCCACTAACGCAACAATTCATGGACTATCCCTCCCGTTTCCAAGAAGGCTGGATCTTCTCTACCTTTTTGGTCCTCTAACCTGGGAATGATATTATTAAAAAGACACGTCTGACTGAATAACAAAGAAACAATGGTGAATCAAGTCGGGTATTAGATGTTAACTCTCAGTATGCACGTATCCCTTACTCGGATGAACGTGAAGAGTCTCACTGAGAGACTTGATCCCAGCAGTAGACGAGTCGGGATTAAGAGGTGTAAGTGAGAACTGTCCTTAGCACACTTCAACGGATTTTGAAGTAACAACACCGGAACCATAGTATTATTCTGAAGATTATGATGAACCCTTGCGCTTTGATCCCTCGAGTAGTGATGAACGGATTTCTCAGAAGAGAGCACATTCACCTATATCAGAGGACAAGTAAGTCAATCGTAGTCCATGAAAACGCAGCGGGATTAAATCCAGTTCGAGCGAAAACGATGAAAAACCTCATCATGTTTCTGGCAATCCGCCACGACTTCTGTAGAAATAAGACAGGAGAATGTGGCATGATTCATTTCTCCAATTAATAAATTTGTCCTGAATATATATATTTAAAAGAACTCTGTCTTTATTCAGAGTTCATCAAAACCCTCTCTTGATCAACTCTCTGGCTTCGGGAGGAGAGAAACCCAAACGAGGCTCCGCCGAAGGGTAGAGTCTCGTCTGGAGTGAACAGACAAGAGCCTGACTCTGCCTTAAGCAGGGTCTTACGGAATATTTTTGGCCTAGCTTAATGATCTTGTGCCGCATCCACCTCGGGTATTCGTCTTAGTTATGAGGGGAGTAGTAAATATCAGTTTATTAAAGCTAACATTTAAGCCAATACAAATTGTTCTACCAATTCTACTACAAGATCGAAAATACTTGTAGTTAACAAAAAATACGGCCCTTTCCTTGATGAATTTTAACTGAAGATCGAGAAAATAATTAGAGAACTATAAAGAATTTTATAAAATAAATAGATATAATATTCTATATTATTTAACTAAGCATGTTTGAACGAAGATATTCTGCCTAAATATAAATATACTTATATATATATATATATATATGTGTGTGTGTGTGTGTGTGTGTGTGTGTTTGTGTGTTTGTGTGCGTGTGTTTGTGTTTGTGTGCGTGTGTGTGTGTGTCAGTTTTCTAAATAAAAACGAAAAATAACTAAGAGTAATAGATAGGGATTCAGTTAAAATTCTAGAGACTGACCCTGTGAAGAAATCGGTCATTTATTATCGATAAATCATGGACTTGAAGAACTGAAATATTTTTTTTTAGAAAAGGCAGTAAATTTTTTTGTGCAATTGATTTAAGAAAGAACAAAAATAATCTAAGTGATTTTTACGTTTTACTTTTGTCGTGATATTTTTACTGCAAAAACTATTATCGGTTTGATTTAACCTGGCAGCTGCCTAGTGATTAATTGTTAATAGTCGAAAATAAATTGGAAAATAAGGGGTTTCTTTCTTCGATTCATCAATAACGACTTTTCGGTTCTCGTTAGAGAAATGCGCAGAAAATCTATATTTCTCATGAAATCAAAATATTGGAAAAAATAAAATTATTTTTATCAACAGCCAAATTTAGTAACACAATTGCTTTATTTTATTAACATCTTGGACTTTTTTCCTTCGCCTTCTTAATGCACCTAATCGTCAAATTTTTCATTTTTCATTTTCTTTTCAGTTTATTCAATTGTCTTATTAATTATAATTTTAAATGGTAAATTCAAAAATGAATAATAAATGGAGTTTAATTAAGAAGAGGCATTTCAGGTACGAATGCGCGTTTTGGTGGAATGGATATCGGCTCAGAATGTGAAATCGGAGAGCTGAGTTCGAATTCTAGTGGGATTCATTTCATTAACTTACGTACAAATATCTTTGCATATCTATTCTCACTCCAGCTATGGGTTGAATAGCTGGTTCTGTATCCTTGTTTGGCCTCCAGTTTACCGCAGAAAATAATGGCAACCTATTGCGGGAAAATCTTCTGTCTAGTCAGTCATTTCTCTTTCAAGACATGATCTTCCAAGCGTGTATCAAATACGGCAATTAACTAACTGTTTTCAGATGCACAAATAAAAACCTGGGTATTAACTAACGCATACACATAAACATACGCATGCATACATACGTATGTACACATGCACGTGATGCTATCCAAATCTTTGAGTAACTTTTTTTTAATTGTTTCACCCCAAGCAAAACGGTGCCGTCACTGATGCGCATGGGGCTACATAAGAAAGTAAAAGTTTTAGGCAGGAGGAGAGTGAAGAGAAAGACAAACCAGTTACAGGGGGTGAAGAGAAAGGGCAAGAGAAGGATGGGGACACAAGTGTGAAGACATTTGCAAAGGTTGAGAGAATGGAAAGAACAAGGTTCACGGTCTCACGTAGAAAGGACTGTAGTCAAGTGGATAAGAGATGGGAATTGACATTGTATTTAAATTCCTGGAGGTTGTAGCCGTCAGGAAAGCAAGTATACAGAAGTGAGTTAGAACTAGTATAGCAGGTGAGAACCGAATGTAATACAAACTTTTGACATTTTTCATTGGGAGTGAACACACTGAACCACAGAGGGTCTAAATAAGACAAGAAAGTGATATCAACTATGTTAGTTCAAATAGTACTGTGTTGAATCATTGTGTCTATTTGTTAACTTTTAAGGAAACTTTGTATTCTTTCATAAAAGAATATACCCAATGTTTATTCTATAAATTCTTTATTGAATCTTTGGATATGATGAACCTGTTGAAAAAGCCAATCTGTGAAGGATAGTTATCTGAATATAAATATGTTAAAGCCTGGAGTTTATATATCTCTAGAAATATGCTGCATGTAGAAGAATTAACAACACCAGCCTTATGATTTTTGCTTAATATCTGTATAGTAAGGATGGGCACTTTCATATTGAAACCCAAAAAATAAATAAATAAATAAAAAATAAAAAATAAAAAAAACAATAAAAAATATTCAAAACTAATAACTTTAAAAACTCAAAAATTGTTTAAGGAGAAACTATCTATCTATCTATCTATCTATCTATCTATCTATCTATCTATCTATTGACCCCAAGAAAGAAAATAATGCCCCTAAAACGCTGTGTGTGTATGTGTGTGCGTGTGTGTGTGTGTGTGTGTGTGTGTAAGCGTGTGTGAAATGTGAGGCAATGGAAGGAACTGGAAAACCCAATCCTAAAAGGAAACAAGGGATAAACCTCTAATCCTATTCAAAAACCTGGGGAACTGTATAAACCGGATGATAGACAAACCTATTTACTCCTAGTGAGGAGATAAAAAAAGAGTAAAAAATAAATAGCGAACAGAATTTCAGTTTTAAGCCGAGATGTTAGAAGTTGAAGTAGGCCTTAGAAGGGATCATATATCCGATCCTAAACAACAAACAAGCCTCTACTCCTGTTCAAAAAACTAGGAAGAAGTGTGAATCTATCTATCTATCTATCTATCTATCTATCTATCTATCTATCTATCTATTAAATTAACATTCTGAAGCAGGAATTTAATAATCAGGCTGTACAAAATGTCACTAAGATTTTAAATGGCGTATGAACATAAAAATATCCTGTATATTAACTGTTCATCGTAATAAGTAGGATAATAACTTCTATTTAAAGAATGCAGTTAATTAAAAGACGAAGTAATATATTAAGGTAAGTATGTATTGAAAAGACACTAAATTCACTGTCTTTCATTGCATATTTACGTCTAGCATCATGCAACTAATGCCCATTTCTTATAAAAAACAGTGGTTACAATGTGAGATGTTTTAAAACTATAGCGATAAAAACAAAACAAAACAAAAGCAGAAAAATGATAAATGAGGTTGGCGAGGTTATACATTTAGATATTAAAAGTGTAAATTGAAAGTTAAAAGTCCCTGTATCTTCAGCATTTCTAGATATAGAATTATAATTGGCATTTGTTTTATTTCGTTCACTTCTCAAAATATAGAATTCCATCTATAAAACATCATCAATCTGAAGAAGTCTTTCCCAAGAACGAAAAGTGTAACATGATTTCCCATTTTGTTATTTCATAAGACATTCAGTTAGTCTAATATATAGAGTTGTATATCATATCATATCATATCTATCTATCTATCTATCTATCTATCTATCTATCTATCTATTGTGAAATTGTGATTATGCTTAGTGCCAAAACTGCTGCTTTTTTCAGTAGTTTACTGGTAGAATTTTGTCTCTTAGCTGAGCAGTGTTATTTAAGTCACGCCGACTTTGAAGTTTTGTGATGACATTATTGTGATATCTTCACTCTTCAGGATTTTGATTTTTTTAGTAGAAAATTAGCAATTACCACTGTCTTAACACACACACACACACACACACACACACACACACACACACACACACACACACACACACACACATGTATATGAGATAACGAATATAATCAAGTTTAATTTTTTCAGAATATGTTTTCGGTATATAATCTAGCGGAATTCATTTTTTGTTTCCATCATCTTTGTTATTAAATGTCTCACATTGTGATAACAGAAGATCCTTCAAGAATGGTGAAACGTTGTAAGAACCTGGATGCAAGTTTACTGTGGATGAACTAGTGATTAAAGCAATTTCTGGACATTTTCTTCTTAGTTATCTTCCTTTTTAATAAATTAAAAAATTATTATATCAAAATTGTGATCAGTCTTGTTACAGTGAGAAACTAATGCGTTTGATTTGTTGTTTTGTGAAATATCTCTTCATATAATCTTTCATTTAAACTTCTTGAGGTTTCTCCAATCTAATCTTTGCGGCATTCTTTACAGACGATAGTGTAAACTCATCATTCAAGTTTGCTAATTGCTTAGTTTTACGTTAAGTCTTTTATTGTTTTAGACGTAGTTGTGACCAATCCTATGTAGAGCTGAGATAAATTCTTTTTAATTATAGTTGTGATAGAAATAGTGGGTAGAACAATATCTATCTATCTATCTATCTATCTATCTATCTATCTATCTATCTATCTATCTATCTATCTATAACATTTAACATGTTTAGTAGCGAGTTAATTGAGAAGTATTCCGTTCAACAATAACAGGATATTCATATCATGAGCAGACAGATATGATTTTTACATACTACCGCGCCAATGGTAATCAAAATTGATCCGCTCGTACGCCTGATCCCGAAGAACACAAGCTGTTGGAGACGATTCAGATGTAAGCATACGTCGTGGCCCTAAAATGCCGCACATATCATAGTACCTCATGGATGGTACTTCAAGAACAACTCGTTTATCCGTATGAATCGTGACATGTGAAGGGTCTTTCGCTCTCTGATCAGTCACAACGGAAGAACTTTTGCCGATGGTTTATTACACAATCTACCAAACCGTTGTTTGACTCTTCTGTCTTGTTTATGAATGAGGCAACATTTGGAAGAGATGGAGTAACATATTTACACAACCCATGGTACAATAAAGGCTAGACAGCAGATTACAGTTAATGTGTAGACTTGTCCTTGTTTTGCTGTGAGGAACCCGCGACAAAATTTGCAAAAGTATTATTAATGCACACTATATTTAATTTATTTGTTTGATCATAATCTTCGTGATTTTCTGTAACATTATATATATATATATATATATATATATATATATATATATATATATGAGATAACCATATATAAATTTTTATATATTTTTTTACATATGAAGACCAGTTTTGAAAGTCAAGATGCATTACAAATTGGAAAATTTTTGTGACGTTTCATCTGTTAAGATTTAATCGGGCTGGGTTTGTTGTTGTTTATATATATATATATATATATATATATATATATATATATATATATATAGAGAGAGAGAGAGAGAGAGAGAGAAGAAAACTCAAGATATAATTAAACGTTTAATTATGCGTTAAACATTCTTCTCAATATATTTGATCTGGATAATATCCAGTGAACTTTCTACTTTTATCTAATTGATATTTTTTATTAATTAGATAAATTCTTTTAGATTATCTTCTCCGTCCTCATGGGTTGTCATTCTTTTCTACACACACATAGGCACACACATACACACACACACACACACACAGACATTTGTGAGTATTTGTCTTTCAAACTGAGGACAGTGCATCATGTCAACATCGTGGTGTTTGGAGTGATCACTAGTGAAAGCAACGGTATGCCTCTGCCATCTCACAGGGCCAACACAGAGTGTTATGAGCAGTTAGTGCTGCCCTGGGTCAAGAGGGTGTTTGCTGACAACAGGACTGTGCACCATGCTACACAGGTTGTAGATCTTAATCATGGTTTTCAGACAATTTCTGCTAACACATAACCCATTATATCTAGCCACCTAACTCCATAGACTCCTTTGATTAATATGTATGGGGCGCAGTTGAGTGAGCATCCTACAAAACTTCTTGGAACACCAAAGATGAACTGAAATCAAGAAATATGACTGCATTCACTAACTTAAACAATGAAATACTCAAGAAGTGATGCATGAGATTCAGAAATCGTTTTGAAGCCGTGGTTGAAGCCAATTGTGACTTTTATTGAATTAATTTTTCTTATGTAATTTTGGTAAATATTTCTGTTAAAATGAGATATAAGTGTTATTTTCATTTTGTTTTAATTTAGACAAGAATTCGTTCACCACACTCTGTGTATTTCAAATCATTTCCTTTCTTTTTTCATTTCCTTGTCTCTTCTACGCTTAAGTACCAAACACGTTAACATTAAACCTGTTATTAATGTATTTGTCATTCTTTAACCCTCTAGGGCCATTCGTATCATATTTGATACAGTATGAAAACAAGCCTTGAAAGAAATATTTTCCTGAAAAATTTTTTAAGAGAAATATTTCATAAATTTCAAATGAAAGCAGTACTGACTGCTCAGTCAATGAATACCAAATGTTTCCTTATAGGGAAATACCAAATGTTTCCTTATAGGGAAATACCAAATGTTTCCTTATAGGGAAATACTGTATCAAATATGATACGAATGGCCCTAGAGGGTTAAATAAAATCATTAGCTTGAAATCGTAGGTGATATTTTGAATATCTGATTCACTTACAACGAAATTAATCCATGGAAAGCAGACTTCTGATGAGATGACAGCATTTAGCATTTGAATAGATCCATCGAGTAAATCTTCTTTATGTGCCTTGTCCTTTCAGGACGTAGGCAATCATTGACTTCCATTTATCATTATTTCTTGTCGCTTTTAGCACAATTATCAAACCCCGTTTCGTCACTCACTTGCCCAAGCCCATTAAGTATATCACGCGTTGCTGTTCCTTATCTCTGTTTCCCTCTATCTGTCTTGAGAGCATTAGTTTCCCCAAGCCCTCATTCCTCATTACCTCACATATTTCTTTCTGACGTTAAGTATAAGTTTTCTTTTCATCTGCATCATCTCCTAGATTTGTCTTTGCAGACATGTTCGGTCCATGGTATCCTCAGCAACCTTCTGTAGAATCACATTTCTATTGCTTCGAGTATCTCTCTCATTTTGAAGGAGATCGCCTAGCATTGGCTGCCATATAGAAAGACAAATATTACATAACAATCCAGTTTTAGGAATGTAATAAGCTTTCCCACTTTGCGAGACAGAATGTGTCTTTTTATCGGTTAAAGACAATCAGTTTAAACCTTTCGAAAACGGAACGAATTAAGTTCAGTCGTGAGTGCAGTAAAGCTGTGAGTCGGTTTCTTCCGTCTGTTTGCTTGGATATCAATATCTTCAATCGAACAATCTTTTTGTTCAAATGGGAATTTTCTGCCGTCGACTAGCATCGATAATTAATAACTAGAAACTTGCGATTGATGAAATTGGTCGACGCCGTCTTGCACATCCCTCCCCCCGATCACTGGTCTATTGTTTAGCAACAATGACTTGATTCATCCGTGAGTAGTGGATGAAAAGTGAGTGGAAACTTTTTACCGCTGTTATGCCTTCCAGCAAGCTCATTCGTTTCTCATGGCTGTCTTCAGCAATTTCTGGTAGATGTATTTTGTGTTTTAATGTCGTTTATATACTTTTGCTATATATATATATATATATATATATATATATATATATACTCACTACTATACATGTTAAATGTTGAAGACATAGATATATATAATGCATAAATATATAATATTATATAATAATATATCGTTTATATATATATATATAATGCATATATATATATATATATATATATATATATATATATTTCTCATATATATATTTTGTATCGTTTACATCGAGATAAATAGCTTACAATATAATAATAGATAGATATATAATAATATATAGGCATATAATTATAATATATAGACGTATAATATTATAATAGTAATATATAGGCATATAATATTATATGTAATATATATATATATATATATATATATATATATATTTTTATATATATACATATATTATATATATATATATTTCTGGTAGATATATTTTGTGTTGTGTTATGCCGTTTAGATTTCATGTCGCTTATATATTTTGTGTCGTTTGTGAGGGAAGTGAATTACAATTAGGCCAGTGACATTTATTATATTTTTTGTAGGACGTGGGCAAACATGGCTCTTCATAACTACCTAACTTTTGAAGCTTTTCGTCGCTTTTGTGTTTTTGCTATATTCACAAAACCCTGTTCTTCG
This sequence comes from Ascarosepion bandense, assembly GCA_037127315.1. Classification (NCBI taxonomy): domain Eukaryota; kingdom Metazoa; phylum Mollusca; class Cephalopoda; order Sepiida; family Sepiidae; genus Ascarosepion; species Ascarosepion bandense. The sequence continues at coordinate 23,548 of JBBBDQ010001859.1, read as the reverse complement.
AACCATTTTGTTAGACAGGTTATTCGCTGTTTTATTCTTTCCCTCTTGCCTCCCACATATCATGTGTATGTTATTTTCTCTGACCACAATTTCCTCATTAGGATCCCCAGAAACTTCAATTGTTTCTTTCTGATTCTAAATATAAATTTCCTTCTTGTTTCCGTTTTCTTTAATTCTTCTCGTTACTCGCATGTCTCTCGCATTCTCAGTATCTCTCTGTAGAACTACATTTCTATGGCTTGAATTTTCTTCTATCCCTGTGAGACGATTGTTCTGCATAAATTTTCGTATAAGTGGACTGATATTACATAACAATTCATCACTATTTTCTCTGCATCTCATGAAATTTTCTTGTTTCTTAATACTTTACTGAGCTTTTGAAAGACACTTTCACGATTCTAATCCGTCTTCGGATTTCGGTATTGCATATTTCCTCCTATAGTACAATTTGCTTATTTATAAACTCTAATGTATGCCAAACGAAATGATCGACAATTTAAATATTAATTTTCATATTGAGAAATGATTTCTAAATTTGAAGAGACATGATCGCCTACGAACTGAAAAAAATTAACGTGTAATATTATTCTTCTGTTGTAAGCTAGTTAATCGAATCTTCAGTTAACAGTTATTTATCGTATTGCTCAGCACATATGATACAACCCCCTTAAAATTAGCTTAAAAATTAGATCTTCAAAAGACGCATGATACGCGAGTATATATGGTATACATGTTGACAGGTGACATAAGAGTAATGGTGAGGGAACTCTTCACTCAAATATCTAACATAACATACACACACCAACTTCAATGTGATTATGTGTTTGCTTTTCTACAGTTACACATGTGTGTCTAATTAGAGCTGTCTACTTAAGCGTATATTAGAATTAAACTAATTTTCGTTTTACAGTGATGTCAGTAACTTTTATGATTTCGAAATGCACGCGTATTATTCAATGTGAATTTGTTAAACTTTTTTCTTGTATATTTCTATAATTGTATATACAAGTTCATCTATTCTTCTTTTCATTCTTCGATAATTTCTGGGAGGTATATTTTGTGTTGTTAATGCAGGAAGTGATTTTCAAACCCGTAATATTTACTTATTTTTTTATAACCTCTCTTGTATGACGAACGCTATGATTGCGAAGTACTAATATCTATATCACGAAGTAAGTTCTAAAATTCGATTATTTATCAATGCTGCCATAAAGCCCCAATACACTTAGGCAAGGCAGAAGCGAGTTTCTAAAATTTGTATATTCATCGCCGAAGACTTAAGAATGAGGCGTTTCACAAAATTTATAGACATGCATAAATACATACTGAATGGAAAATCTTAGCCAAGAAATAGTTTTTCGTTGTGGATTTGCTAAACACCAGAACGTCAATCCGTAAAAACATTCGTAGTGCATAGGTGCCCATCCCGAACTGTATTATTGGACTTACTTTAGTATTTGTCTTAATTTCTGAGATGAGGTAATATTTACAGTATTTACATTATTCGGACTATTGTCCTCATCTTTGAAGAAGGCCAGAGCATACAACGACCGAAAAGGTCGTACAAATGGCAAAAAAGATAAAGACAATAGTCCGAATAATATAAATACTAGACTTCCTTATTTTCATGAATGATATTCCTCATGGCATCTGTTCTCAATTTGATATCTATGCTGGTGACAGAACCATTTAATCTCGTCTTGATAGTAAGTGTAATCCGATCGATAATATCAAATTGGACTCTGATCTAAAAATGACTTATAATCTGTTGTTAACTGGGGCAAGGAATTGATCGTTAATTTTAACGTGTCTAAAACAAAACTTCTCTTTATCAATCATTTGAATGATCCTTTCCTTCCTCACATCAGCAGAGCTGATGCTAATCTCCGGGAGAGCGCCTCGTTTCGCCTTCTAGGGATAGCATTTTTGGCTGACATTAATTGGAAACATTATATCGAATCCATTGCTAGGTCTGCTGTTAAAAAGTTGTTTTCTGTTTCGTGCAAGACAATTTATTTATCTTGAATCTATCTTACATATTTATAAGTCAACCATTCGTCCATTCTTTAGTTATTTTCACTACTCATGCTATATATTTAGATATTCTTGATATAATCCAAAGAAAAATCAGCAATATTATTGGTCCTGACCTGGCGTCTCTGGTTCGTTCAATTTCCTACCGTCATAATGTAGATCCCCTCTTTCTGATGAACTCTTCGCTATGGTGCCTGGACTTTATAGATTGGCAACAAGGTTTCATCGGTTCACAGTTGAATTGGCTAGATGTAACCGTAAGTTCTATGCTAACAGTTTCTTTCGTCGAGCTTTTTGCTTGTGCAACTCTCTTTCGACTATGCTTTCTGGCTAACTTTGATCTTCAAAAATTTAATTACTATGTCAATCGTTATTGATTGCTTTTTGTTTTATCTTCTTTCGCACTTAGTAACCCCTCATGTCTTAGTGGCTTTACTGCTGTGCATGGAATAATGATGCCCCCCCTCCAAAAAAAAAAAATCAGACATAATTGAATCAATATATTTAAAATAAATTACAAAATATGATACTGGCGAAAATTTTCCCGCTTTAAACACTAGCTATCTTCCTTTACAATTATATGATATGATCGAGAACAGGGGTGTGCATTTTCCGTTGATTTCGATATGAAAAACAAACACGGTCGTTTGACAAACTTTTTTGTCTAGTACGTAAATTTATCTCTAGCGAGAAGTCAGAGACAGCCAGAATTATCTGTCGACAGTAACTGCAATATTATAATTGGATTGCTGTGAACAGGAAAGATTTTGCTGGATATTTTATTTCGACGTAGTCGAAGTATAACCCATTTTCCCATTACCTTTCAACTTGTTATAGTGTATACTAGCATCATAGCCCGGCGTTGCCTGTGCAACTTAGAACATTTTAGTTGTAGGAGAAGATGCCAATGAGAGGAGTAGATGGAAATCATTTACAGACAGTTGATTTCCTGCATGAAATGTTTAGCGAAAAAAAGCTTTATTTCTTTTTCAATTTTATTTTCTGAAGTATGAAATATTAAATCTGAAAAAAAAAAAGACTTAAACAATTAAATTAACTATTGGCACTTATTTTTACATATTTTGTTTCAAAATTACAGGAAAAAATATTCACATTTTTTGTTGACCAAATGAGTTTTTAAAACGTCGAAATTAAATTTAGATATAAAGACTCTTTTTTTTAGTCATGTCTGACACGTGTGATGTGATTTCTGTGACGTAACTTAGGAAAAATCTTAAATCTCAGATGTTTTACCGAGCAAATGTAAACAATCGGCCCCATTAGTCAAAAAGTGCGAAAGGGAAAATTGCTGAACTTAAACTCAAAAAGTATGCGTTGACCTGGCTTCCCTGTAGATATGTGTCCTTAGAATGTTTGAATGGCGTATCTTAAAAAATGTAGGCGTGCATAGGGAACAGTCACACACAGACTCACAGATTGCCTTTTATATATATAGATATATCCGAAGATTTTTTGAGGGTTAGGAAACAGGTTATTTACAGGGCTGAGAACTTGCCCAAATAAAATCAGATAAAATTAGACAAAATTTCAGAACTTGTGAGGAAGGAAAGATGTCTTAGACAGACAGATAACTTTTTAACATACACTCGTACGTGTCAAGATACATTTTTGTGTTTTCCTGTCTATACGCAGATTAGATAAAACACTATGTCTTTTTTTTTTTTTTTTTAATCATATCACCCCAAGCAAGGCGGTAACGCCATTGATGCGCAGGGGGCTACGTAAGGGTAAAAAGAATGGAAAAGAGAAAGCCGGAAACCGCATCCTAAACAGGAAACAAGCCTCTTCACCTGTTCAATAGATGTGGGTGGAGTGTGAACCGGGCGATAGTTCAGTCTATCTACTCCAATTGTCTAACTACTTAATAAAGTATTGATCCTTCATGTACCCGCAAAGCATCTCTTACATGAACACGACAAGACCTCAAAAATATTCTTTTAGCTAGTGCCAGGATATTAATTGTACGTTCTTTTGCTGATGGTAGTTACGTGTTGGAGATTCCACAGGAAAAAGCCAGAAACAGTGTGGTACTATCTGCCAAATGTAAGTGCAATATTATAACTCGATTGTTATGAACAGAGAAAATTTTACAGGATGTTGTGTTTCGACGTAGCCTAGGTTTTAACTCATTTTCCCTTCCCATTATCTTTCTTCGTTTCAGCAATAATGTCGCTGACTTTTATGAATTCGAAATGCATGTGTATAATTAAATGTGATCTTGTTAAAACCTTTTATTGTGTATATGCCGTCAGCAATTTCATCCGTTTTGTTTTAGATAATTTCTGGAAAATACATTTTTGTGTCGTTTTTGAAAGAAGGGATTTGCAAACCCGTAATATTTACTTAATTATTTCTAAAGTTTCTTGTGTGCAGAACATAATTGTCGATAAGTAAAATATTACTTTCTACATCTAGAAGTGAGTTCTAGAATATGATTGTCCATCGCTGTATCCATCGAGATTCAACATTCTTAGGAGGCATCTATCTTAAAAATTCTACTTATCTATCAAAACATACTAAATGAAAAAAATCAGCTTAGAAATATTCTTTTCTTTTGCACTTGATTACAATAGCATTCTTCTGTGTGCTGTTTCCTATCAGAAGGTTGCCGCTCATGGCTCTCCACAATTTTCTGTGCATTGCAGGTCTTAATAAAGTTTGTTAAATCCTGTTCCGTCATACATTTACTCAAGCTCGCTAGTTAGATTATGCATTGTTTTCCTCTGTTTCTACTGTCCTCAGTCTGTCCCGTGAGTATCAATTTTCGAATTCCTATTTCCCCATTAAGAGCTCTAGAAATTTCAACTGTTCATTTCTGATGTTAAATATAAGTGTCATTTTAAAAAAATTTTTTAAGACTTCATCATTGGTTACTTGTTCGGGCCATGTTATTTTTAGCATCCTCCTGTAGAATCGCATTTCTATTACTTCAAGTCTCTTAATCTGTGAGGAGATTGTCCAGAATTCACTGCAATATAAGAGAACTTTACCTAAGAGTTAAGTACTCTTTTCTTTGTTTCAAACAATTTTCTTCTATTAATACTTAACTGTTAAAAGCCACCTTTCGCTATTCCAATGCGCCTGATGCACTTTCCATCCTCTGTTAAAACACTCCACAGATATTTAAATTATTTTACTTGTTTGATTTTGGTATTTCCAATTTTTAATTGGCATTTTGGGCTGTTTTCTAACAATAATGCATTCTGTCTTCTTGCAATTGATATTTAATGCATAACATTAAACAAGCATAAAAAAGAATTGATTAAAAAATTCACAAAAATACATCCTAACAATTATTATTTACATTTGGACTAAATGTCCTCATCTTTGTTGTCCATGTTTAGGGAAGTTTCGCCTTGAATTTTAGTCATCATTACGAGTCCTGTGACTCTCCATAGTCGTAGGGGCACGACAGTACTGCAGTAAAAGTTTTGTATCTTGGGCAAGATAGTCTAATGGACTACAACTCTATCCAAGCTTGTTTTTTAATTTAGAGTTGTCTTTCTCCTAAATCAGCTTTTACCCAAGGCTATAGAAATGTCTGCTCTGCTATTTACCCATAGATGGGAGGGGAGAAGAGATGGATACATACTTTTCCCAAGAATATTAGCAGTTAAGTGAACGTAATAGATTCGACTGGAATTCAAACTCGGCTCTTTTCAATCCCAGCCGCAATCTATTACTTCACCGTGCCTTTTTAGTGCTGCTCAGTTATTGTTTGCCCTCTTGTTTCCTAAAGCAGGATTTATACTACCCGCCTCAGGGATTGCGCTTACAATATCACCACATTTACAAACCAATGCTTTCATCATCTTGACAATTATGAAGCTAGAACTTGGAGGCCGGCATATCTGTGCTGCTTTAGAAGTATGTGAGAAAAATCTCTGCAGATAGCGTGTTGTCATAGCACTAAGCTGTTAGCAGGAACAGAAAATAAGAAAATTCCAAAGAGAACACCGGTGATAGATGATCGTAATAACAAGAGAAATAATGACAGAAATCAATAAGGGCAATGGCAGAAGCAGATGGTCAAATTGTGTGAATAATGGGAACCGATTGATTGGGTTCAAGGAATATAGCGAGAGAAGTTTGTTTTTCAATTGAAAATTTATACCAATCGGAGCAAGCAAAGAATTGATCAGCCTTCAACCAGACAATCAATTTTCGACCTGATTTCGTGTCTCAAGATAATTAATTTATATAATCAGTCTATAAGAAATGAAGCCAGTAGAACAAAAATAACAATAAACACCGAATAAAAACAACAACAACAACAACAACAACAACAACAACAAAAAATTAAAAAAAATGAACCAAAAAACAAAACAAAATCAGCAAAAAAATAAATAAAAGTTGCAACAAATTGAAATCAACATCTTTATATATGATACCAAGGGTACGTATCATTTTTGTACTGTTGACCGGCGAGACGTGATATTTTTTCGTTCATATATTATGTTATTTGAGTGGTGTCATAACGATTAAAATTACTAAAAATAGAATCTTTGAGTCGATTCCGAATTCAATTTGTGTTCTCTTCATATTATTGCCTTAAAAATCACTTTCTCCAGATGAAAAATCACTTTCTCCAGATGAAAAATCACTTTTCTCCCATAATTAAAAAATTACTTTTTTCCCAGATAAAAAACATTCTTACCCCAGATAAAAATTTTGCTTTTTCTTATGACTAAAAAAATCCCCTTTTCCCAAAATAAAAATTAATTTTTTCGCCAGATAAAAAATCAATTTTCCACCCCCAGATAAAAATCTTTTTCCCATGAGTAAAAAAAATCGCTTTTCTCCAAGATAAAAAAAATCATTTTGCACTAGATAAATGTTTTCCCGCCAGATAAAAAACATCTTTTTTCCGACTTGTTAGGCGTGGGACTAACAATTCAGCCCATATAAAATTAACTTACAACTAAAAATGCATTGGCATAAATTTCCATGTTTACTGCGGCCTTAGTCTATACGGAAAATTTAATGGTTTCAATTTTAATATCTTAATTCTAAAGGAATACTTCAATTTATGTACTCAGAGGTAAAAAATAAACAAAAATTAGACTATACTGTTTCTTATGTATTCAAATATGAATTATCCAACACCAACAATTGACTTTGAGAAACTCTTGAATTTGAACCTAAAACACTTGATAGCCTAACATCTCACCATGCCATAATACAGATCAAATTTTAATCGTATGAAGCGTAATAAGTTGCGTAAAAAAGATACATTCTATTAAGAAGTCGATTAAGTACAGTGAGAGTTGTCTTCCTTTATGTGGGAGTCATGTTACATTATGTTATACTTAAAGAACACTCTTACTTCGACCCTCGTGTGTTCTCGAATGTTAAACGAGAAAGCGAGTAACATGGAAACAAAGCTCAAACCTCCACTTTTTTTTAATTAAATATGTTTTTTGAATTGTCACATCTATTTGATTGTTCAGTTGGTATATCCATGCGCTTACACGCTCTCGCCCTCTCTCTCTCTCTTTCTCTCTCTATCTCTCTCATACACACAAACATGCACACAAGCGCTCACATACAGTAGCACAAACACATGCGTGTCCAAATACATGCATGCATGGTACATAGTATGTGCTTGTGTAAATATTAGCGGTTAGATGATACGATGTCTTATTGTGATAAAGTCAAAATCAATGTAGAATGTTGGTTACCTGAAGGAATTAAAGATTATTGCTTGAGAAGGATCACGTGATTTGTGATGACAGTTGAAATCTTTGCATATTGTTTTTGAATGAAGTAAAACAATACATATACGCAGCTGTCAACTTCTAACCAGCCAAAATTCTTTGATAAAAGTAATGGCGTAAAATGAAAATACAAATGAATGGAAGAATATATATATATTGTTTTTAAACTTTGTCATGTTTTTAATGTCAGACCGAATTTTCCAGGTCGATTATCAATTTCGGAAAGCAAGATAGTAAGTTTTCACTTAACTGTCAAAAAAAAGTTTTAAAAGTATCTTTAACTGATTTTTCTTTGATGAGTTTCTTACAAATGTCGATTTTGCTTTTGTTTTGTGATCAGACAAGACTTGTTTTAGTTCACAGTCGGTGCATATTTTTGACAGGAAATCTGATGATATACATAATAAACTATATTTCTTTCCCATCCATTATCAAGACAAAAGTAGAAAAAAAGAAAAGAAAAAAGAATATTAAAAAGGAATTACTAACTTTCGGTATCGCATTAAATATTACATTTTCATTCACACACTTACTTATAATTTTTCATTTGCCTTCCAAATAACTCTTTAATGTCAATAATTATAGGCCTAATGAATGCAAACTTCATCGGACAATCAGCTTAATGAACTGCATAACTAAACTTACATTAGGATTCTAATGACAAGAATTCAGAGCGGAATTAGAGTGAGAATAGAACAAGAATGTGGCTTCATTTAAGACATAAAAATACTTTTATTATCATCATCATCCTTCGACCAACCGATGGTTGGTCAGAAATCCATTAACAATCCCATCCCACACAACAAGGTCAAGCATTGTTGTACTCAGATCTCTCCTGTCCAGTCCTAAGTAATTGTGTATGGATACGTTAGTTTCCATGATACATGACTTCCAGAAATAATTTCCAGAAACAAGTTATATATTTTATTTTTGGTGAGTCATCTTAGATGACGTTTTCATCCAGTCAGTGATCCGCAAACCACTCAAAAAATGTGACATTGAAGAAAATTCTTCTAGTACCTCTTCATTTTAGGGAACTAGACATTTTTAATTTAATTTAAATTTTTAAATGTTTTTAGAGCTTAGTTAAAAAATATCAGGCAATCCCATAAGTTCTGTCCTATTTTTGGATAAAGAAAACAAGTGACCAAAACGTTGCATTTAATCAAAATTTAATCATCAGTGTACATTCCCTGATTTTTTTATGACTCCCTTCCATCTATTTTTAAGCCGATTAATCCCTTTTTGTGTTCATAAAGCATTACATGCTTTAAATGCTCCTTGGATAGCTCCATGTTAGAAGGGCTTTAATCAAAGTATTTCTTATTTCTATTAATCTTTAAATAAAATTTAGTTAGTTTAATTGTATTTAAACACATAAAATGTTTTTTAATTTTGTTTGACATTCTAGAACACTATTAAATTTAATTCAAACTTAATGAAGTTAAATTCAGACAGAACTTATGGGATGACCTGATAGTAATTCAGCTTCTTGTTTTTCTTTATTGGTATGACCATTGAGACAACAGAAGATCTGCAAAGGAAGGTGAAATGTAATATACTATACATAAATATGCAGTGAATGATCTAGTCATTAATCGACTTTCTATACATTTTCCTCTTAGTAATTAGTTTTCTCCTCAATCTCGAAATATACATATCTGCTCTGTTTCGTACCCTTACGTAAACAAAGACATTTTTTGGAAATGGTTTAATCCAACACATTTTTAAATCAGAGTATATTTTAAATTTATTTGTTTAATATATATATATATATATATATATATATATATATGAATTAACTCCGATATATTTTTTAATTCATTTCTAAATCATTGTTTTTAATTGATCTTCGTATTTGAGTAGATACTCTGTTTTTACAATTAAATATTTTTTACTATAAATAAATATATTGTTTAATTATAAAAAAAAAAAACTAAAAATTAAGTTTAAACAAATATGTTTTATGGAAAACAGATAATGAGGAAAATATTCATAAGAGTAACAGAAGGACCCTGGAAACAAAGAGACTACGCACACAAAACATCTCTAACAAATAGTAAATACGCGAACAGCACAATGCTTTCTAAGTATATCTGGGAAATTAAAAACACAACCCAAATCACACCACAAATATCATGGAAAATATGGAAAAGAACATCAGCCTACAACAATCAATCCAAAATCTGCGGATTTTGATTGGAGGAAAAAATATTGCTATTATTACCTTCCCAGACCAAAACAAACTGCTATATAAACGATTTGAACTCATCTCAAAATGCAGACATGAAAACAATTTTTTACTAAGTTACTTAAAAAATGAAATCTGAAAAGAATAAATAAGTAATAATAAAGAACAAATAATTTAATCCAAGTAAATAATATACAAATTAAACCACTGTCGCCATAACAACCATTAGGATAAAATAAGATCAAATAAAATTAAAAATAAGAATATAAAATAAAAATGAATAAATCAACAAATCAAATTAATAAATTAAACATCGAAAATCAATATCTATCTATCTATCTATCTATCTATCTATCTATCTATCTATCTATCTATCTATCTATCTATGTGCGTGCACACACACACATACAAACATATATATATGGTGTTGAGATGTGATAATGTTTATCTCCAAGATTTTCAGAAGTTTTTTTTTCAGTAGTTTTACCGATAAAAAGATATTTTAGCAAACTGGTTTGCTTAACGTAAAGTGTTCGATATTGGAATAGAGATAGAGCATTAATAGGATTAATATGGAGAAGTTTGTCATTTAATTGAGCCGACCTTAAAGTTTCGTAAAGGTACCGATATGATGTTTTCCCTTGTCAGGGCTAAGCTTTTGATCAAATATTATAAGTTGCTCAAAAACTTAGCCCTGACGAGTGAAGACATTATAACGGTGACCTCATGAAACTTTGAAGTCAGCGTGACTTTATTCAGTTACGGGGTAAACGTCTCTATATTCATACTGAATATATATATATATCACACACACACACACACACACACACACACACACACACACACACACAGATATATATATATCTGTGTGTGTGTGTGTGTGTGTGTGTGTGTGTGTGTGAATGTATATTGAACAGCAAGTAGGTTCACGGTATGAAAACTATATCTTGAAAAACTATAGAAAAAGTCGCTGAAGATGCTTCAAAGTGAATCAATAATGTAGAAAAAGCCATGCAAATTATCCAATGTTTTTTCTTTTCATTACTATGTAGATGCCTTTAGAAATGGTGTGTTTTTTGTAATGTGCTGTAGTCTGTTAAATTATAAGAATTCTTTCTGCATTGTCTATTATTTTTCTTTAAGTATCTTCAAGTTAATCCTAGTTAGATAAATATCTCATAATATCTCTAATTTTTTTATCTCGTAATAGCTCTAATTCTTTATCAGGACATTAAGAAAATTACATTTAAAAACTTTATAATAGTTTTTTCTCCAGGTGAATGGCTTGCCTTCAAAGAAACCTCAGTATGTTTATATGATCATTCACAAACTTGATCAAAACCTTTGTTGAAATTTAAATAAAAATATCTATGTACTTATTCTATTTATGAAAACTATTCATTTTAAAGAGGAGTTTAAATGAACGCATTGTTACTGTAAAAGTCATGGTACAATAGAAATGTTTAGAGTTTTTTGCCGATTATATTTTAAAACTTTCTTTACTATAGTGGGGTATTGACACAGTATTAGTACTGTAGGCTTTTCAAACATCCCCATGTTTTATTAGGTTGGCCAGAAAGTCCTGAATCACTTAGGAAGTGGAAAGAAGAAGTAAATCTTAATCTCAGTCTGGTGGAATTTCCAAGTTGTTTTGAATTTCGAGCTTCTTCCACACGGTCGCAGCATCAATATTAAACTGTATTAACAGCAGCTAGACCGCCTGTACGATAAAAAAGGAGTAATCTACTTTGGTCAATCGAGTTCATTTTTTTTTCAGCTAGAAAATGTGTAGTCACACACTACCACGTTGACTTAAAAGAATTCCAACAGATGGACAGTGTTGAGATAATTCCACATCCATCATTCAGTCTAGCTACTGCTCCGAGTAACTATAGCCTACTCCTTTCAATGGCACACTTCCTCCGCGACCAGCGATTGAACACTTTTGTTGCCGTTAAGGAAGTCTGCTTACAGTTTTTTTTTTATTCAAAATTAGCGGGCCGTTATATGGGACAGATTTGGTTGCTGGATGATTGCTGGCAGAACATCGCCGAGAATAATGGACTTTATTTCGAAGTATAAATGTTAGCATTGCTCCATAAATTTTTGTTTTCTTTTCACTGCCTATGTGAGTCAGAACTTTCTGGTCACTTTAATATGTACATATCAGTTACATCAAGATTTTCTTGTCATATATTGTCTTGTGTGTTCTTTCGGGTTTTCCTGGATAAACGAAAATAAAAGATTTTATTTGGAAAAATCGAATTAAAATGTCAAATATTAAAAGTGAATTTTTAAGTTTCAAAAGTTGAAGTGCGCGAAAATAGATTTCCTTTTATTTTAAATAAATAAATAAAATTGTCTGTAATTCACAAAAATATTATAAATAAACAGAAACTAATTGTAGGCATTTGAGAGAGGGTTTCAGAAAAATACATGATTAATAAAAAATTTTCATGTAACTTAGAAAACAGTTTGTGGCGTGTACAAACAGCCCTCAGTATAATCGGAAAGTTAACTTTATGGCCCTTCAAGTTGACGGTATAAATGGCACTCCTCAGATTCCTTTTCTTTATTTTTCTTTTAATGTAATCCATTCTTGTAAAAGTTACCCGTTGCTTTCTTCATGGTTTTGATTTCAAAGTTGTCTTTTACTTAAACTGGAGAGAGCTAAAGAGGAGCAGTCTACCCTGATATTTTAATTGCTATCTTGAAGGAAGAGATGGATTCATGCCAATCCAGAGGCATAGATGCGAAATTGAACGCAACAGACTGACCCGGAATTTTAATGACTCACCGATTCTGGTTTTTGTTTTTTTGCACCGATATCCATTAAACTACCCGCACATCCAACTGAATACTGACGACTGGTATTAACGATTTGGAGAAAGGTATTATTGAATAGCAGTGCTAAAACGGCGTACTCAATACATAGATAAATTACACCTTCTATTAGAAAAAGGTACTAAAATATCTCTCATCTATGCAGAATGTGAACGCGTAACAAAGGCTGGTTTCGTAAGACACACACGTTACAACAATGCTCTTGTAATAATTTAATTAAGTAATCTGCTATCTTCAGTTGCTCAAGGGACTTGTATTGGGTAAAAATGCATGAGAAATATAATGAGTTTTCACTTATAATTGAGTTTTTCACGTTTGTAAGTTTATGCAAAAAGTGAGTTTCATTCAGTAAATATCTACACCGATATTTTTATATTATTGTGTATTTTGGTAGCAAACCGTCTTTAATACATTTTTAGTTGAACAAGACTGAGAATGTACATTTGTTTAATATTTTATTGCTTTCATGTATGTGTACAGGTGTTTTTTTTTATTTTGGGTTTTTATGAATATTAAAAAATGTCCAAAAGTTTGTTGATTTCGAACGCTTTCGGCTAAACTATTTCCATAGTCTTTGTCATATTACAGAGTACCAAGAAAAAGACAATATGTCCCGAAAGAATATTTATTTAGCAATCATGTTTTACACACAAACTGAACTATTATCGTAGATCTTCAAAATGTTTTCCTGAATGTTTAAGACAATGTTGTAAATGTGATTGGTATCAATAAAGTTACTGAGATGTTGGTATCACACGGTTGTATATTTTAGCATATTCAGCAAGTTACTCGTAATTCGATGGTTCCACGGTAGATTGACAATTGGATCACTCAATAGATTTGTAATTTGCTGAACTTCGATTAGTAGCCATTTGCTCAACGTCAAACCACCCGACTCAATATTTGTTTTTGTATAAAATACAAAACAAATGTGGCACAAGGCTAAAAATGGGGATTGGAGAAGGTTGATCTTCATATATCTTAAATTAACTTAGCTAGATTCATTCGCTGACCCAAGCAGACTATAGAATATTCTTTGCACCAAAACTCTGTAAAAGAGTACTTAACAAGAGCAAGTCCAGAATACCCCCGCTAATCAACAAATTTGAGGTCCTCACCTCCCCGGCAGATAAGGCTGAATGCTTTGCCCGCAGATTCTCGAACAATTTGAGTCTGGACTCATCTGGAGTTTTTACGCCCGACTTCTCACCTAGAACCGAGGCACAACTGAATGATGTTCACATTACACCTTCGCTGATAATCTTAAAACTTTGACCCTCACAAAGCGAGCGGTGGGGACGGAATCCCAACCACAGTCTTAAAGAAATGTGCCCCTGAACTCTCCTCTGTCCTTTCTAAGCTCCACAACCTCTGCCTATCTGCTTCCTGCTTTCCTGCCTGTTGGAAATCTTCCTCTGTAGTTCCTATATTTAAAAACACTGGAGAACCCTCGGACCCTGCAAATTACCGCCCTATCAGCATTCTTCCGACCTTTGGCAAAGTGTTCGAAGCCATTATCAACGCCGAGGTGGTTCAGCATCTCACAGCACACAGGCTCCTCTCGGACAAGCAATATGGTTTCCGCTTCACCAGGTCTACTGCTGATATGCTAACGACCATCACCGAGTACATATACCAGGCACTCGACAGGAATGGCGAAGCCCGAACCGTTGCATTGGATATATCTAAGGCGTTCGACAGAGTTTGGCATGCTGGCCTTCTATGTAAACTGCGGAGCTATGGTATAACTGGGCATTTGTTTGAACTAATCCAGTCATTCCCCTCTAACCGTACAATGAAGGTGGTATTAAACGGACATGCCTCGTAGAACTACCATACAAACGCAGGTGTCCCCCAAGGCTCCATCTTAGGTCCTACACTCTTCTGATATACATTAATGATCTCCCTGATTCCATAAGAGCCCAAGTAGGTTTGTACGCTGATGACACCACAGTTTACTCTCGCCTCCTACAAAAATCTGGTGTAGGCGTCAAAGCTAACCTCGCAGCCGAGATTGAAAAAGACCTCCAATCTATAGTGGACTGGGGTAAGAAATGGCTAGTAAATTTTAATGTTTCTAAAACGAAGCTACTCTCAATTAACCATAATCGACAATCTCACCTACCTCCCATTAGCATGGGCCAGGCTTGCCTCCCAGAGAGTAAAACACTACGCCTCCTTGGTCTCACACTTTCAGCGGACCTCAAATGGAAGGACGATATCGAATCCATTGCTAAATCTGCTGCTATGAAAGTCGGTTCTCTGTGTAGGGCCCGGAAGTTTTTTCCGTCTAAATCTATTCTTCACATATATAAATCTACCATCCGCCCGTGCATTGAATACTGCTGCCATATCTGGTCGGGTGCCCCTTCTATTCTCCTCGGGCTTCTCGATAAGGTTCAGAGGAGGGTCTGTAATGTGATAGATACCAACTTGGCAGACCGCCTGCAGTCTCTCTCCCAAATTAAAAAAAAACATAACATTTTTACTAACCAATTTTACTACAAACAACATAAAGCCTCAAAGCCTCTGTGAAAATCTAATTAATACCATACCTACAATATAAATGGCTTATCTCATCACCCCAGAATTCTGTCTGATGCTTTTATAGTTATTTAGTGTTCACCTAATCACCTGTGGAATAATCCATTTTTCTTGTATTATTCTTTCACTGGCAAAGAGTGTTCAAACACATGCGTCGGTATTTATACTTCTACTTGACACCTCCTTTGAGTTTTCACTTCTTTCTACAGGACATGGTTGTATTTTTTTTTTAATCATCTCACCCCAAGCAAGGCATTCCACTGCCACTATTGCGCATGGGGCTACATAGGGGAAGGTAAAGAGAAGGAGTGGTTAGACATAGGGAATGTCAGGAGGAAGGTGACAGATGAGTAAGGATAGCGAGGATGAGGGTTAGGCAGATAGGAAGAGTGCTTGATAGAATGGGAGCAGGTTAGTGTGTTAGGAGGTGTCTATTGACCTTTAAACTATTGACATTTAAACTCCTGGAGATTGTAGCCGTCGGGGAAGCAATCGTTTGGAATAGAATTCCACAGTCGGGAAGTGCGAGGAAAGAAACTGTTGGAGTAGAAGTTACGGCTGCATTTTATCGGTTTCACTGTAAAAGGGTTGGATCTAGTTGCTAATCTAGTATCTCGTGCAAATTCGTATTTAGGGGGCACCAGTGATCTAAGTTAATCGGAGCAGAAGCCGTGAAAGTATTTATAGAAGAGACACAGGGAAGCCACGTCGCGCCGGTGGGAGAGAGACTGCAGGCGGTCTGCCAAGTCGGTATCTATCACATTAAAGACCCTCCTCTGAACCTTATCGAGAAGCCCGAGGAGAATAGAAGGGGCACCCGACCAGATATGGCAGCAGTATTCAATGCACGGGCGGATGGTAGATTTATATATGTGAAGAATAGATTTAGACGGAAAAAACTTCCGGGCCCTACACAGAGAACCGACTTTCATAGCAGCGGATTTAGCAATGGATTCGATATAGTCATTCCATTTGAGGTCCGCTGAAAGTGTGAGACCAAGGAGGCGTAGTGTTTTACTCTCTGGGAGGCAAGCCTGGTCCATGCTAATGGGAGGTAGGTGAGATTGTCGATTATGGTTAATTGAGAGTAGCTTCGTTTTAGAAACATTAAAATTTACTAACCATTTCTTACCCCAGTCCAATATGGATTGGAGGTCTTTTTCAATCTTGGCTGCGAGGTTAGCTTTGACGCCTACACCAGATTTTTGTTGGAGGCGAGAGTAAACTGTGGTGTCATCGGCGTACAAACCTATTTGGGCTCTTATGGAATCAGGGCGATCATTAATATATATTTTCTGGAATATTAAATATTATTTGGAAAATAAGAATGTGTTTAGTACACCAATTTTTCATCTATGAATAGCGCGTTCACATCATTTATTATGGTTTTAAAAAATCTTTAGAGTTTCCTTGAAAGCGCTAGAAATAAATTAATTTTATTATATTCATTAAGTCCAGAAAAAGGAAACAATTGAACACATACGAGAAAAACATGATACCCCCACCCACTAAAAAAAAGTACCTTATTTAAATTGATCGGATTATTGTTCTCACCTTTGTTGCCTTATTCACGAGGTTTCGGTCGTTATACGATCCGACCTTCTTCAGGAAATTGGAATTTTGAACTGAACGCTTTATATTGTTCACTGGCATAGATTGTTGTTCCTCAAGGACAAATGGCCCAGTGGATAAAAGTGTTGGTTTGATCCAGTGACTACACCCATTTTCATGGCTTCTGCTCCTACGAACTTAGTTGACTGGTGCTCACTCCCAAAAAATTTACTCGAGCAACCAGACTGTCAACAAGGTCCTACCCTTTTACAGTGAAAGCTGACAATTCTACTTCATCAGCTCTATTTCCGCACTTCCCGCCTGTGGAACTCCCTTCTGTATACTTGCTTTCCTGACAGCTACAATCTCCAGGAATTTAAATGCAATGTCAATTTTCATCTCTTATCTACTTGACTCCAGTCCTTCTCTCGTTCTTTCTACATCATCTTGTTCTTTTCCTTTCTGCCTCTACCTTCGCAACTGTCATCACACGTATTCCCATCCTTCTCTTGTTCTTTCTCTGACATCCCCTGTAACTGCTTTGTCTTTCTCTTTGCTCTCATTCTGCTTAAGCTTTCATTCTTCTCTTATGTAGCCCCTCCCTGCGATCCAGTGGCGATACCGCCTTGCTTGGGCTAAAACGATTAAACAAAAAAAAGAGTTGTGAGTCCTGGCTAGAGCAGTGGTGAACAAAAACCTTAGATAGTTGAGTTAAACGTAGATAACTGAATCATCTGGAAGTGGCATAACTCATAGAATGAGAACAATCTATCAGAAGTGAACGAAATAAAAGGTTCAGTTCAAAATCACTTGAAAAAGGTCGGAGAGTATAAAGGCCGAAAGTCGTGAATATGGCAATAAAGATGAGGACAACAGTCCGAATAATGTAAATGATTACAATATCTCATCTCATAAATATAGACAAACGCAGTTACTTTGCCAGTCTTGTTCAGAGAAATAATTTTATATAAGTAAACTGATTATTTTGTATCACGTATATTTTCGCTGCGATGTTGGTTATGTCAGTCGTCTGATGAAGGAGACGAGGGCTGCATTGTTAAAATATCAGTTGGCCTAAAGCAAGTCTGATGGAAAGATTTTCTACGTTTGGCAAAGACAACATTGGTGAAAGGTTTAACAGTAGAACAATGCGTCGATCAGGGTAAGGGTTATTAGAGAGTGGAATTAATTAGATTTAAAAAGAAAATATAATTTTACAGAATCTTCTTAAGGCGTTTATTTTTACTTCAGACATATCAAGCTGATGATATCAGTTTAATCCGTCGGTTACGCAAGAATCCATGTAAACACGCATCAACATAAACTAGTATACGCATCATTAAGTTAGGGGCTTGACAATCGAAAAGTGTTTATGCTGAAAAACAAATATTTTTAAAATATGGAGCTTTTGTCAATGCACTTAAATCAGTAGTTTGATATTAAATTGTGCAGTGAAATGTTAAGATCAAAATCCCATCTAGGGACTTACTGGTTCGTCTTCCTGTATGGCTTTATAAAAAAATGTTTGCTCATTTTCCAACCGATTCCCAACAACCCAGATTACCATGAAGATTTAATAAGAGCTTTATGCATTGATATACGAAAATAAAACGCATGAAATCACGCAAATACCTTATTTTCTTTTATCGACCTTTTAAATTTCAGCTAATGAATATTGTTTACATAGCGTTTAATTTAAACTTGAATTACCATGAGTAATTATAATATATGAATACACACATACATACACGCACACAAACATATATAGATATATAGTCATTATTATTGTTATACTAATAGCACACTGCAACTCAAAAGCTATCAAGTTTTGGTGCTCAGTGCACCATCATCAGACAGTGAAATGTGGTTCAGTTACGAGATCATATATATATTGATAAGGGAATTCAGAATAAAAAAATAAATAAAAATAAAAATAAAATATGCCACCATATCAGTTGAATGTTGTAGAGTGAAAGATTATATTAACTTAATATATTTGTGGGTGCAGACCTATGAATATTGAGACATTAAAGTGTAACACTGTGGCAGGAGGAAAGAAAGTGTCAGGTGTATCGGTTTAAATAAGTTTTGAACAAATATTTAGCCAATATATTATTTGAGATGCGACGAGGTTGAAATTAAAACAATAAAATATTTTCCCGAAATTGTGTTTTTAATATAAAACACCATTTTAATGAAAGGAATTAGACGTAAAGTCTTTAAGTTAATTATTAAAGGTGGAATTACTTGATTTTAGAGTTAATTTGTAGTGATAGTAAGCGTAAACAACAATGTAATGTAGACGTAACAAATATTAGGTCTAAGATATTTATGGACGCTTAATTAAGGTTAGGTTTAAGGTATGTATAATTAACTAAAAAGGGGGTAGGATCTACAGAAATGGTCTGCATCTGTATTGAGCATTTTAAAAAAAGTAAATATTAAACTGTGGAATATATATCCATTAGTTTAAACTAATTATATATATATATATATATATATTTATATATATATGAAAAATCTCTCAGAGTTAAGCTATAGACAAAGACAATATTTATAAATGCAAAAGACATCAGGAAAATTGTAACAGTTGCCAACGCGTTTCATCCAGTGTGAACTTTTTCAAAGCAAGAACGCTCTTGCCTTAAAGTCCACATTGGATGAAATGCGTTGCCAACTATTACAGTTTTCCTATTGTCTTTTGCATATATATATATATATATATATATATATATATATACAAATAAATAAGGAACGTAGAAAATATTTGGAACGTTCAAAACATTAATTTAAAACAGTGTTCTCTATAAAAATATAGCAATGAATATTTATTATAAATTATACTTAGGAACATGTACAAACTACACTCTACTACAAAATTCCACATTTTGCTTCGGCATTGAGTTCTTTCAATGTCGAAACAAAATTTTATAGTAGATTGTAGTTCGTACATATTCTAAAGTATAATTTATAATATATATATATATATATATATATATATATATATATATATATAAAGAGAGAGAGAGAGAGAGAGAGAGAGAGAGAGAGAGAGAGAATCCGAGCTTTTCCAGATCATTGATTAAAAGTGGCCTTGGACGAATGAAGCTTGTAGGTAACAGAGATTGTCATCCTTCATTAAAACTATTAGACTGGTGATACAGTATCGCGAAGAAAGACTCAACTAAATAACGGAAACCACATAACTTGAGATTTTTCAACAACAGCAGCAACTAAATTTGATATCACATGTAAGGGAAAGAGAAAATAATGATGTAACCACGACGTTGATGTCCGACACGACTGACAAAAGGTTAGGAAAGAAATGCCAATCGATAGACATGAGAAACGTATTTTCCTGAAAAAAGTTTAAACAGAAAGATGTCATAAATGTCAACCGACATTAATATTTACAGCTCGGTTAGTAATTGCTGAATATTTCAATGTAAGGAAGCGTCCAATATCACACACACACACACACACACACACACACACACACACACACACACACACACACACATATATATATATATTATATATATATATATTGCGTATCTGGGCAAGAAACTTTCTTTCAGACAAGTTTTGAAGACGAAAATTGAATGTATGATTATCAGCAAAAAGATGAACCCAAATGAATAATTACAGGTCGTGGATACTAAAATCAAGCCGGTACAAAAATTTTAATACTTGGGAAGTTTTCTAACAGAGGGGAGAAAGTGCGACACTGATATCCAAAGGTGTATAGTGATGGCCCAGGACGCCTCTAAAAGGTAAGCAGAGTATTCAGAGACAGGAAAATTTAGTTAGAAACAAAGAAAGTGTATCAAAATGTTTCTTGATATCTGTCCTCCTGTATGGCAGCGAACGCTGGGCAATCTCCTCAAAGGAGAGTCTTCAAGTGACTTAGGGAACCATAGAACGAACACGTGAGAAACGACGAGGTTTTGGAGGGAATGAAAACGAAAAGAAAAACTTATATTTAACACCAGGAAGAAACAGTTGAAGTTTTTAGGACGCGTAATGAGCAAAGAGTGTTTAGAGAACTGATACTCATAGGGCGGATAGAGGGGAAGAAAGACAGGAGTAAACAGCGCGTTTGGAAGAAATAACAGCACAATATATATTAAGAGCAATAAGGGACAGGAAGATGTTGAGGGCTATGATTACCTACGTCCTGAAAGGACACGGTATATATAAGAAAAAATACCAAGAATACGCGCTTAAAAAAGTGATCTAGTCAAAATCAGAATGTTGTGACACTCCGCTGCGTTAACCCATCCGCACAACGATGAATACATCAGCTCTACAAATAGACGTACATGCATACGCAATTACAAACACACATTATCGTCCGATGCGCATTTAGACATACAAGGATTATCATAAACTTATATATATATATATATATATATATATATATATATATATATATATGTGTGTGTGTGTGTGTGTGTGTGTGTGTGTGTGTGTGTGTGTGTGTGTGTGTGTGTCTTCTTCTACCGAGCGCCCATAGCCCAGGGGCAGAATCGCAGACTGACACCAATTGGGTCGGGTTTCAATCCTGGGTTAAAGGCAATCGGAGTCTAACCGTACTGATGAGCTGTGATACAGCGAAACAGATCTGTCTGAGTATGACTATATATATATATGAATAGAATAAGTAAAGAAAAGTAGGAAAAAGTGTCTTTCATCTAACATGTTTCACTTATTATTTGTTTTAATATTTACTATTATTTATTATGGGATATCATTTATTCTGATTAATTGTAATATTGTAATCATTTAGTATGGTAATTTATATGTATGTTTCTTATTTATATATTATTACTTAATTATGTTATCATAATACTTTTAATACATAGATATTTAGGATTTTATTATTTCATGGAAGGATTCTAACCATTAACATTATTAAAAAAAATATCACTTTTTAATTAAAAAATTTTGCTTAATGAATTTTAAACGGATATATATTTCGTTTACGATTCATACTTATATACGCACACATTCATTCATGATTATTTCATACACATACATTCATACACGATTCTATCATGTTACTTAGAATAGAAAATCGTTCCATCATTTGACACATGCATACCTCTTTACTGACTCATAAACGCACATATTCACACATGATTTCTCTCAACACATACATTCATAACTGATTTCTCTCATTTTATTTAAAAAAGACGCGTTGGCACACACAATTAAACAGACACAAGTTTTTTTCTTCTACATTGAATATTCATCCATTGTTTTATCACACCTGACACGTATCTGACCAATGAAACTATACCTCAATCAACATGCTGTCTCTTGAATTTTTAAACCATTCATCTTTAATAAAGCTCTGAAAAAGTTTGTTATAAGTGAAACATGTGAGATTAAAGACACTTTTTTCATACTTATACTTTGCTTATTTTATTAATCTTGTCGGATTCCGATCGATATATTCAACTTTTATATATATATATATATATATATATATATATATATATATATATATATATATATACATACTATTATATATGGTTTTGATGCACGTGACACGTATCTGAACAACGAGAACTAACCCAAACAAAATCGAAAAACACCACCAAAGTCTGTGTCTTTTTTTCCTTTTCTTTCTTTCAATCTCTTACAGTGCTTTAATAAAAGTGACACATACTAGATTAATACTCGTTTTCTATTCGTTTTTATTTCATCATCTTGTCGGATCCCGATACCTATTTGATCTGCATCTGATCTTTAACTGATATATATATATATAGGATAAAGAAATTGGTTTGTTCCAATGAGAGAAATTGGTATAGAATAAAAAGTGTGAGAAGCTGCGAACGTTTTCTTTAAAGTGTATATTTATTGTTTTTGTTATTATACATGTTATGATACATTAAGTGTCCATAATGGTATTTGTCATGATTGTGTTTATATATATATATATATATATATATATATATATATATATATATATATATATATATAAACACATTCGTACTTCAAATGTAAGTTATATGATAACATAAGCCACTGATAAATAATAGTTCAAGCTTAAATAAATGCATAAATTACAGTTGTTGCAGCATAACAGATAAAGCAATCTGGTTAACTAAGCCTATGACGCACTTTAATATTTAAGCTAATGCTTGAGTTTTTATACAGATTGTTCCCTTGATGAAATGTAAAACTAATCGAAAGAAATTGATTCTGTTAAATTATTCGAGTCATTTTGTCTTCAAAGGTGAAAAGGCTTAAAAACCGTTAAATTCTACAGACACACGGAAATTGAAAATGAAATTGAAAATCCAAAAAAAGAAAATTTCAATCAGGGTCATTAATCAAGAGCATATAAAACAGATGCAATTTCTTTCTTTCTTTCTTTCTTTCTTTCTATTCAATATCTATCACTTTAATCTCTCTCTCTCTCTCTAGCTTTCTTCAGTATCTATCTATCTATTCAATATCTATCACTTTAATCTCTCTCTCTCTCTATAGCTTTCTTTAGTATCTATCTATCTATCTATCTATCTATCTATCTATCTATCTATCTATCTATCTATCTAATATCTATCACTTTAATCTCTCTCTTTCTCTCTAGCTTTTTTCAGTATCTATCTATCTATCTATCTATCTATCTATC